>CM076575.1:927808444-928231496 GCA_034641835.2 Pinus albicaulis | reverse complement strand
TTATCTACCATAAATTTATGAATATATTATTCAATGGATGTATCTTTCGATTCTTGCAAGTTTTTGTATAAATGTGAAAGTCAATTTTAGTAAAGTTGTTGAAGTGTGAATAGATGAGCAAGACAATCTTCCTTTCATCATATAAATCTATAATAAAAAAAGGGTGTTTTTGGAAACAATTTTACAGTAACCAATTATGTAGGATTTAATTACTTATGCATGTGAGCATAATAAGTTTCCCAAGCTGCATGTATTCATAGGTGTAGTCTTATGCTTAAGTAGCTGTAACAAACAACTAATTGTGCCTAATTTTGGCAAGTCTAATATTTTACTTGGAACTATTTGAAGAATAATATGTTTCTGAATTTGTAACAGTAGCTACTCTTGCTATAACATTAATTATACAAGTTTCATGATTGAAGCAATGCCATTCTACAAATAATTGTTTTTCCTTAATACTTGGGAATGAGAATTTTTAGTTGATGAATTTGGAAGCATTGTTGAATCAATATTTTTTGTGATTCCACTTTTCCATTTCATAAACATATCATTATATTTTATGATTAATATAGGCATATTGGTCCTTAAGTTACCTTGTTACAAGTAGATTAATAATCATGCCCTTATATGTGTATTTTGAATTAATAGAAGCATGATATTTTAGGTTCTTGTGGCATACTTTGTGGTTATGATTTAAATAGTCAATAAGTGGAACCTATTTAGCATAATCCAGGGGGTCAAATAGGTTTATTATTCTTAATTCTCACACATAGAATTACGATGGAGTTTATTTCCAGTATTTCTTAGAACTCACGTACAAGTATGAAAAGAGCACATGCTATATTATTTTAAACCTTGAGGAGAAATGTGTTTTGGTGTTGGTTTTAAGGGGAAGTTATCCCTAAATTCTTATCTTATATTCTTATATGGAAATAGATGAAGGAACAACATCTTCATGATAACCAAGTTAGTCATATTATGAGTAGTTAGTAATCCTACAAAAGGTTATAATCTTTTAGGAGGTAAAAAAAAGTAAAAAATAAGGATAGTGTTCAACGTAACCTTTACTTATGTACACTCTTGACAGTTGGTAAGGTGGGACCTTACATTGAGGACAGTTGGCTCCTTTTCTGGTGGTGTTTGTTTTCTATGGTGGGGCGTTTGGTCTCTCGAATCTGCACACGACGAGGTTCCTTGACCTTTTCGAATTATGAATCCCCCGGTGTACTGTGGGTGTTCTCCCTCCCCTATTGTCCATGGCCATTTGGGGGTGGTAGACTCAGAAATAATCATGGCAGCTCCACGCTAGTGTGGAAATACTGCGGGGTATGCGTGAGTCGCTAGTGTGGGTGCACATAGGGGTCGTGGAGGAGGTAAGTGGGGAGATAGCAGAGGTGGGGGTTTGAGGGTTAAAAAGCATAGTTGTCGAGGCGAAGGAGGACGTGGTGGAAAGGAGAATCGTGGGTTTGATTAATCTGAGATAAATGAGGGGAAGTTTATCCAACATTGTTTCTTACAGAAATGTCTTGCACTTATCAACAATATGATGGAAAGAGTGGACAGAGCTAAGAGAGTCTATCTTGAGGAGCATGCAAAGTAGATAGAAACATTGGATCGAATGCACTATTTACAGTGCCAAGTCCAGGTGAGACTGGTGGTGGTTTGGCGAGGCCAAAATCATCTCACTAAGAATGTAAAGAAGCTAGAGATTTGGTTGGCGCACTGTTAAGGGCATGGTCAGTGTGGCTTTTGTCCTCCACCACACGTAGGAACAACGCTGGACAACCCTGCATCCATCACGTCGGACGACTAGTAAGCTACTTGGTGTTCTTTATGTTTTATATGTGTTTTGGTGCCTCTGGCCCAACCATTTATGGACATTGTCCCTAGTCTCTCTTTTGTATTTTTTTTCATCTCGTGCATATTTTTTTCAACAAACCCAGTCGGGGTGAGTCCACATGTTTTGTAAGTGGCTATATTTACTCCTTTTTTCCTACATGAATAGAACATTGACTTACAAAAAAACAAAGGTTCATACATCATTAAGAAATTAATTAAGGTTCATACTTAAATTAATAAATTTTCATACGTATTTACTAAATAGGTCTATAAATATATATTTTAGGTTTATCTATTTAGTATTTATCAAATGTAAATATGACGATTTAATACTAGATTTAAATGAACTCACGCATTTAAAATAATAAATGTTATATTTATCTATTTATTAAAAGTAAATATGAAGATTTAACCTTAGATTTAAAATAACTCACACTTTTAACTTAAATCAATGAAGTTTAAAAATTAAACTTTATGGTCAAATATTACCTTTACTAAATTATAATGAAGAAATTAGTCTAAATTTGATAGATGATACATGCAATTATGTTAATTGTAGATGAATCCATCTGCAGTGTTAAACTTTAGAGATAGAAGGGTATTCATAATTTTAACACTGTAAATTCAGAGACCCCTTTGTCTCAAAATTTTAACACTGCAAATGGATTCAGAGACACCTATAGTGAAATGTAACACTTTGGTACCAAAATTGAAATTTTCCATTTATGGAGTGACACAATTAAAAAATATTGACATAAATGACTAATTCATATACTTAATGTACTTGTTATTTGGCCATATTTTTATTCTTGGACTATAATAGTCATTTACATGAATCATTATTATTTCTGTCACTTACTATCTAGTCATATATTTTAATCCTAGACTAAATTAGGCATTTAAGTTAGTCGCTTTTAGTTTAGTCACTTATTATCTAGGCATATATTTTATCCCTAGACTAAATTAGTCATTTAAGTTAGTCGCTTTTAGTTTAGTCACTTATTATCTAGTCGTATACTTTATTCCAAGACTAAATTACTCATTTAATTTAGTCATTTTTAGTTCGGTCACTTAAAATTGTTCAAATTTAGTAGTAATTCACTTGAAATAATTGCGGTGACTAGCATTTTTAGTCACATAGTCATTAATTTCATCATTTTTTAATAGTGATTTATTGAATTTTGTCCCTTAAATGAGGTTGGATATATATATTGAAAAAAAGTAGGATATCACAATTGCATTTTGCATTTAACCATGTATAAAAGACAAATAATGACTGATCTATACTCTATCTTGGTTGGCTTGTAACCAAGGGTATCTCACATAATTTTTCTTTGAAGGGACTTCTTTAAGAATTCGAGTTCATTAGACTTTTATTAGATACTTCTATGAATTTTGCATGTGCTACTCATGGATAATGAATGTATGAATGCTCCTAAAAGTTGGAAATGTGAAGAGGTATTGAAGACAGTCTAAGTTCTCGTTCTGTAACATCTTTTGGAGTCCTCTATTTGATAATCAAAATATTTATTTTGTTGTTCATTTTTGGGTTATGTTTAAAGTGATATTAATTGATAAAATAACATTTGTAAATGGAAATAATGTTTCTTCCCCCACCCTTATTATTATTTCCAACAAACATACAAAATTGAACTATAATGAAAATGACATCACTTAACTGAAATGAATTGTTAGACACAACAAAACTGTAATCAAAACGAGGCATCTGGATTGTAATCACAATGTAATTCTATCAATAGCATTGAATGAAAAATACATTTTTTACATACACACTGTGTTGCGATATAAAAGTACCAAAAAATAAAGTGAGTCCATCTCTAAAAAAGCAGAGCTCGTATAAATACATCAAAAATGATGGACATAATTTTGCTACAATCTATCACAAGAAATAAGAAAACCATAATAGGACTCACACCATAATAACCCCAATACCAATCATAAGAAAAATCCGTTCATTAACATGCCATGTATATTGATGTCTTTTAATGAAAATTGGTGGAGTACATGTTGGTTCCTCCACATATCTTGCACATAGGTGTCCATTGGATGTTGCTTCAATGAGTATATCATCAAAAACCGTTTGGAAATATGATCGGTAAATTATGTTAAAACTTTGAAATTGTGCAACATTGTTTTTTTCTTGGTGGTATAGGGGTTTCAAATTATATTTTCTAACTTCGTAAATTCCAATCATTTGATTGGTTATCAATTCTTAATTAGTGTAAGTGACGATATCACTTGTGCCATAATTCCTTGTTTCTCTTGGTCTGTCAACCGAGCAAAGATAATAGGCTTCATTGTTTGTGGTAATCCTAGGAATTTCTCTACTACTTTGATAGACTTGTCTAAGTGCTTCAATATGAAGCACAAATCTAGTCCATGTGTGGCATGGGTTTGGATGACACTAAACCTCGATGATCAATGTCCATTTTTGCACTATATGCAAAAGAAGAAAACAATTAAATAAAAATAATAATTTCATGAAATATTTTTAGATTGTTAAAACAAGGTTGCAACAACTCATTGTTGTAGTAGCGGAAACTCACTGTTAAAATAGCGAAAACTCATTCTTACATTGGCGGAAAATCACTATTACAATGGCGAAAAATCATTGTTGTAGTAGTAGAAACTCATTATTACAGTGGTGGAAGCTCACGATTACAGTGGCGACAATGTGTTGATGTCATTGTAACAGTAATTTGTCGCTATTGTTGGAAATACTAAGGAAATTGGGTGAATCAATATTCCTTCCAATTAGAGCATTAGTTAATCTTCAATTATTATCAGTGTTTGTACAATGATAGCAGCAAACAAGAGGAACACAAATGCACACAGTTTTTAAGGTGGAAACCCACTCCGGGACAAAAACCACCTAATGCTTTTCTAATAATTCTTTAATATTCAACTCCAATTGAAAATAAAGCTCCAACTTCCTAGAATATAGAAAATAATTCTTCTCCAGCTCCCACTGGATGGACGCTCCAACGCCCAAGATTCTTTAGTAGTTAACTGAATGGATGCCCCAACACCCAATGAGCTACAACTCACCCTAGCACCACCCTACCACCCTATAGAAGAATAAAAGAAGAATGGACTCCCGTACTAGGGAAAATGGTCCACTTTACAATGATATAGAATGATGCAGAAGAAGAAGATACACTAGACCATAACCCCAACTTTGACACAACCACCTAATGATGATCCTAAACCTCCCAACACTGCCTCTTCAACCCTTGGCAGATAGACACTAGTACAATTTTTACAATAATGTATTTACAATGACTTAGTACAATGATACCTTTACAATGATTGTATGCAGTGCTGCCCACTTGAAGACTTCATATGATGAACTTCTTGCTGCTGTTATGCACCTTGGTTGCTGCTCTTGTCATGCTACCCTCTGCTGCACCTTGCTTTGCTTTGCTACCGTAGAAATTTTGGTCCTTTGCAACCCTTGACAACACATGATCTAGCTTTTTCTTTCCTTCTAGGAGCTCGATATTGAATCCGGTGTATCTCTGTTATTTTAGATCCTCAATACCTGATTTTTGGTCCTATAGTATTCCTATGAGTCATCTCTCCAATTCCATAGGTCTGACCCAATTTGGATTCTTCAAGTTAGAGTTATACCCAATATGTCACAATGCCCTAATTATGGATTGTTTCACCAAAGCGCACTTGTACGGCGTGCCACATGTCACTGTTTCTTCATTTGGATCTAAAATTGATAGAGAAAAAACTAAAGACTATGCAATATCTACAACTATTTACAGAATTTCAATCCGATACTCTGAGAGAGAGTTATGACGATTTTACAGTATATGAATGAATTTCGGGATCCAACAAAAACATTTGAATTCCAAAGATCATGTCTCCGAAATGTTACACCTTGAACTGGAGAATTTTCACAGAATCTTCCTGTGACTTCTGTGTCGCCTCATAAAATTTTCAGCTCCACAGACCTTCATAGAAAAAAATTAGAGCAAAAATTCCATGATGACCTATTTAGGATAGAAATCCCTTGCATGAGGAGGATATGAGGATCACAATTTATATAAATGCTTAGGTTGAGAGGGGCTTCAACAAGTGAACGTGGGATGGATTTTAGGAGCTTAAAAAATATTAATTATGACTTTGCAATGACCCATGCCACAACCCTATGGGGTTTTAGCCCACTAACTGGAGGTACAGACTTCAAACATGAATATCTCTCAAACCGTGAAGAATTACATGGCGTGCCATATATCAACGGAAACATCTCGACAAGTAGAAAACATAAAAAACATTATTGACCTAGAATATATT
This sequence comes from Pinus albicaulis, assembly GCA_034641835.2. Classification (NCBI taxonomy): domain Eukaryota; kingdom Viridiplantae; phylum Streptophyta; class Pinopsida; order Pinales; family Pinaceae; genus Pinus; species Pinus albicaulis. The sequence continues at coordinate 928,225,331 of CM076575.1, read as the reverse complement.
AATTTCGTAGGTAAAAGTTCCCATGCAATATTTGGTTAGCCCCTCGTGCTGCTTGTGTTGACATCAATGACAACTGTTGATCAACAATCTCCCCCTTTGGCATTGATGGCAACACAAGTACTCCCCCTGTGATCATGACACCTCTTCCTACAACATTATCTCCCCCTTTGACATCAATGGCAAAGGATAACTCCCCCTGAAACACAACCATCTTGCGGGCCTGTACACACTTCCACTCCCCCTGACACACAACCGTCCTACAGACCTGTAATCTAATGAGAACTTGGGAGAATCCAAAGCTTTTGACGAAGATATTCAAATGCTTCACGAGATAAAGGTTTAGTGAAGATATTAGCAATTTGTTCTTTTGTACAAACATGCTCAAGTTTGATATTATTTTCAGCAACTTGTTCTCTAACAAAATGATATTTGATCGGAATGTGTTTTGTTCTTGAATGCATGACAGGATTCTTGGAGATGCTGATGGCACTAGTGTTGTCATAGAATATGGTAATAGGCTCACTGAATTGTACTTGAAGATCTTGCAAAGTTTGTTTCATCCAAAGGAATTGAGTACAACATGATGCTACTTCAATTTATTTTTCTTCCGCTGTAGATAACGAGATTGAGGTTTGCTTTTTTCTCAACCATGATACAAGACAACCACCTAGATAAAATTATGCTCCACTAGTACTCTTATGATCATCAACGCTTCCTGCCCAATCTACATCTGTAAAGGCTTCAATAATGAGATTGTTACCCTTGGGATAACACAAGCCATATTATTCTGTGCCCTTTAGATATCAAAGTATTCTTTTGACAGCAATAATATGTGATTCTTTTGGTGTTGCTTGGAATCTTGCTACTTGTCCAACTGCTTGCATAACATCTGGCCGAGAGGCTGTTACATATAGAGGACTACCAACCATAGATCTATACAACCTCTGATCCACATCCTTATATGAGTCATCTATGGTCAATTTGCAACCTATTACCATCGGAGTAAGGACGGGTTTGCAATATTCCATTTTGAATTTCTTGAGCATTTCCTTGATGTACTTGGCTTGACATATAAATATTCCTTTCTCTTGCTGAGATATTTGAAGCCCTAAGAAGTATGTGAGCTCACCAAGTAAAGACATCTCGAACTCACTTTTCATCTTTGTAGAGAATTTCTTACTTAGTCGATCATCATTGCTACCAAATATTATATCATCCACATATACCTCAACGATTGTTAAATTATCTTTATCTACTTGTACATAAAGATTGCTATCAATAGTACCTTTCTTGAACCCTTGTTGACATATATATCCATCAAGACGAGCATACCATGTTCTGGGAACTTGCTTGAGACCATATAGAGCCTTCTTTAACCTGCAAACATAGTCTTATTTTTCTGATAATATAAAACCTCTAGGTTGTTCGATGTAAACTTCTTCTTCTAATTCTCCATTCAGAAATGCTAACTTAAGATCCATTTGGTAGACTTTGATTTTTCTTGAACATGCATAGGCGAGAAACATTCAGATAGCTTCCATTCTGGCAACTGGTGCAAATGTTTTGTCGAAATCAATTCCTTCCACTTGTGCATAGCCTTTACAAACCAATCTTGCTTTGTTTATGGTAACCTGGCCATCTTCATTCAATTTCTTCCTGAACACCCATTTAGTCCCAGTGACATTTTTATCTTTTGGTCGTGGAACTAATTCCCAAGTGTTATTCTTCTCAATTTGATCCAATTCTTCATTCATACCTACTACCCAATGTTCATTCTAGCTGGCTACCTCAAAAATACTAGGCTCAAAGGTTGCTAGAAAAGAAATGTGAGCTTGTTGTGATAAACAAAGTTGTCGACCTTCCTTTATGTCACCAATGATTTGATTTGATGGATGGTTCTTTTGAATCCATTCTTTTGTTCTCCTTGGAGAAGCTTCTTCTTGTTGTTCTGGTATATCTTGATGATCATTATTGACTTCTTCCTTGTTGATAGTTTCTTCTTGTTCTACAATTTTATCTTCGTCTTTTTCAACCTCTGTCTCCAGTTTCAAAGATTCTAGATCCTCATCATTATTCGCTAGAACACCATCTTCATCAAATGTAACATTTATGCTCTCCACTATCTGTTTTCGTCTTAGATTATAACATTTATATGCCTTTCTTTTATGTGAGTAACCAACAAAGATACCTTCATCAACACGTGATTCAAACTTACCCAAATTTTGATCTTCTCTTTTGATATAACATTTTCTTTCGAAGATTCTGAAATATTTTACATTAGCTGGTTTTCCTTTCCATAATTCATATGGAGTCTTGTTGCAATTATTTCTGAGAAGACTTCAGTTGATAATGAAGATTGTCATATCAATTGCTTGAACCCATAAATTTTCATCCAATTTTGAGTCCTTCAACGTTGTTCTACCCATTTCCTGTACGGTTCTGTTCTTTCTTTCAGCAACTCCATTTTGCTAAGGTGTTCGTGCTGTTGAAAATTGTCTTTTTATTCCATTTTTGTCACAGTATTGCTGAAATAATTTGGAAGTGAATTCTCCACCATTATCTGATCGTAGACACTTTATTTTCAAATCAGTTTCATTTTCAACCAAATCCTTGTAGATCTTAAAGCACTCAAAAGCTTCATATTTTTTCTTTAGGAAACTGATGACTATCATCCTGGTATAGTCATCTATTATTAACATGAAATATAATTCTCCATCTAAGCCTTTTGTTCTTATAGGACCACATAGATCAGTATGTATCAATTCCAATGGATGTGATGCAAATTCTTTTGTTTTAAATTGGACTTTTGTCTGCTTGCCATGTCGACAGGCCTCACATAGCGTGTTGGAAGGTTTTGAGATTTTTGACATTTCTTGTACTGCTTCATTTTTGCTTATCCTGACAAGATTTTCAAAGTTTATGTGACCCATTCGTTTGTGCCATAACCAGATTTCATCTTCTTTAGCTAGTAGACATGCTTTAGTTGCTTCATCCAGAACATATATGTCGTTTGGAGCTCGACTTGCTGTAGCCAAAATTTTACCATATCTGCCTTTCCTGATTTCGCATTTTGTGCAGTTGAATAGCATTGTGTGTCCTTGATAAAAAAAAATTTCAACACTGAGCATATTGTGATTCATTTTTTCAACCAATAGAACATTCTTGCCTATAACATCTTTGCTTCCAAGAGTGACAATACCTGATCCTATAACATTTGAAGATCCATCATTTCCAAAGGATACGGTTCCATCCTTCTTCTCTTTCAGAGATACAAATTTCCTTCTATATCTAGTCATATGCGTTGAGAAATCGCTGTCAACATACCACACATCTTTTTTTTTTTGAGCCTTGAGAGCGAGAGAACAATTATCAGTCTTCTTCTTCTTCCATGTTCGTTCATTCTGTGGCTTCAAAGATTCTTCTGGAGGATTTTCAAGTCTGCAGTCTCTGGCTATGTGTCCAAGTTTCTGACAATTGTAACATTCCATATTATTTCTTTAATGTTCAAATATATTGATGTTTCATTGAGCCCTGAGAGGTTCATATTTGAATGATCTCCTAGAATTGTATTGGTTCCTAGGGTATGTGCGACATTCTACAGCTTTATGAGAAAATTTTCCACATGAATAACAATAGCCATGAAAAATATGTTGGTGCCTGGATGGAAATATTCATCGAGGAATCGTATTCCAAGGATGTGCTTGCGAATCTTGTCTAATGAATTCTACATGTATGTTAGATCTCAAAGGTTCATAGTATTTTGTTGTAGAAGGTCCTGCTTCTTCTTCTTTGTAACCCTCTAGTTCTGTCGTTGTAAGATATTTGATTGTTGATGAGTTCTTCCAATGCCCTTGAGCTGTTGGCATAGTTTTGGATAGTTTTTCCCTTCTTCAGTTCCTTACCCAGCGAAACTACTTCGGCTTCTAATGCTTCCCTTTCTTGGTTGCTTTCTTCCAACTTCTTTTGAAGTGACTCTTCAATAAATTTTTGTTCTTCAACTTCAATTTTGAGACCTTGAACTTGTTCTTCAAGAGTATTGGAACGGATCTTCTCAGTATTGAGCTCTTTTATAAGCTTGATTGCCTCCTCAAAAAATTCTTCTATGGTAAACCCTTCTTCTTCATTGTTTGACACTTCTTGTTTATTGTGCTTGGCCATAAAAAATACTTTCTCATTGGCTTCTTCTTTTCTATCACTTTCTTCATCGGATGATGAGCTATCTTCTTTAGAGAGAAAGTTCCTTTTGGATCCTTTCTTTTTTCCTTGCTTGTTGAATTTCTTAAAGCCTTTCTTTCCTTTTGAGTTTCCATCACTTTTATTGTGGAAATTTTTCTATGAAATTCCCAACCTCACCACAACCGAAACATATCAATGGAAGTTTACCTTTGAATTTTCCCTTACCAGTTTTTAGTTTTCTCATAAAGTAAGCATATTCTTCATCTGAAAGACCTTCTCCATCATCTCTCTTTTCTTCACACTTGCAGGTGCATGTCATTTCCATTGAAGGTTGTTTGTCCTTATTGGTTTTCTTAGATGCAACGAACACATTTTCTAGATTTTAAGTACCCTCTTATTCATCAAGTCTCATTTAATATGCTATGAAAACTCCATGTAATTCCTCTCTGCTGAGTTTATCCATATTTGCACTGTATTCTAAGACCGATACCTTTGGGTTGAATCTCCCTGGTAACGTTCTAAGAATCTTCTGTATAATAGTCTTCTCATCAAATGGCTCTCCCAATCCTTCCAAAGTATTGGTTATTTCATCAACTTATTGGAAGTATGCATCAATGTTGCAATCTTCTTTCATTCTGAGTTGATCAAATTTTTCTCTATAGATTTGAAGCTTTGATTCTTTGATATTTGAGTCACGTGCATATATATTAACAAGCTTGTCTCATACATTTTTGGTGGTTTTACACCCCAATACCTTATGATAAGCAGATTTAATAAGTCCACTGATAATAATATTCTTTTCTTTTGCATTGAATACCAAATTCTTCTTACCTTGTTCATCCGCAGTTGATGTAAACCCATTTTGAACAGTGTCCCATACTTCGTAACCGTGCGCCAAGAGATAGACCTCCATTCTTCCTTTCCAGAGTGCATAATTATTTTCATTGAACAGAGGTACACCATTCTTGGTATGCTCCATGACCTCCTTCCAGCTGTTAAATTGTTATTGAAGGAACCAAGCTCTGATACCAATTATTGGAAATACTGAGAGGGGGGGGGGAGGTGAATCAATATTCCTTTCAATTAGAGAATTAATTAATCTTCAATTATTATCAATTTTTGTACAATGATGGCAGCAAAAAAAAGGAACACAAATGCACACAGTTTCTAAGGTGGAAACCCACTCCACGACAAAAACCACCTAATGCTTTTCTAATAATTCTTTAATATTCAAATTCAATTGAAAATAAAGCTCCAACTTCCTAGAATATAGAAAAGCATTCTTCTCCAGCTCCCACTGGATGGACGCTCCAATGCCCGAGATTCTTCAGTAGTCAACTGAACAGATGCCCCAACACCTAATGAACTACAACTCACCCTACCACCACCCTACCACCACCCTACCACCCTTTAGAAGAATAAAAGAAGAATGGACTCTCGTACCATGGAAAATGGTCCACTTTACAATGATATAGAATGATGTAGAAGAAGAAGATACAGTAGACCATAACCCCAACTTTGACACAACCACCTAATGATGATCCTAGACCTTCCAACACTGCCTCTTCAACTCTTGGGAGATAGACACTAGTACAATTTTTACAATAATGTATTTACAATGACTTAGTACAATGATACCTTTACAAGGATTGTATGCAGTGCTGCCCACTTGAAGACTTCATATGATGAAATTCTTGCTACCGTTATGCACCTTGGTTGCTTCTCTTGTCATGCTACCCTTTACTGCACCTTGCTTTGCTTTGCTGCCCTATAAATTCTAGTCCTTTGCAACCCTTGACAACATATGATCTAGCTTTTTCTTTCCTTCTAGGAGCTTGATATTGAATCTAGTGTTTCTCTATTATTTCAGATCCCCAATATCTAATTTTCGTTTCTATATTAGTCCTCTGATTGTATTTCCAATGCCATAGGTCTGACCCAATTTGGATTCTTCAAGAGAGATTTATACCCAATATCTCACAATGCCCTAATTATGGAATGTTTCAGTAGGGTGAACTTGTACGACGTGCCACATGTCACTGTTTCTTCATTTGGCTCTGAAATTGATAGACAAAAAACTGCATACTGTACAATATCTTTTGTTTTTTACGGAATTCCAATCCGATACTTAGAGAGAGAGTTATGATGATTTTACCAAGGTCACTTCTTTGAGATGAATTTCAAGAGCCTGCAAAAACACTGACTTCCACAGATCATATCTCCGAAAATATTGCGCAGCTTGATCTAAAATTTTCACAGAAACTTACTCAAGATTTCAACTTCTCCTCATAAACATTTCATATTTTGAACCTTCTTAGAAAAAAAGTTAGAGCGAAAATTCCACGATGACCTGTTTCAAATGGCGAAATCCCTTGCATGAGGAGGATATGAGGATCACAATTTATATAAATGCTTAGGTTGAGAGGGACTTCAACAAGTGAACGTGGGAGGGATTTTAGGAGCTTAAAAAATATTAATTATGACTTTTCAATGACCCATGCCCCAACCCTATGGGATTTTAGCCCACTAACTGGGGGTATAAACTTCAAACATGAATATCTCTCAAACCGTGAAGAATTACATGGTGTGCCATATATGAAATGAAACATCTCGACAAGTAGAAACCATCAAAAGCATTATTGACCTAGAATATATTAATTTGGTAGGTCAAAATTCCCATGCAATATTGGTTTATCCGCTGGTGTTGCTTGGGTTGACATTAATGACAACCGCTGATCAACAGCCATTATAACAGTGAGTTTTCACTAATAGGATAATAGGATAATAGTCACTGTAATAGTGAATAATAGAAAAACACAAGTATCACTTTATCAATAAAACAAATCTAAAAAAATAACCACATCATTTTTTTCATTCTAAGTTTGATGAAATTTATATTGGTAAAGTAGAATATAATTAAGATAAATTGTGACCTTCCTTATTTAAAACAATGACTTTAAGGAAGTTTATGTTTTACAACAATGAATTTAAGGAAAATTATCTTTGAGGAATTTTATTTTATAATTCACTTATTTTTTTAGTATAGGTGGAAAAAGAAATGTTAATTATAAAATTTAGAAACAAGGTTTTAAATTGATATTGAATTCAATGTTTTAAAGGAGTTTATGTTTTAGAATAATATCTTTAATGAATTTTATTTTTAAAAGAGTGAATTTTTAGTATATATAGGAAAAAATATTAATTATAAAATTTAGAAAAATAGTCTAAATTGATTTTTCTAAATTACAAAAACTAGAATATATCATTTATAATTACCTTTTTTTTAATATAATAAGCATCTTGGTTGTCAAAAAAAAATTGAAATCCACAAAAAACTGATATATATATATATATATATATATATATATATATATATATATACACACACACTAACTAACTAAACTCCCCACATAATTTAATGATCTCATGTCAAAATACATTGTATAACCATCAATAGGATATAAGGCCTTGGTATAATCGAACTCCACTCCCTCCACCAATATATAAATGTCTTTAACATATTTTTGATAAAAATATTACCATAAACTAAGGTTTAGCCCTACTTCAAAACCAATTTATTTCTGTTGGTCAAATGAAATTATCGCCTCAAGTTTGATTTTCTTTCTAATCACTGCCCAAGTTTCAATGATGAATGTATTTGGTTTTTATGCTTTCTAAAATAAACATTTTGTTGGGAAATGGAAGTTTTTGTTTATTTTTATCATTAAAAATTATAATAGGAAAATATCAAATGGAAGCAAGTGTGATTCTCTTTACTATAGTTAAAGAATTATATATATATATATATATATTAATTTGTTTAAATACTTATTTATATTCATTTTAATTTTAGATTTATAAAACATCTCAAAAAATATAATTAAATTGTAATTATTTTGGTGATTAAAAGATTTCCAGTTAATATGTACATATAGGTCAATGTGTACACACACATATTCGACATTATGCAGTGCACTTTTTTTTCTAAGCTTGGTAGGTCATTTCCTTTTCATTAATATAAAAAAGAAAGTCACATTCACATGCAAGTAGTCAAGTGGCCTCAACTTTCCTAGAGGGAAACCAAGTTTGTTGGTCACCTAAAAGCATACTAAGTCATCCAGTAGAAAAAATAATGAGTCTATCCAACCAAGCTAGATATGTCTGAGTGCCTTTAAACTGCCTATACTCTAGATACCTAAAAACATAACTATCAACATACTAAAATTTAAAGTTGTCCTGCATACAAAAAATGAAAAACTAAGGACACATTTATCAAACTAGTCATCATCCTCAACAAACTCTGCCAGAGTCAAGTCCTTAGTAGTGGAACCTGGGAGCTCTGTCTATGGAATACAAGGTATATACCCTTCAATGCGACTTAGTTTGCCATCTTTCTTTTGCAGTTGGAACTGGAGCTTCTCTGTTAGGTCCCTATATTACTAGTATAGTCCCTTATTATTGTTAGTGTAACCCCCTTATTGTTATTGTTGTTACCCTGTAACCCCCATATTGTTATTATTGTGCCCTTCAATTATTATTGTTAGGTCAGCTAAGATTACATTGTGGCCCCATGGACTCCTATATATAGAAATGAGGTTTTATCATTTGTATCATTCAAGAATTGTTCATTCATGTAATGTATTGGAGGTTTCCCCATCGAAGTGGCTTATTTCTAAGGCATTGATATCTATTTTCTTCTATTTTTGGATCTGGTTTCCCAAGAATTGGTATCAAAGCTTTGGATTCTAGGGTTTCACTGCTCCAAACAAGTCATTGTGGCATTTTCGCTATAACGTTTTTTTCTACAAAGGTTCAGAAGCTGAAATTTTTAGAGTACAAAGCCGAAATTCTGAGGAACATCGTTGCACAATTTTAGATCTTGGTTCGCAATATTTTCGGAGATATGGTCTGTGGAAGTTAGGTCTTTTGTAGGCTCCCAAATTTCATCTCAAATAGGTGATCATGGGAACATCTTCATAACCCTCTCTCTGAGCATCAGATTGGAATTATGTAAAAAGTGGCCACAAGTACACGAACTGTAGTTTCCTGTCTATCAATTTCACAGACGAAGGAGGAAATAGTGACACGTGGAAAGTCATACAAGTTTGCTCTACTGAACTAGTCCATAATTAGGTCATCGTAGGAGATTGGGCACAACTTTGTCTTCAAGAATCCAAATCAGGTCAGACCTGTGGCATTCAAAAGAGAATTCAGAGGGATACCTTAGTGCCAAATTTCAGATAATGAAGATCTGAAATCACAGAGATAATTCAGTTTCAATATCGAGCTCCTTAAAAGGAAGAAAAAGGTGTGTATTTTTTCCGAATTGCATAAGTCTTATGTAAAAAAAAAAAAAAAAATCAGTTTGAAGTGATTCCAAGGGCCTATTGAGCATATATTTCAGTATTGGTTTTTGAAATGCCTCCTAAAAATAATTGAACACCCATTAAGCCCTCAGAGTACTCTACATTGACTCATGAAGATGAAAAATTGCAACATGATCTATCAAAATTACAAGATCAAGTGCACCAAATTTCGCTCTCACAAAGAGCAACAAAAAATGAAATGGAAGTTTTGAAGAAAGTCGTGGAAGCGAAGATGGATGGTTTGAAGAAAGGCATGGAAGCTAAGATGGATGGCATGGAAGCTAGCATGGAAGCTAAGATGGATGACATGGAAGAAAAAATGAAAGACAACATGGAAAACCTAAAGAATGATCTAAAATCAGACATGGAAGGTTTGATAAAGTTGATACAAGAAATGTTTCCTAATGGTGAAAAGATAGTATAGGAAACTCATGATGAGAACAAAATAAATTTTAATCGCGATTTCATAAACTCTAATGTTGGATGGAATAACCACCATATTCCAAAGATGGATATGAGGAAGTTTGATGGCAAGGATCCCGTAACATGGATACTACACATGGAGCAATATTTTGGTCTCAATAATGTGAAAAACGCACAAAGGTACGCATTGCAACTTTGCATTTGGAACAAAATACATTTGTATGGTATTGATGGCTTTCATCTCATAAAAAAATTGTCACTTGGTCAATTTTTATGGAGGAAATGATAGCACATTATGAGGATACAAAGAGAAACACCTTCTTTAGCCAATTGATAAATCTCAAAAAAAAGGGTTCAATGCAGGAGCATATTGAGGACTTCCAAAAATTGAATATAAGGGTAACTAATATTCCAGAGGAACACAAGATTGATGTCTTCATAGGGACTTTAAAGGATAACATCCAACATGAAGTTCGCATTTGGGAACTTGATCCATTGGAGAAGGCATTCAGGGTGGCAAGAAAAATTGAATGTAAAATTATGGCGACAAGGAAGCCTACCACTCACATCTATAAATATGGAAGCATTGCTACTCCTAGACTTCCACAACCTACAAGGTTTACACCACAACAATTGGAAGAAAAAAGAGTAAAAGGGCTTTTCTACAGTTGTGATAGAAAATACACTAAAGGTCATAAGTGTGCTGAGAATAAATTATTTTACATAGATTGTGAAAAGGAGGAATAAAATGAAGAAGAAACTTCAAAAGTAGAGGATATACACCAGGAAGAAACCCTAGAAGAAGAAGAAATGAGTCTGACCATATCATGTAATGCATTGGCAGGAATTACCAATCCTCAAACTCTCAATATAGAAGGACATATCAAGAAGAAAAAGGTAATAGTGTTGATTGATTCGGGCAGTACCCATAATTTTATTCATTGTAAGGTAGCTAAGGAATTGAATTGTGTAATATTCCTATTTAAGGATATTAATAAAACACAAAAAATGGTATAGTACTGGAATGCCTCATTCAAGAAATATTCAACAACACATAGAATAATAGAAGCGGCATATAAAATAACAGGGACAGCCTATGCACAAATACACGTTAAACTGAGAAATTACTAAGCCATTTTATTATGCTGGGGATGATAACGATTACAATAGATGCCCAGATGATAGTGCTCACTGGCGCAAGCAAGATAAAATATATCCCCAGAAAACAGAGATACAACGGTTTTCCTGTGGCGTTCAAGCGGCTAGAAAGGATCCCCTGAGAAACTCCCGATTCTGCTCTGCACACGCTCCCAACCCAATCCTCTTGCAAAACAATGATAGGACTGCCTCACCCGAGCAGGCACTCGAAGTCCCCCGGGGCTGAGGTTGAGATCTCCACTCGGAGACACTCGGCGCACTAAACAGTGCTGTAGACTGGCTAAACAGTCGGCATGCTCAAGTCTTAGCGACCAATGACAATTTCATAAAATTCAACAATAGCCCCAAAAACATGGAGGCTCTCTTCCTTTTGTATGCGGCTATCCTCACAAACCCTAGACTCCTCCTTTCTCGTGCAGCCCCTCTTGGCCCCATGCTGCCAACTCAGCCCATGTACTTACCTTCGCGCGCTCGGATGAGTTCACGGCCCACTCACTGTTATTTACCTTTAACCACAGGCGGCAAAATTTGTCTGAATTAATATTCCAATTAGCTATTGCTAATTGGGAATATTACAGTCTCCCCCGGAAAAATGTTGCTTGACCCCAAGCAACTGTAGTGATGGGTGCTGCAAGATCTTTTCACCCTCCCAAGTAGCATCCTCATCCGACAAGTTCTTCCACCTTACCAAGAACTCCCGGACTGTTCTATTCCGCAGCTGCTTCTCTCTGACATCAATGATGCCTTCCGGCTGCAGCACCAAATTCCCTTTGTCATGTGCGGGAGGAAGCTCCTCCATCGCTGTCACCTGTGATCCCAAAGCCTTCTTCAGGCACGATACGTGGAAAATATTATGAATCTTGCTGCCTTGGGGTAGCTCTAACTCCTCGGCGACTTGACCCACCCTGCGTATCACCTGATAGGGTCCATAGAAGTGGGGCTTGAGATTTTCCACCCCCTTCCGCTTCAGAGTGGACTGTCGGTATCGCTGTAGGCGTAGGTAAACTAAATCCCCAACTTCGAACTGTCTCTCCACCCGACCCTTGTCGACATACAACTTTTGCTGATTCTGTGCAGTGGCTATGTTATCCTTGAGAGCCCGGAGGATATCTTGACTCTCCTGGATCCAATCCTTGGCTCTCAGAGCCTTGCTGGCACCAAACATCATATCAACGAAAGACATAGCATGATAGCCATACAGTGCATAAAACGGAGACATACCGATAGACATGTGATATGTGGTGTTATAGCAATACTCCCCTAAGTGCAGCCACTTTAGCCATGCTCTCTGCTGCCCGCTGACATAATTTCGCAAGTAGCCTTCTAGCCACTTGTTAACGCTCTCTGTCTACCTATCTGTCTGGGGGTGGTAGCTGGTACTTGGCTTCAACTCCGTCCCCACCAACCGAAAAAGTTCCTGCCAAAACCCGCCCATGAAGCGGATGTCCCGGTCACTGACAATGATCTTGGGAAGACCATGCAACCTGAAGATGTCCCGGAAGAACAGCTCTGCCACCTGCGCGGCTGTATAGTGTGCGGATATGGCGAAAAAATGTGCGTACTTCATCAGCCAATCAACGACGACAAATATGCTATCCTTGCCTTGCACTATGGGCAACCCTGTAATGAAATCCATCGAAATACTCTCCCACTTTCCCTCGGGAATGGAAAGGGGCTGAAACAATCTTGCTGGATGGTTCATTTCTCCCTTGTTGCACTGGAAAACTTCGCACTCCCTGACATGCCGGAGTACGTCCTCTTTGAGACCCTTCCACGAGAACCTCTCCCAGATGGCCCTGTAAGTCTTGGTAAACCCCTGATGTCCAGCTAACGGTGAATCATGAGACGCCTGTAGTATCTTCTTCTTGAGCTGGGAGCCCACAGTCAAGAAGATCCTGTCTCTATAATAGATAATCTCATCTATCACCCTGTACTTATCATCCGCCACCCGACCATCCAGAACCTCACAAGTAAACCTGTCTTTTGAGTACTCCACCAAAAGTTGAGCCCTCCAGTCCGCCTCCCAACTCATCAGGGATAACGTAGCTGGTCTACGTGAAAGTGCATCAGCTACCACATTGTTTTTCCCCCTGACATACTCGATGTCAAAATCATAAGCCTGGAATTTTCTGATCCACTATTGTTGCCTCTCCTGAAGCTGTTTCTGCTCCAAAAAGAATCAGAGGCTGTTGTGATCCGTCCTCACCCTGAACCTGTTACCCACTAAGTACTGCCGGAATTTGGCTAACGCATGCATCACGGCTAGCATCTCCTTTTCATATATAGGATACAACCACTCATGGGGAAGGAGTTTCCAGCTCTCATAAGCTATAGGGTGGCCTTCCTACATCAAAACTGCGCCGTTCCCTTCTCCCGACGCATCGCATTCCAAAACGAAAGGCTGCGTGAAATCTGGCAGCGTGAGCACTGGGCAGCTGCTCATAACCTTCTTGAGCCTGTCAAAGGCCCGCTGCGCTATCTCCGACCAACTAATTTCCCCCTTCTTTGTAAAATCCGTGAGCAGGGCTACGAGCTGAGAGAAATTCTTGATGAACTTTCGGTAATATATGCAGATGCCAACAAATCCTCGAAGTTCTGTTACGTTCTTCGGCTCTGGCCAATCTTGGATGGCCTTAATCTTTTCTTCGTGGACCCTTACCCCGTCCACTCCTATGATGTGTCCCAAATACAACATCTCAGTCACCCCGAACTCACACTTGGAGAGCTTGGCATAAAGCTATTTCTCTTCCAAGATGCGCAGCACGGCCTCAATGTGCTGGAGATGCTCCTCCCAAGTCCTGCTATATATTAATATATCATCGAAAAATACCAACACGAAATTCCTCAGGTGACTGCGGAAGATGTGGTTCATACAAGACTGGAAAGTGGCTGGGGCATTGGTTATCCCAAAAGGCATAACCAAGAACTCAAAGTGGTCGTAGTGGCATCTGAAAGCCATTTTGGGTACGTCCTGCTCCCTCACTCTAATCTGGTGGTACCCGGACCTCAAGTCAATCTTTGAGAAGAATTGTGCTCCCCTCAACTCGTCCATCAGCTCATCAATCCTTGGTATAGGGTACCGATTCTTCAGGGTCTTTTTGTTCAAAGCCCTGTAATCGATGCACATTCACAATGTGCCGTCCTTCTTCTTTACTAACACCACGGAGGAAGCAAAAGGGCTGGTGCTCGGTCAGATGTGTCCAAGAGCCAGCAGCTCCTAGATGGCCCACTCAATCTCATCCCGATAGGCCTTAGGGTGCCTATAGGGCATGGTAATAATGGCCTGAATGCCCTGCTCCAACTCTATCGTGTGCTCGAACCCCCGATCCGGTGGCCGGCCTGGCGGTATATCCCCAAACACTGTGTCATGCCTGCCGAGGATAGCCTAGATATCGGGATGAACTGTCTACCCGGCAGTCCCTGTTTCTGATGCCCGGAGCTCCACTACCCACTCTATGTCTCCTTTCCGAAAGGTTGCCTCCATCCGGTGAGCTGAAACAACCCGAGGTGGGTAAGTGTGCATCCCACGTATCTTCTCATGATTTCCCATCTTCTTATCATCCCACTCCATCTCCAAGGCCTCCCAATCCGTGGTGACCTTCCCCAGAGTGATTAGCCATTGTACACCCAAGACTACATTGGTGTCAGGTATATTGACCACAAAAAAATGGTCGGTCACTGTGTAGGTGCCCATAGTTACTGCCAGCTCTGGAATGTAATGCGCACACTGCATTTTCTGATCCCCCGGGACCAAAACGGAGAATCCATTGAAGCTCTCTGTCTGTATGCCCCGCCGCTCAACCATCTACGCGTCGATGAAGTTGTGGGTTGCCCCGCTATCCACTAGAATAGAAACTCGCTGCCCCCGTACTGTCCCTCGGACGCGCAGCGTCAAATACTTGGGCACTCCTCGCAATGCTACCAGGGTTCCCCCTGAGGGTGCGAAAGCCGTACCACCCACTCTCGGAGGTGGCGGTGGCCCATGATATTGCGTTGTCTGTCTGTCTCCTGCCTCTCCATCCTCATACTCCTCCTCTTCCCCACTACTCTCGGAGAAGACCTCTATAAAATGTGCCTTGCCAGCCGCACATCTGTGCCTCGACGTCCACGACTCCTGATAGGTGAAGCACAGCTTTTTCTTCCTAAACTCCCTCCTGGCGTCAACATCTAACTGTCCCCTACCTGGATTCCCATTGGGAGGTGGGGTGTTCCTATCCTTCCCTCTCGGCTGAAAACCCTGCTTCTGGGGGTAAGGTGTTATGGTCCTAGGCAAGGCATCTTGCAGATCCTGGGTCCTGCCAATAGCATCCTGAAGTGTGGATGGTCTTGCGGATCTGACCAATCCTTGAAGTGGCTCCACCAGCCCTTCGATGAACATGAATATCATCCGTGCCACTAATAAATCGGGCACCCTCACTGAAAGCCTCAGAAAATCAGCAATATATGTCTCTGGGCTTCCCGTCTACTTGAGCCTTGTCAGCTCAACGAAATGTTCCTCTGGATCCCTCCGGTCGAATCTCTCTATCAGTCTCCGGGTAAACTCGGCATATGTGGTCACAGTTGAATGCCCAAGTTTCACCATCCCATGGAACCACCAATCCTGAGCCTCACCATCCAAATGCAGCGTAGCCACCTTGATGGCCTCCGTCTCCCCCATCTGGTTGAGCTGGAAATATATGTCCAGCTTCTCCACCCAAGACCTTGTCGAACTGCTTGATGAACCATCAAACGTAGGCAAATGATATCGGCTTGCCGAACGCTGGGTGTATCCTTCCTGATAGTGCTGGTGTCATCTGTAATGGTCGCGGGGTCTGGCATCCCGCTTGAGCTGGACAAAGTCTCTGAACAGAAGCGTCTCCCTGAACTCCTGCCCATATGTTTGGTATTCAGCAAAATAACCACCTATGTGGTCCGACTCTGGTTCCTCCTGTGCTCCCATCCCAGTATCTGCACTTAGGAAAGTGGGCATCGTAGCATAAGTGGGGGCATGTGATGCCTGGTGCAGGGTGGTAGCCCGCTCCTGTAAATGGTGGGATGTGCCCGACCCCTCACCAACCAGGAAACCCCTTGTGGTTTCACGCTGTCTAGCTTCAACAGTGGTGAATCTCTGCCCCATCATCTCAATCTGCCGCGACAGGTCTTGTACTGATTTGAGGAGAGCTTCCCCAAACTATTTTGCATCGCTATCGTCCCCCATTGTCTTTCTCCTCTCTGCGTCTACCTCCGGCTCCTCCTGTTCTGTGTCCACTACTCGAACGCAATCCCCTTCACCATAGGTGATTTTCAACCTACGCTCAATATCTCTGTATTTCCTACCTCTGTAGCAGATGTAGGGGTTTCCTTCTGATGACATAGACTACTCGCTCCACAGGTTGAGCCAAGACCATGCTCTGATACCACTGTAATATTCCTATTTAAGGATATTAATAAAACACAACAAATGGTATAGCACTGGAATGCCTCATTCAGGAAATATTCAACAACACATAGAATAATAGAAGCGGCATATAAAATAACAGGGACAGCCTATGCACAGATACACGTTAAACTAAGAAATTACTAAGCCATTTTATTATGCTGGGGATGATAACGATTACAATAGATGCCCAGATGATAGTGCTCACTGGCGCAGGCAAGATAAAATATATCCCCAGAAAATAGAGATACAGCGGTTTTCCTGTGGCGTTCAAGCGGCTGGAAAGGATCCCTTGAGAAACTCTCGATTCTACTCTGCACACGCTCCCAACCCAATCCCCTTGCAAAATGATGATAGGACTACCTCACCCGAGCAGGCACTCGAAGTCCCCCGGGGCTGAGGTTGAGATCTCCGCTCGGAGACACTCGGCGCACTAAATAGTGCTGCAAACTGGCTAAACAGTCGGCATGCTCAAGTCTTAGCAACCAATGAAAATTTCATAAAATTCAACAATAGCCCCAAAAACATGGAGGCTCTCTTCCTTTTGTATGCGGTTTTCCTCACAAACCCTAGACTCCTCCTTTCCCGCGCAGCCCCTCTCGGCCCCATGCTTCCAACTCAGCCCGCGTACTTTCCTTCGCGCGCTCGGATGAGTTCACGGCCCACTCACTGTTATTTACCTTTAACCACAAGCGGAAAAATTTGTCTGAATTAATATTCCGATTAGCTATTGCTAATTGGGAATATTACAAATTGTTTCCTATACCCGACACCAGAATGTCAAGTCATGGTTGCGAATGGAGGAACTATAAATTGCTCTAGAAAATGCCATAATATCAAGCTAGCCATGGGGGAATATGTATTGAATAATCCAATGCTTTCCATCCCAATGGGAGGTGCTGATGTTGTACTAGGAGTACAATGGTTACAATATTTGGGGATGGTAGCTTTTAATTTTCAAGAACTTTTCTTGATTTTTTTTTTCGGAAGGAAAGGAAATCGAATTACGGGGTATCGTAAGGAAGCCAAGAAAGATAATAAGCTCTAATGTCATGAAAAAGCTTCTGAAGAAAGAAAAATGGGGCGTAATTGCATAATTATGCTCACTGGAAGTTCGAACATCCAAATCATCTATTTCTCCAGATCTCCAAAAAGTCTTGGACAATCATTCCAAGGTGTTTGATACTCCCAAAGGACTCCCACCTATTTGTGATCATGATCATGCTATTCATTTGATTCCAGGAAGTGTTCCTCCAAACATCAGGCCTTATAGATATCCTTATGTCCAAAAGAGATAAATTTAACGTATGATTGCAGAAATGTTAGAGGCTAGTATAATTCAACCTAGTCAAAGTTCTTTCTTTGCTCTAGTAGTATTGGTGCACAAGAAAGATGGATCATGGCACATGTGTCCGGATTATAGGTAGCTCAATAAGCTTACTATGAAAGTTAAATTTCCAATTATTGTGATTGATGAATTATTGGATGAATTACATAGAGAAATCTATTTTACCAAGTTGGATCTCCGTTCAGGATATCATCAAACTATTGAAGGAGAAACAATTATATGCAAAAACATCCAAATGTTTCTTTAGAGTAAAAGAGGTGGAATATTTGGGTCATATTGTATCTCATGAGGGTGTTAAGGTAGACCCTAACAAAATTAAATCCATTAAGGAATGGAAAGTCCCCACAACCATAAAGTAGTTCCGCAGATTTCTTGGGTTAACACAGTATTATCGCAAGTTTGTTAAGAATTATGGGAGAATAGCAGCACCTCTAACAACATTATTGAAGAAAGATGCATTTTCATGGACTCCTGAAGCAACTAAGGCCTTTGAACATATTAAAGAGGCAATATGCCTAGCACCATTCTTAGCTACGCCAGACTCCACAAAAACCTTTATTGTGGAATGTGATGCCTCAGGAAATGGAATTGGTGTTGTTTTAATGCAAGAAGGAAGACCCATTGCTTTTGAAAGTTGTCCAATCAAAGGAAAGTATTTACAGAAAGCTATTTACGAGAAGGAAATGTTAGCAATACTGCATGCACTAAAGAAATGGCGAACTTACCTAATGGGAAGACACTTCAAGGTAAAAATTGATCATGATAGTCTTAAACACTTTTTGGAACAAAGACTATCTTCAGAAGAGCAGCAAAAATGGGTCACAAAGATGTTGGTTTATGACTTTGAAATAATCTACAAAAAAGGGAAGCTAAATGTTGTTGCAGATGCACTCTCAAGAAAGAATGAAGAGGTGGAAGCATTGCTTTGTGCCATTTCTATTATCCAACCAGATTTGATAACCGAAGCAAGGGATGAATGGAAGAAGGACGAAGAAGTGTGGACACTCATTCAAAATTTGCAGCAAAATCCTAGTACATCTGATACATTTAGTTGGAAAAATGATTCCTTATGGTACAAAGATCGCTTATATCTTTGTAAGAATTCCCAACTAAAACAAAACATTCTTTTGGAATTGCACACTTCTCCTTTAGGAGGACACTCAGGATTTTTAAAAACTTACCACAGGGTGAAGAAAGAATTTTTTTGGGATGGCCTTAAATCTGATATTCAAAAGTTTTTGGCGGAATGTTTGGTTTGCCAGCAGAATAAAGTTGAGACAATTAAGACCCCGGGACTTCTACAACCTTTATCCATTCCAAGTCAACGTTGGGAGGAGATTTCAATGGATTTTACCATAGGTTTACCTAAGTCCGAAGGAAAGAGTGTCATCATGGTGGTAGTTGATAGACTTACCAAGTATGCACACTTTTGTGCATTATCTCATCCATTTAAAGCAAGTACAGTTGCTACTACATTTATGGACACAATTCAAAAGCTACATGGAAACCCAAGGGTTATTGTGAGTGACAGAGATTCCATTTTTACTGGAAATTTTTGGATGGAGTTATTTTCTTGTTTGGGTACTCAATTAGCTCATAGCTCATCTTATCATCCTCAATCTGATGGTCAAACTGAGATAGTAAATAAATGTTTGGAAGGATATATTCATTGTTTTGTATCTGATAAACAAACACAATGGGTCAAGTGGTTACCTCTAGCTGAATGGTGGTATAACACTTCCTTCCATACTGCAGCAAAAATGACCCCATTTATGGCACTTTATGGATATCATCCACCATCCATCACATCTTCTTTAAGGGAAAATGCTAGGGTTCAAGAAGTGGAGGATCACATCGAGCATCAACAAGAAGTTCTCCAACTCTTAAAGGATAACCTAAATTTGGCACAAAATCGAATGAAACAACAGGCAGATCAACATCGCAGTGAGAGAAGTTTTGATGTGGAAGACTGTGTATTTTTGCAGCTACAACCATACAAACAAATGTCCCTCAAGCAAGCTAAGAAGGATAATAAATTATCGCCAAAGTACTATGGTCCTTACAAGGTTTTACAAAATATTGGTACTATGGCATACAGATTGGAGCTTCCTGCTTCTTCGCGACTGCATCCATTTTTCCATGTTTCATGCTTAAAAAAGGTTATAGGGGACAAACTTCCAGTTCAAACAATATTGTCAAAACTTGATGAGGAAGGAAAAACCATATTGAAACTTGAAGCAGTCACGGATACAAGAACTCGACAACTACGAAATCGATCAATTTCTGAGTATCTCATCAAATGGAAGAACTTACCCACTGAAGGTTCTACATGGGAGGATGAGAATTTCATACAAAAGCACCCGGAGCTACTCAAGCGTTGAGGACAACACTTTTTTGAAGGAGAGGAGCATGTTAGTTCCCTATATTACTAGTATAGTCCCTTATTTTTGTTAGTGTAACCCCCTTATTGTTATTGTTGTACCCTTGTAACCCCCATATTGTTATTATTGTGTGCTTCAATTATTATTGTTAGGTCGGCTAGGATTACATTATGGCCCCACTAGGATTACATTGTGGCCCATGAACTCCTATATATAGAAATGAGGTTTTTTCATTTGTATCATCTAAGAATTGTTCATTCATGTAACGTATTGGAGGTTGCCCCCTCGAAGTGGCTTATTTCTAAGGTGTTGATATCTCCTTTCTTCTATTTTTGGATTTGGTTTCCCAACATTCTCAAACTCCTTTTTATAATGAGGAAGTTCATGCATTGCAGCTGACATACCCATAGAGATTTTCTCCAAGGTTTTTGCCAGAAAAATTTTCATTGACCAATACAATAACATAGTTTGTTTAAACTGTGTGGTTAAGCTGCAGGTGTTCCCTGGATCCGGCACCAGAACCGGCCAATCCAACACATCTATTTACATCTTGTTCCCCTGTCTTTTCAGTTCCTCTTTCCATTCTTCCATTAACTATTGAATTTCTTTCGAAGTTCACTCGTGATATTTTGTGGCTGCATAATTTATGATGCTTGATACCGGCGTGCAACCCCAATTTCTTATCCCAGGGGAGCTGGGTTAATAGGGTGTCAGAGACCCCATGGTCCTTTTGCCACGATCCCTTGAGCTTGGGCCACTTTTTCCCCTCACAGCAGTTGAACAAGTCATCTTCCTAAACCCGCACTTTGTGGGATAAATAGAAACCAAGCTTATAATCGGCATAGGTGGTAGCCCGAGCTGAGAAGCACCCTACTTCCATGAAGCACTACCACATCAAACACCTTCCAAAGAAGATACATGAGCTAAAAATTGTTGGAATGAAATCCAAGGAATCCTCCCAAGCCTTATCCATTGTTGACTACCATTACAGATAGACCAAAAAAAACAAGACCCCCATTAACCAAGTGGTACCCCTCGTTCTCACTAGGGTTTGACAGACATTAATATCGAATATTGCATCCTATTGGTTAGACCCCAAGGGCGCAGTAATTGGTCCACAAACCCTCAAAAACAACAAAAGTCTCTACTTCCAGGGCAAGGAAAAACTATAGAGGCATAACCCAGTCACATACTCCCAATAGAATAACCCCATTCAAGAACAAGGTCGAGACTGAGAATACCCATAGAGACATAACCCAGAAAGAAATTCCCAACAGAATAACCCCATTATTGGTTGACAAATTCCAAAAATTACAAACACGGATAAACTAAAAGACCTTGAGAATTCTTGGAGTCGCATACAGACACATGCAAATGCATAGAGCCCATCCTCTTCTCAGACCTCGATGATTCAAAATCAGAAATGCCAAAGGCCAACATACAATACGACCAATTCATTGAGGGTCTGTAAAAAGAGCAAACCACATACCCATTTACTAGTGTGAAGACAAGTTGAGACCAGAGCCACTTCTCGAGCCTCTTTCCAAGTTGCACCTGTGCCAATCCATGGAGCCATGCACCAAAACACCACGATAGACAAATCTCGTTAACTAGAAGACTGCCAACCTCACACCTGGAAAATCTCATATACTTCCAAAATCGACTGCATTTTCCACCTTTGACAATAGTATTTACTCCTCGCATGCATGGAGCCACCACTCCATATCCCTTGAGCATGTGGAGGGTGGCAGGAAGGTGCCTCGAAAAGGCCCTTATTAATCAACCATAATGATATTTCCATACATATCACACCCCAATCAGGGGCATTATGCAGTGCATTTTGATTACACCAATAGGAAATGATGCCAAATAAAATTGACTCAGTTTCCTCATCTTCATATATATATATATATATATATATATATATATATATATATATATATATATATGAGAACTATTATGATTTTCCCGTGTTAGATTTATTATGAGTTTATTTTAATTTTTTACAATACACTACCTTCAACTAACATTTAGTCTCTTAGACAACAATTATGCATGTTACAAGATATTCAATATTAGGTTGTACATGCATATCACTTCTCTTGATCTTATAATAGAATATCAACATTTAGTTATTTTGGAGGTTTTCTTAACCTAAAAGGGATCTTGAATTTTTGCAAAATTCAAGTGATACTTTGGCATATTTTCCATCATTTTCTTGAACAACCCATTTTTCATGAAGTGCTTATTCTTAAGTACAAGTATGAACAATCCATATGTTTAGAAATACAACTTGTGGTCTAGCTAGATCTATGAAATGTTTTCCCCGACCAAAATAAAATTCTTATGAATTTTACCTCATTTTTTATATTCTTCAACAAAAAGGCCCATTAGAGGATAGTAAACTTTAAGGAAGCCAATACAATGAAAACGAATAAATCAACAGAAAAACTAAAGTAAACTGTATGAAACAAACTTGGAAACTATACCAAAGAATTCATTAAGCCCGCCAACAAATTACAAACAAGGGTGACAAAAGAGTTGTTGCCACCATTGGGGCAATTCAGTGGAACAACATCCCAAAGCAAAAATAATGCAGTATGCAAATAATTGCAGATAATTTGTAGAAAATTTACCTTTTAATTTGTGAAAAAACAGTAGAAAAACAATAAAAAATGCTTATAATTTGTAAAAGTGAATGTAAAATTACCTTTGCAAAAGGTAACCTTGTCTCGCTTGGCAGAAGAGAAATGCACTTAGCAAATTTCTGAAAGCAATAGGAAACGCTCCCGAAAGAAAGCAGCTCATGTTTCCTCGCTCGACAGTTATGTTTCCACTTTAATTTGGTAAAGAAAGAAAGCAGCTCCTGTTTCCTCTTCAATTCTGTAAAGAAAGAAAGCAACTCTTGTTTCCTGGTTGAACGGAAAGAAAGCAGAAGAAAGCAGCTCGACAGAATGAAAGCAGCTTGTGTTTCATCGCTCATGGGAATGAAAGAAGCTCATGCTTCCCCGCGAGACGGAATAAAATTGAAATGAAGAGGAGGTGGAGGTTCCAGCAGCAAAAGCTCAAACGTGAATCGAGCTCTGAGACCCGGTCGCCATAGGGGCGCGAAACCCTAAAGGTGTTTCGTCGACCGGTTAGCTCAGTCCATAACCATGTCCTAGTCACTTTTCGTAGTCTTGTAAAAAGTGGGAGAGGTGACACGTCCATGGCAGCTTAGCGAATCCACGCCTAACCACACTAATCTCTGGTTTCTTGTGAATGTGGAGGGTGTAATTTCACTCAAAGGTCACTAAATTTTCACCTATGTGCAATTATCTCGTGTAGAGGACAAGTTGGTCTTCCCCTTAAAAGCAGAATCTACCCTATGCAGCCTCTTTATGGACTTTCCAAGCTCCCGAAATCCCCGTGTTCTCTAACTTCCAGTCACGATAGAAGAATGATGTCCATTGTCTGTTAGCAAAAAAGACTCTTTTGGGAGCAATCGACAAGCCTTTTATCACTGGCAATAGTCCATCCTTGCGCAAAATTAGTCCTTAGAAAGAAATAAATTCTCATTCCAACGGTGTCAACTGAAGTCTGAATACGGACTTGAGGAATACTGATCTCTTCAATCTTCGTGTCAGCTATAAGAGGATGAATACAGTTTCATATCGTTCAAGAAGGAACTATTGCAGTGATACACTTAGTTCACTCTTGCGGTGATGTCAATGAATTTAAAACCCGTTCATTAGAGGTTCCTAAGCTGGTTATACTTTTTAGAGTATAAAATCTAAAGAGTTTAGAGTGTTAAATTGAAAGAAATGTTTAGATTTTAAGATATTTGATTATCATTCATACTTTATAAATTTAATTTAATATGAATTTATTATGACTATGTTTGTATGTACTAGATTCATTTTAAACACGGATTTAACATGAGTTTAGAGGGATCAAATTTTATCAGTTTCAAACTTTTTTTTAGATTGTTCTTAATTCAGCTTGAGTGGGCATAATGGTTAAGAGCATGTATTTCCTCCTAAAAGGTCACAGGTTCAAAACCATGGAGAATAAAGTATATATACCTTGCTAGACCTAACACTAGAATAGTTGCAAGGAGGTGAGTCCCTTGTCCCACAAACAAAGCCGTCTCAAAAAGATCTAAGATGACAAGCCTAGAATGATTTAGTCTGTAAATACATACTTACTTCACATTAAAATATTTTATTTTAACTTTTTTATATAATATATAAATAATTGACATTGAAATTATCTATTTAATAAGGATATTAAAATATTTTATTTTTATTTTTCATTTTATCTTTTTAGACATTATAATTGAAATATTTTTCTTCACATTATCATAAAAAATATTGAAAAATTTAATTTAAACTATTTTATTTATATTATTAAGTTAATACAAAATAATTATTTAAAATAAACATTAAAATATTTTATCTATAATATTATTTTTAGAAAATAAAAAATTACACATCTTTCTCAAATGAAAATATAAGATATTCGTACTTTCAATTACCTTATAAACTTTCAATTACTTTATAAACATCATAGAAAAATGTATTAAAATTTAACTTAAACCTTTAAAGAATAAATACATGCCTCACTTATATTAACTATAAAATACAACTCAACACCATATAATAAAAACAACATGAATGATATGGGAATCTAATCTCCACATACTAGACCCCTTTAATTCCTATCTCTATTGTTTGTGGGTTGAACAAAATCCGTTAAGGTATTAACGTACTGAATAAAGATCCATGAACTTTAAAATTTTATGTTTCCAAAATTATATATATATATATATATATATATATATATATATATATATATATATTAAATAAATTATATTTTAATTTTAATATTTTATTATATATATTTATCATAGGCAGCCGCAATATTCTATTATTTAAAAAAAAATAAAAAATAATCTTTAAATTTTGGAAGCCATAATATTAAATATATAATTATAATACTATATTTATTTAAATAAAATAGGAAAGTGTTTTTATGTTTAATTTATTTTCATACTTATGACAAGTGATATATATATAATTGACAACTCGCATATATATAAAGAACTTATTTATCAAATTTTTTGATGTTTAAATTGAAGAAATTACATTTTATAACACTTTATCTTTATCTAAACTTAATTTATGGAAATAAATATACAAGGACATGTCAATAAAATATTTTAGCTATATCTTTTTCTCTTCTCCATTGTTTTATATATATATATATATATATATATATATATAACTGATATTAAAATATTATATTTCTTTTCTTTCCGTTTATATCAAATTAACATTATTTTATTAATTTATATTCAGACTCACCACATTTATCTATGAAATGTGATCTCTATATAAATGGCATATCTCTATCTTAGGAATTAATAAGTAAGTAATTGAATTTTTTTACTTTCAAATATTTTATCTCTTATCATATATAAAATTTGATATAAAATTACTTTATTTAAGGACATTGAAATATTTTATTGATTATGTTTGCATTTTAATTTCCACCACTTCCACTTTCACTCTTATATCTCATAGTAAAATGTTTTTTTGGTTATTAATATATATTTTTCAAACACCATATTTAAATTCTGTGTTGAGCATGGAAAAACTAGGTTGTAATATTATATATTATTTTAATTTTCATGTGCCAACTACATATTGGACAGTAAAGGATATAAGTTGCTCTCATAATGAAAAAAAGAAAACATTTATAAAGGAAATTATAAATTTTATTATATATATATGTGTGTGTGGAGATGGTTGTTGAATGTTGCAACAAGGAACAGTGAAAGTGGCATCCAGAAACATCATTCCTTGATCCTAGTGAAAAATAATCACCTAAACCAGGTGGGGCCCACACAGGTTATTTTTAGGTGTATGTATATTTTTAGAATGGTGAGCATATTCTAAAATTAGTAGGATGTTGATTCTATATGGTTGAGAAAATTCTATCTTTGGATGAATTTATATTTTTAGAATATCGGCAAAGTTTATTTATAGATTGCTAATCTAAAAATAGAATGCATGTCGATTATTATTAGCCCTTAATAATAATCAAACAATAAATAGTAACTTATTCTCTTGGAGATTGATTTCAGTGAACATATGTGGCACATCAGTGGGTTGAAGGAATTACGCAATTCCTAGGGTGGCTGGTGACTCATGCATGAAGAACTTCGTTATAACTGATTGTGGCAAGTTGTAATAGAGTTGGAAGAGTAGTTATGTGAGTTGTTATTTAGTTTAACTCAATTCAGTGAGTTAAACTCAGTTGTGCTAGTTATAATTGAACATGCGTTAGTGATAAATGAGTGAATTAATTATTTAATAAATTCACAAGTAGTGTCTTACTTCCAACTGAAGAAAAACAACAGTTAAATACTTGCATGTAAAATCCTATGGAGACCCAGTGGAGAGATAGGTGAAAGGGTTAGATAGACTATCAGTTGTGACTATAGAGATGCATTCAATGCATCTACACACACATTGGAGATTCTTATGAGGATTGCGAAGTGCAAGCAAGGAAAGGTCGAATTCATTTAGGGTTCTTCTTCAGCAAGGATTGCACAGTGGAGGCAAGCTGTCAGGAGGCAATAAATTGGTCCATGGACGTGCAAATTTCTACATGACAGTGTGTGACGATTGTTTATTGTAATGAGAGCTTGATGTACTAATATTTGTATGAGATTGTTATATGTTCCATTGATATACATAATATATGATAGTTAGGGTTTTTATCTTTAAGCTTTCCTGTTAAACAACTGTGTTTATGTGCGATTGATTTTGCTTCATATGTGTTTTGCAATTGGCGATTTAATTTCTGCAAAGAATTAAGTGGAAGGATTCTGTGTTTAACATAAGATTAATTTGTTAGATCAGGAGAATCCGAAAAAAAATCATTGTGTTTATAAATTTCTACATGGTATCAAAGCAGTGTTGATCACTGGGGATTGCAATATTGAAGGAGTGTTGAGTTTTTTTGTTGGTGGAACAATTCGAAATTGCTGCAAGAATTTCTTGGTGCGATAGTTGAGTATACATATAAATGGCTTTTAATGGGTTACGGTTGGAGTATGCACTTGAGGGCAGCTCGAACTACATAGCCTGGAAGGACAGGATGGAGGTGGTGCTTGAAGATAATGGCTTGAAGGAGTTCATCGATAGCAATGTTCCTAAGACCACTTTGGCGAATGTTGCAGTACTTGACGCATGGCAAAATAAAGTAGCAAGGGCGATGAGGATTTTGTTGGAAGGTTTTAGAGACCATATTGTCTCAAGCCTTCATGGGAAAGCCACTCCATTTGCAATCTAGAAGGCTTTGATGGATCTTTTCCAAAGCAGCAGCGACCATAGGAAATTGGCACTGAAGGATAAACTCAGAAAAATCAAGATGGAGAAGAACAACACTATTCCAGTATAGTTGAAAATTTTTGTCCAATGCAGGGATGAGCTTGGGATTGTAGGAGTAAGTGT
Organism: Pinus albicaulis; assembly: GCA_034641835.2. Lineage (NCBI taxonomy): Eukaryota > Viridiplantae > Streptophyta > Pinopsida > Pinales > Pinaceae > Pinus > Pinus albicaulis. The sequence goes on along the minus strand of CM076575.1, from coordinate 928,197,561 downwards.
TGTGGATAATGACTTGGTGAGCTTGGCTCTCCTTGGGCTTCCGAAGAGTTCGCACAGTTATCAAGACTCTGTCAATGGAAGGGAGAAACTGCCAAATTGGGAGCGATTGTGGTCGGATCTAGAGCAGGAAGAGATAAGGCAGACCACCAGGGATGGCTCTTCATCAAAGCATGATGATGAAGAGGATTGTGCTTTAGCTCACAAGGCGAAGAAGAAGAAGGGGAAGAATTCCATTCTAGATTTGAGGCCGAAGAAGATGGCAAGGAGCACAACATGTCCAAACTGAAGTGTTTTCACTCTCACGATTTTAGACATATTGCCACAACTTGTCCACATACGAAGAAGAAGAAGATGGCTACTGGGGCTGCAGCTGGTCAGGCTCTTGCCTCGCAATCTAAGCTTGACTTCTCATTGATCGCATGCATGGTGTCTAGCGCATTGGGATTGGGGGGGTACTTTGATAGTGGTGCTTCCTTTCACATGATGGGAGATGAGAAATTTTTCAGTGACCTAGTGGAGAAATATCTCTAGATGCATGTTGATTTGGGCGACGATGGATGATACAGTGCGATCGGCATTGGTACCACTACCTTTCAAAGGGCGTCAGGTAAACTCTTTCATTTGAAAGATGTTGTGCATGTTCCAGGTTTAAAGAAGAATTTAATCTCAGTCACAATGTTAGAGGATAACCTATGATGTTTTCTTTAGTGAAGGAAATGTTTTCCTGTGACACAAAGAAACAGGGCAAGCCGAGAATGTTGGTATTCGAGTTAAGAATCTCTACAGGCTTGAAGTAGATGGGATTTCTATGGAGCTTCCTACTATTGGGAAGTGTGAGGAAGACATGCAATTGAAGCTTGAGAGGGAGTAGGATTTGCATGCAGGTGAGAGTGAACCTCAGGATGTGGAGTAGCCACAATATGGGGATCATGGGGTGGGAGAAACCACTCATGTAGATAAATTTCGAGCCAGATGGGTAGAGGGAGTGCATGCAGCTATACCACTAGGTGAGAGGTGGGGCGACATGCATGAGTAATCCCAAGGAGGAATTTATGGGCAGGATTCATTGAGATGGTATGGATCTCATGAATTGAACCTAGCTACAAGGCACCCACAGAGCAGTAGTAGCATGATCAGTTGGATTGATGCAGTTAGATCAAAGTGGCATTGTCAGATACTGGAGCGTTGATCAGAGTTCACAGCAAGTGCAGAGTGCATGGGTACAGATTTCAACAACGCAGTGGTTCCAGAACACATGTGAAGTTGGTACCAGTAGAAGTCAGAAGAATTTTATGACAGATGCATTAGACTGATTGAGTTGTTTGAAGTCTATTCAGTTTCGTAAGTGTTACATGCAAGTATTATAGGGTGAATGCATGGAGATGCATGTCGCGTGGAAATACAATCCTTTATTTTTGAGAGGGAGTGTTGAATGTTGCAACAAGAAAGAGTGAAAGTGGCATCCGAAAACATCATTCCTTGATCCTAGAGAAAAATAATCACCTAAAATAGGTGGGGTCCACACAGGCTATTTTTATGTGTATGTCTATTTTTAGAATGGTGAGCATATTCTAAAATTAGCGAGATGCTAATTCTAGATGGTTGAGAAAATTCTATATTTGGATGAATTTCTATTTTTAGAAGATGGGAGAAGTCTATTTCAGGGAAAATTTTAGGGGCGAATTTTAGCCCAAATGCGAATTTTAAGGGATTTTAAATTTTATTAGGGCAAATTTTTTATATAAAACCCACTTTTTATAGTTTAATAAAGTTAGCCCAATAAATATTTTAAAAATAATTAATTATTAACTATTAGCCAACCAAAAAAAGGGCGCACAAATCTGGAAACATGAAATTCGCCCCAGATTTTCCAGATTTCCATGGCATTCGCCTGGATTTACAGGATCAGAGGAAGGGGTTAGAGTGATTCACCCCATTTTTTCACTGGTTCGGAGAGGTGGATGGGCTTTGATGTTTGTGCACACCGATCTTCTGGCTGTTCTTGCTGGCTGAGGGTTGTTCTCGCTGGTTGAGCGAGGCCAACCCTCTCTGGTTCGTCCATCTCTGGTCCATTAGGGCCTTCCATAGTTCGTATAAAGCAGAGAATCTAGATACACTTCGAAAGAGAAAGAGATGGTGATGTGGGAGATCGCCACAGCCTACGTGCTCGGCCTGCGCATGTACAACCTCGCTTTTAGACTCCAACACCGACTAATCGGCCTGTTCAGTTCCAAAATCTCGTTGGAGTCTAAACGGTATGCACCTTCCCTTTCTCGATTTCAAGATCTCTATAGACTGTTTCAAGATGATTTCTTGATTTCAAGATCTCTGTAGACTGTTTCAAGATGATTTCTCGATTTCAAGATCTCTGTAGACTGTTTGACAGAGCGTGCATAGAGTGACCTGTGCTACAGATACTCGCTGTCAAACTAGGATTTGGGAGGTCCACTGCCAACATAAACAGAGAGAGGCCTTTTGAAGCTGAGAGGGGATTCATTTTGCTCGAAGCAGAGAACTGAAGGTTAAAATAATTTCGATAAGGTGCAATTTCATTGTTTGAAGCGCACAACAATCTATTCACTCGTTTGACAGAGCATGCACAGAGTGACCTGTGCTACAGATACTCGTTGTCAACGAACACCGTACTATACCACTTCACTTTCTCAGGGAAGCGAATTGCTGGGACATAATTCATTTTCTTCCTGCAAAACCCCACCACGAAACTCTGTTGGTCTTGATAAACCCACCATATAAATCCCCAATTCTTCCTAATACTCTGCGGAGATCGTGCGTTCGTCGTGCTAGCAGAAGCCATGGCCACGGCATTGAGGTTTGCTTCCACGTTTGCAAGTACCATCGATTTCTCTTTTGCAGGCCAGTGTTTGAGGGGATCCCAATTGCCGGGTATTGTAAAGCCCAAACAAAAGAAGGCAGAAACCGGTGCTCTGAATACAAGGGCCGAAACCCAGTCAGAGGAATCCCCTGTTTCTCTTAACAAGTCAAAGGCAGCCAGCATCACCGCTCTCAAACAGCTCAAGGCCTCTTTTGCAAATTGTATGTATCCATATCTTATGTCTTGTGGACGTTTTATACTGCAATTTACATCTTCTAAACAATAATGCACCCCCTTCCGCTAATTGATAGAAAATCAAAGAGCTTCACAGTATAGCACAAATAAATGGTTTCTGCAATTGAATAATTTCTCATTGATTACACATATACACTAAATTACACATATTCGTATCCAAATGTAAGGGAGTGGAAGTGGAGTATTACAGATTGAACCATTTTGGTTCTCAAAGAAATTTCAATGGTTATAAATGGAAGACTAATATTGATAATTTGTGAAATAAAGCATGCAATTTTTTCCAGCAATATGAAATTGCTTGTGTCAATTGTTTTGCATAATATTAGTTCGTAAATGCTGTAATAATGAGTGGGTTAATGCATATTTTTATCCTTTGTTTAGGATACACAAAGGAGAGAAGCAGCATTTTGGTTATAGGGTTGAGTGTCCATACTGCGCCTGTAGAGATGCGTGAAAAGCTGGCTATACCTGAAGCAGAAAGGCCACGTGCAATTGGGGAACTTTGTAGCTTAAATCATATTGAAGAGGCAGCAGTTCTTAGCACTTGCAATAGGATGGAAATTTATGTTGTCTCTTTGTCTTGGCATAGGGGAATTCGAGAGGTGACCGAATGGATGGCCAAGGTATTAACATTTTCTTTTCTGCTTATGTAATTTTTGCAAATATACTTCTGTCAAACAGCATTTGTTGTAGTGTTTAGGGTATTCAAGTTACCAACCTATGGCCTGTGGTCCATTATCATTGATTTCACATCACTCAATGGAGGTTGTGACACCCAATTCAGATTTATGTAGTAGTGGAAGACCTGAGCTTCGATGAATTTTGGACTGCCCAGGCTTGCACTGGTTAAATTTTGGCCCATGTTCTTTTTCCCTGTCAGGAACTTTCATAATGAAACCCCCATTCCAGTAATTCATGTGTGGATAAGTTTTCCATCCTTTCCCATGCAGTCAATTTTCTCTCGGACATTTTTCTGTTAGGAATGAAATTAAGATATCAAGCATTGTTCTTATGTTTCTTTCCTGATTTACAGACAAGTGGAATACCTCTTGGAGAGCTCCAGGAGCACCTGTTCATGTTGCGTGACAATGATGCATCACAACATTTATTCCAAGTAGCATCTGGTCTTGACTCTCTTGTTCTTGGTGAAGGCCAAATCCTTGCACAAGTTAAGCAAGTGCACAAAGTAGGCCAGGGAGTCTTGGTATTTGAGAGAAATATTGGTGGCCTCTTCAAACATACTATCACAGCAGGAAAGCGAGTCCGATCAGAAACGAATATTGCTGCAGGTGTTGTTTCTGTTAGTTCTGTTTCTGTTGAGCTGGCCATTATGAAGCTCCCAAAGGAAGGTTTTTTTTTTTTTCCAAAATGCTAGTTATTGGGGCAGGCAAGATGGGAAAGCTTGTGATAAGACATTTAATTGCAAAAGGGTGCAAGAGAATTGTTGTAGTTAACAGATCTGAGGAAAGGGTTTCTCTCTTACAGCAAGAATTAACTGGGGCAGAACTTATCTATAAGCCGCTTATTGAGATGCTTAATAGTGTTGTAGAAGTAGATGTAGTCTTCACGAGCACAGCATCAGAAACACCACTATTTTTGAAGGAGCACGCTGAAGTTCTTCCTCCTGTGTCTGCAAAAATGGGAGGGATTCGACTTTTCATAGATATTGTTGTACCTAGGAATGTGGTTGCCTGTGTTTCAGAAGTAAATTCATCCAGAGTATATAATGTTGATGACCTCAAAGAAGTGGTTGTTGCAAACAAGGAGGACAAACAGAAAAAGGCTCTGGAAGCTCAGATTATTATCGATGAGGAGTTGAGGCTGTTTGAAGCATGGAGAGATTCTTTGGAGACAGTTCCTACCATAAAGAAACTGAGGGCTTATGCAGAGAGGATAAGAATTGCAAAGCTACAGAAATGCTTGTAAAAAATGGGAGATGATGTTTCTAAGAAAAACAGGAAACTTGTGGATGACCTAAGCAGAGGCATTGTCAACAAGTTGCTACATGGTCCTATGCAGCATTTGAGATGTGATGGCAATGACAGTCGAACTTTGAGTGAGACTCTGGAAAATATGATGCTCTTGAGCGAATGTTTAGCCTTGAATCAGACATATTTGTATTGGAGCAGAAACTTAGGGCTAAGATTGAACAAGCTCAAAAGTAAATATCTGTTTGCTACCGAATGTTTTGATTTCCTGATTATAACCATTCATGGGGGTGTAACATCTTCAACTGTATCTTTTGAATTTTCCTCTTCATTCTTCTGCCAAGGGAAGTGTACAACAGAGTCCATTAAGATTCTAAGGCCAATAAGAAGCACTACCCTTCATTATTTCCTATCAACCCATCATTGATTCTCTCTCAACTTTTGGTAGTTATAATAGGAAGCAGTCAATGGTTGCTTCATAGATCTAATTGATTCATGGAAAAGATTAAACGTAGTGTAGCCTTTGAGGTCTACCATGGTTATTGTATGTGATGTTGGATGATTCATTAACAGCGTTTTATCGTTTAGGGAAGAGATGCCTTAGGCACTCTTTATTTTGCTATTATTACTTGTTGTACTTTCAAGCCCATTCATGTGGTGTGCCTTTCAATATATAAAAATTGTGTGCTTGTCAAGCTTAAATAAGGTGGCAAATTTAATAACAGCACAACAAGGTTCTTTCTGCTTTCATCAATATAGCTTATTTAAGAGAAACCTATATGCTATCTTTTAATTCTTCATTGTTTGGTTTTCCCTAACAGTAGCAAGTAAGCTTCAGTGTCATTAAATTTGAACAACTGCACAAGATGAACCATCATAATACAGACATTGACATTGCAAATGAATTGTTAACAAAAGTTGTAGCAAATATCATACCTAAAAATGCTTCTAAGGCAGGGGCCAGGTAAGGATACATTGGTGTCCTTTTTGCATACCAATTGATGCGTGTGTTGTTTTTTACTTTGGAGTTTGGGTATACTTTTTTATTTTATTGGGATTGCATATCTTATAAGCATATAGAGGAAGAAGACCTTTTGAGATTCCCGAAGAAAAGTGAGTGGCTTTTTTAGCACTTTGTGGGAGCTATTGACACTGGCAAGATAAAAAATTCTTCTATTAAAAATTGGATTGGGTGCTATGCATTTTTAATTTTGTTAAAGTTTTCTCCATTGTGCTTCCATGAATCTGGTGATACTAAGTGCCCAATTTTTTGACGTTAATGTTCTGCAGAGCTTACTCGGCTAATAACTAGATTAGATATATAAACGACCCCACTGTTTTTTATTTAGAACTCGGGGATTGCTACAATGTCAATGCCTAGAATTCTATTGGCAACAGACACTGTTTTTAGTTGGAGACTTGCAAGCAAATCTTCAACCTCTCAACAAACATGTTTTTTGACTTCACTATCAGGTGAATATTTATCTAGAAAGGAAGTCTTTGGCCCAACGTAGTTGATCAGTTGCACCATACTGGTGCAATGAAAATTGCCATTGTGATTATAATAATTGTTTATAGCCTGCCATTTAGTATGACATTTCGTGTTTAGTGTTTCTTAGATTACTCGCCGACTTACTTGGGAAACACTGAAAAAGCACTACCACTAACTGGTTTTAGACTTTTAGTTACAATTAATCTTAAGAAAATCTTCAACAGGTTTCCCTCTGAAACAAAAATAATATCAATAAACTGTCCTGAATTTACCAGGCATTGGAGTTGCCCAAATTCCTATGCATTGTAACTATTGTAGTAACTCTTGGGATACTTTTGTGTATATCCCACCCTTTAGTATGACATGTTCATGTTTCATGTTTAATTTGCGAGGTTGAAATGCATACAAATTATGCTTTGCCTTTAAACCTAAGAAGTTCCTATTGTTCACAGGGTTTGGAATTGTGGTTTGACATGGAAGTAGGCATAGAGGGATATTTTTACAGTCACACCAGCCTGTCAATTAAATCAATGTGCACTGTCTCTAAAGTTTGAACTACTCCTTGGTGAATTAGTGCCAAAAATAATGCAAAGCCAACAAAACAGGACCAAAAATATTATGTTGCCAGTATTTAGTAGACAAAACAAAGTGGTATAGACCTTAGACATTAAAATTATGGCTTGGATTTCATAAAAGATGAATGATATAAATGTTGATGATGTAGTGCTCAGACTAGATGGAATGGTTAAAATTGAAATTTTCTCTGTAGTTCTATTTACACACGTTGGGTGCAGAGGTAGATACAGGCTGATCTGTATGACTGTCTTTTCTAGTTGATTTAACAAATCTTACTCTGCCAAGCAAATGAATATCTATTTTAATAGGTTTAATGGATTCTACAAAACCATATTGAGGAAGGTAATGTAATTTAATTTATAGCATTTTGGAAATGGACATATAGTCCTAGCTTAAGTTTGCTAAGAATTGTTGAAATTGGGTAGCTCGGAAGGTATTTCCACTTGGAAAAACCCTTGGGGTTTTCTGGTTTGTTGTTTGGGGTTTTGGACCCAAAGGAGTGGGCTTGGAACCCAAGGAAAGACATTTAATAATCTAATTTAAGTATGAGTTGCTTTAAGGGTCAAGTCAGCTCAGGTTGGCCAGCAAGACCAAGAGACAGGACCGTTGGGGTTTCACACCCCTTGGAAAAGTATAAATACAAAGACAAGGAGAAGTAAAGGAAAATCTTCTTGTGTGGTGAGAAAAGGTGCTAAAAGGACTTAACCACATGTAGCAAAAGGAACTGCAACATATGAACCTGCACAATAGGTCACTGGAATGGTTGAGATTGAAGCAGAATTGCAAGCTGAGCTAGAATACATACAAATGGATTTTCTCCAATCAAATTCAAAGCATCAAAGGAGTACATCAGGTTCTAGTGAGGTGAGTTTTATGGTGATTCTATACCTTAGACTTATCATGATCCTTTTGGGTTTGAGTAATTCAGTTGATGTCTATTGTTTTCTAGTTTCCACACATTAAGTAGAATTTTTAATGTCGATTTTCCACTAAGAAAGATAGGTGTCATTAAGGATATGTCTATTTCAGGGATTGTTAGGATTGTATACTAACTTGTAGGCTATTTTAAAGATCCATTTAGCATGTGAATGCCTCTAATGCTACCTTTCTTCAATAGAAGCTGTAAAAAGCTTTTATATTTGCTATCAGAGTGAAACAATGCAACGTTTTTCTTCCAAGAAAATGCCCTACTTTCCTTAAGAATTTTGCTTTTTGTTTGCATCACTGAACACCTCCAAACTAAGGGGAACATAATTTGTAAGTTTGCCTCATTGCAATTTGCAATTAAAGTTGGGACTCGTTGAAACTTCAATGTATTTGCCCTTGTTTTATCCTTACCCCCTACACAATTTTGGATAGAGTTTGAACCACCTAAAGCATTTTCCTTTATTTTATTTACATACCACCTGTTTTGGATGAGTTATTAGATAAAGAGCACAACTTATTGAAATTGTTTTAATCTTATGTGTCACAATATCAAACATTTGGTAATGACTTCTATAACATGATTCTTGTTCTAGATTATTTCCTTTGTTGTGATATAATTATTCTTTTCATGAGGGTAAATTGAAGCATGCCAAACTCAATTAGATTTACTTTGATCACTAAACAAATTAATCATAGATACATGTTTTCATGAGGGTAAATTGTTTGTTCTCATGATGGTAAATTGAAGCATGCCAAACTAAGTTAGATGTACTTTGATCACTAAACAAATTAATTATAGATACATGTTTTCATTCAACAGTTTCATGATGAGAGGAATAAAGCTGTTAAGAAGCTGCAAGATAATAGAGATTCACGCAAAGAAAATATTTGTGATGTTTTGAAGCTTAGAGGTAGAGCCTGTAACACATTTTATAAATAATTGTGTCTGGCTTTTGGAAATTTGTTTTTTGGGTTGTGGTCTACCCTACGTTGTGACATGTCAAATAGTTTTTGAGCTTGCTAAATCTAAACATTGAATGTATTTATTGTGCCTCTGATATCCATAAATCAATCATATTGTTTGTATATTAAACATGTTTTCATTGATTACAGAAATATTTTTTGAATGCCATTTCTGACTTATATCATGCACATATCTAAAATAATTTTAACATGCATGGTGTCTCTTCTATTCTACTTCCTTTTAAAGTAAGAAGACTTTTTGCAGTAAAATGTTTTGAGAGTAAACCTCTGAAAATGCATTTTGGTAATAATGGTCCAAGGGATTAGTCTAATATGATTGGGCATGAACAGTTTCTCCTGGAATTTTCTTGAACAATCTATGCTCTGCTACCATTTAATCAATTGTTTCTCAGATATGAAGGTTGAATAATGGCCGAAAGGACAAAGTTTCATTATTCGATGCTAAACTGTTTAACTTAAATACATGTTTAATAAGTCTATCATAACATTGTAGCAGGCATATATATGAATTATCTGGCCTAGTAAATATTTTAATCCTCCTCTGCTTGGTTTGATATTTTGCAGTTCACAAATTCCTCCGTTGAATTGGTGGAGGGAGAGCTTTGTGCAGATGGGCTTCCATGTCAATGGAGTTCTGCAGACAAGACTCCCTTGGAACACTTAGATATTTCTCATGTTGATGACTATGGGGTGTCACCATATGAGTTAGATAAGCGTATACGTGATCTATTGGAGAAACAACAAGAAGAAAGGATTTCAGAGCTTGTGGTGGAGCTGAAGTCAACTGAGATTAAGCTACACGCTAAAGAAAGAGAACTTAAACATTGGAAGGAATGAGTTCGATGTCTTGTTGAGCTTTCATTTGGGGCCAATTCAGGCATTTCCTCTCTTACTCATTATGCTCTTTTATATTGTTTGAACCGTGTTCACTGCACATCACATGATAATGCACACACTCACAAAGTTCAAGGGTCAGCTCAACTGGTTTTTGCCAATGTTACTGGACATTTGGCTAGGTTTGTGCCAGCAGGTGCCTGGTTTAGAATTTTAAATTCCTCTAGGTGAGGTGCACTAGTCTACATTGACAGGTTTACTGGGGATGCTATCCACAAATGTGGGAAGCATCCCTTAGGCTTACTCATGAGGTTTTCCTTGGAAACAAAAGATGTATGTATGTTTGCAATACACAAACCCTCATGAAGTTGCATCTTTCAGGAGACTTGAAATCTTGCTTGTAACAGATTCATACTTGATCAAAGCCTCATTTAAGTGCTTGTCTAGCTTACTGCATGTTTAAATTGAGTGGTGATTTTCAGGTGACAATTCTGCATCTGTTGAAATGTCAAATAATGCTGATGGCAAAAGACATCCACTGCAGACTCTCTGGATCAACTTAATTACAGAGGAAAAATGGCTGACTTTGGCACGCATTCCACTGACTTAGATTATTTTGAAGATATAGTGCAAATAGGATGGGTGCCTGATTTTCGAGATTCCACTGATGGAACCTACATGAATTTTGTAAAGCATGTTTCTGATGTTGGGTCTGATGCATGTTGTGGAATCAATAGTACCTCCAAACACAGGATTGGGCAGGGAATTGGTGATATGCACGAGAACGGATCTAAGCCAAGCACTGCATGCTCAATTTTTGGACATGAATTACATGAGACATAGTAGTACTATTCTTTTGTTGGAGACTTTGGGCTGTCCACAACCTGAATTTTACCCCTTCTTATGTATGTTATTGTAAGTTTATATAAACATGGGCAGGCCTTTATTAAAGTACATTTAAGTTCTTTCGATTCATCTAATGAGTGTTTGTTTCTACATGCACATTTGTAACCATGGCCCCTGCTGGATGAACAGAACTCACGTTTGGGCTTCACTTAGCCATTAATGTGACCTGAAACTGAGATGTGGTTTGGCTGTAAATTTCCAAAAATATTCAGCAAGTTTCTCTCAGGAAATTTTGGTGACCAATCAAACTTATTATACATGAGATTCTTGGTTTGGCTGTCCTGTTGAAGCAGCATAAAATGACCATACCAATATGTATAACCAAGGACAGGGAAATTCTAAGGCAAGCAATTAAACTTTTGATGATTCCGTGGAAAAACTTTTACTTGTGTTCAGGAGATATAATATTTGAGTATCTAGTACTGCTAACTCATTTCCGGTATCGCAAAATCAAGCACAAGTGATATTTTCATTTTTCTGAATTCTCTGTACTGCTGATTGGACATATAAATACTCTATTTATTATAAAAAGTGGGACAAGGACAGGAGTGTAATTTACCTTAGCTTCAATGTATAATCCTTACCGTTATCTTCTATGATTACAAGCAATTTTAAAACTGTTAATGGTTAGTGTTGTTTCTTAAATTTAGAAATAGTAATATTATGTTTCTTCAAATTGATGCTGTTGATTGTCATTTGCACATACCAGAAACAAAAAGTATGTGCTTCACCATAGCCTTATGGAAGAAATTCAAGTTCCTCTCTCCTTATTTTTCAAGTTCAGTGCCCACTGATAACAAAATTTTCAAGATAATGATTAGCAGACTTTGGTTTGAGTAAGTGCCTAAATGTATGTTTTTTAATGACACCAACCCCTAAAACAGAAATTTGTACTGAGAAACAAATAGTAGCAATATATTTTTCACTGATCAACTAGTCTAGAAAGCACTAGGTAGAGGTGCTAACCCAAAGATTCCAAGATAAAGGGAAGAAAACTCTACAATTTCCAAACTGGTTAGCAGAACTAGAAGAACGCGTTTTCCAAACTGCATGAGAACTACTTCCCTCACGAGTCACCATGTGCCATGCTTGGTCTCGGTGGTTCTCTTCCTTCTACTCCTAGTTAAACTACCATATCTTCATTGGAACCAACACCCCGAACTCCACTAGACAACGATTCACCATTTTGTAGTAGTGATTCGCCATGATTTTACAAGATAATATAATCTCGTGAGAGATTCGCCAAAAAATTATATATACATATTATATTATTAATAAAATCGCCTTCCATTTTTCCTATGTATCATGGGGATTCGCCCATTTATTATATATATAAATTTAGGGGGGTTCTTAAAATTTACCCTGATCTATTTATACATCGCTAATCTAAAAATAGAATGCATGTCGATTATTATTAGCCCTTAATAATAATCATACAATAAATAGTAACTTATTCTCTTGGAGCACTTGATTTGAGGGAACATATGTGGCACATCAGTGGGCTAAAGGAATTATGCAATTCCTAGGGTGGTTGGTGACTCATGCATGGAGAAATTTGTTATAATTGATTGTGCCAAGTTGTAATAGAGTTGGAAGAGTAGTTATGTGATTTGTTATTTAGTTTAACTCAGTTCAGTGAGTTAAACTCAGTTGTGCTAGTTGTAATTGAACATACACTAGTGATAAATGAGTGAATTAATTATTCAATTAATTCACAAGTAGTTTCTTACTTGCAACTGAAGAAATACAACAGTTAACTACTTGCATGTCAGAGCCAGTGGAGACCCAGTGGAGAGATAGGTGAAAAGGTGAGACAGACTATCAGTTGTGACTATAGTGATGCATTAATTGCATCTACACACACATTGGAGATGATTATGAGGATTGCGTAGTGCAAGCAAGGCAAGGTCGAATTCATTCAAGGTTCTTCGTCAGCAAGAATTGCGCAGTGGAGGCAAGAAATTGGTGCATGGAGGTGTAAATTTCTGCATGACAGTGTGTGATGATTGTTGATTGTACTGAGAGCTTGACGTACTAAGCTTTGTATGAGATTATTACATGTTCCATTGATATACATAATATATGATAGTTGGGATTTTTAGCTTTAAGCTTTCTCATTAAACAATTGTGTTTATGTGCGATTGATTTTGCATCATATGTGTTTTGCAATTGGCGATTTAATTTCCACAAAGAATTAAGTGGAATAATTTTGTATTTGACATATGATTAATTTGTTAGATCAGGAAAATCCAGAAATACATTATTTTGTTTATAAATTTCTACATGGTATCGGAGCAGTGTTGATTACTGGAGATTGCAATATTGAAGCGGTGTTGAGTTTTGTGATAGTGGAACAATTCGAAATTGCTGCAAGAATTTCTTGGTGTGACAGTTGAGTATACATTGAAATGGATTTCAATGGGTTGTGGTTGGAGTATGCACTCGAGGGAAGCTCGAACTACATAGCCTGGAAGGACAGGATGGAGGTGGTGCTTGAAGATAATGTCTTGAAGGAGTTCATCGATAGCGATGTTTCGAAGACCAGTTCAGCGGATGTTGCAATACTTGACACATGGAAAAATAAAGTAGCAAGAGCAAGGAGGATTATATGGGAAGGTGTGAGAGACCATATTGTCTCAAGCCTTCATAGGAAAGCCACTCAATTTTCAATCCGAAAGGCTTTTATGGATCTTTTCCAAAGCAGCAATGACCATAGGAAATTGGCGCTGAAGGATAAACTCAGAAAAATCAAGATGGAGAAGAACAACACTATTCCAGTATACTTGAAAAAGTTTGTCCAATGCAGGTATGAGCTTGGGATTATAGGAGTTAGTGTTGTGGATGATGACTTGGTGATCTTGGCTCTTCTTGGGCTTTTGAAGAGTTGGCACAGTTATCAAGACTCTATCAATGGACGAGAGAAACTGCTGGATTGGGAGCGACTGTGATCAGATCTAGTGTAGAAGGATATAAGGCGGATCACTAGGGATGGATCTTCATCAAGGCATGATGATGAATAGGATTGTGCTCTGGCCGTCAAGGAGAAGAAGAAAAAGGGGAAGAAATTCCATTCTAGATCTGAGGCCAGAGAATATGGCAAGGAGCACAACATGTCCAAAGTGAAGTGTTTTCACTCTCACGATTTTGGACATACTGCCACAAATTATCCACATAAGAAGAAGAACAAGATGGATGTTGGAGCTGCAAACGGTGAGGCTCTTACCTGGAAATTTGAGCTTGAATTTTCATTTATTGCATGTATGGTGTCTATTCATGCATTGGGATCAGGGTGGTACTTTGATAGTGGTGCTTCCTTTCACATGACAAGAGATGAGAAATTGTTCAGTGACTTGGTGGAGAAAGATCTCCAGATGCATGTTGAGTTGGGCGACGATGGACGATACAATGCAACCGACATTTGTACCACTACCTTTCAAAGGGATTATAAGAAAATATTTCATTTAAAATATGTTGTGCATGTTCCGGGTTTAAAGAAGAATTTAATCTCAGTCGCAATGTTAAAGGATAGAGGCTATGATGTTTTCTTTAGTGAAGGAAAAGTTTTCCTGTGACACAAAGCAATAGGGAAAGCCAAGAAGGTTGGGATTCAAGTTAAGAATCTCTATAGACTTGAAGTATATGGGATTTCTACGAAGCTTCCTACTGTTGGGAAGTGCGAGGAATACATGCAATTGAAGCTTGAGAGGGAGGAGGATTTGCATGCAGGAAAGAGTGAACCTCAGGATGTGGAGAAGCCACAAGATGGGGATCATGGACTGGGATCAACCACTCATGAAGAGAAATTTCGAGCTAGATGGGCAGAGGGAGTACATGCAGCTATACCACCAGGTGAGAGGTGGGGCGAAATGCATGAGTAATCCCAAGGAGGAATTTCTGGGCGGGATTCATTGAGATGGTGTGGATCCCATGAATTGAACCTAGCTACGAGGCGCCCACATTGTAGCAATAGAATGATCAGTTGGATTGATGTATTTAGATCAAAGTGACAATGTCGAAAATTGGAGCGCAGATCAAAGTTGACAGCAAGTGCAGAGTGCATGGGTGCAAATTTCAACAACGCATTTGTTCCAAAAGACATGTGCAGTTGGTACTAGCAGAAGTTAGAAGACTTTGATGACAGACACATTAGATGGATTGATTTTTTTGGAGGCTATTCAGTTTCGGAAGTGTTACATGCAAGTATTGCAGGGCGAATGCATGGAGTTTCATGTTGCATGCAAAGAAAATCCTTTCTTGTTGAGAGGGAGTGTTGAATTTTGCAACAAGAAACAGTGAAAGTGGCATCCAGAAACATCATTCCTTGATCCTAGTGAAAAATAATCACCTAAACTAGGTGGGGCCCACACAGGCTATTTTTACGTGTATGTCTATTTTTAGAATGGTTAGCATATTCTAAAATTAGTAGGATGTTGATTCTAGATGGTTGAGAAAATTTTATCTTTGGATGAATTTCTATTTTTAGAATATGGGCGAATTCTATTTATAGATCGCTAATCTAAAAATAGAATGCATGTCGATTATTATTAGCCCTTAATAATAACCAATAAATAAATAGTAACTTATTCTCTTAGAGCACTTAATTTCAATGAACAGATGTGGCACATCAGTGGGCTGAAGGAATTACACAATTCCTAGGGTGGAGGGTGACTCATGCATGGAGAACTTTTTTATAACTGATTGTGCCAAGTTGTAACAGAGTTGGAAGAGTAGTTATGTGAGTTTTTATTTAGTTTAACTCAGTTTAGTGAGTTAAACTCAGTTGTGCTAGTTGTAACTGAACATACACTAGTGATAGATGAGTGAATTAATTATTTAATTAATTCACAAGTAGTGTCTTACTTGCAACTGAAGAAATATAAAAGTTAACTACTTGCATGTCAGACCCAGTGGAGAGATAGGTGAAAGGGTGAGATGGAATACCAGTTGTGACTATAGTGATGCATTCAATGCATTTACACACACATTGGAGATGCTTATGAGGATTGCGCAGTGAAAGCAAGGCAAGATCGAATTCATTCAGGGTTCTTCTTCAACAGGGATTGCACAGTGGAGGCGGGCTGTCATGAGACAAATTGGTGCATGGAGGTGCAAATTTCTACATGACAGTGTGTGACGATTGTTGATTGTACTAAGACCTTGATGTACTAATATTTGTATGAGATTGTTACATGTTCCATTGATATACATAATATATGATAGTTGGGCTTTTTAGCTTTAAGCTTTCCCGTTAAAAAACTGTGTTTATGTGTGATTGATTTTGCTTCGTATGTATTTTGCAATTGGTGATTTAATTTCTGCAAAGAATTAAGTGGAAGGATTATGTATTTAACATAGGATTAATTTTTTAGATCAGGAGAATCCAAAAATAAATTATTGTGTTTATAAATTTCTACATGGTATCGAAGTAGTGTTGATCACTAGAGATTGCAATATTGAAGCGGTGCTGAGTTTTGTGCCAGTGAAACAATTCGAAATTGCTGCAAGAATTTCTTGGTGTGATAGTTGAGTATACATTGAAATGGCTTTCAATGGGTTACGGTTGGAGTATGCACTTGAGGGCAGCTCGAACTACATATCCTGGAAGGATAATATGGAGGCAGTGCTTGAAGATAATGGCTTGAAGGAGTTCATCGATAGCGATGTTCCTAAGACCACTTCGGCGGATGTTGTAGTACTTGATGCATGCCAAAAGAAAGTAGCAAGGGTGAGGAGTATTCTATTGGAAGGTGTGAGAGAACATATTGTCTCAAGCCTTCATGGGAAAGCCACTCCATTTGCAATGTGGAAGGTTTTGACGGATCTTTTCCAAAGCAGCAGTGACCATAGGAAATTGGCACTGAAGGATAAACTCAGAAAAATCAATATGGAGAAGAACACCACTATTCCAGTATACTTGACAAAGTTTGTCCAATCCAGGGATGATCTTGGGAGTGTATGAGTCATTGTTGCGGATGATGAATTGGTGAGCTTGGCTCTCCTTGGGCTTCCGAAGAGTTGGCACAATTATCAAGAATCTGTCAATGGACGGGAGAAACTTCCAAATTGGGAGCGACTGTGGTCGGATCTAGTGTAGGAGGAGATGAGGCGGAACAACAGGGATGGCTCTTCATCAAAGCATGATGATGAAGAGGCCTGTGCTTTGGCTTCCAAGGAGAAGAAGAAGAAGGGGAAGAAATTCCATTGTAGATCTGAGGCCGAAGAAGATGGCAAGGAGCACAACATGTCCAAAGTGAACTGTTTTCACTCTCACGAGTTTGGAAATATTGCCACAAATTTTCCACATAAGAAGAAGAACAAGATGGTTGTTGGAGCTGCAGCTGGTGAGGCTCTTGCCTCACAATTTAAGCTTGACTTCTCATTGATCGCATGCATGGTGTCTAGTGCATTTGGATTGAGGTGGTACTTTGATAGTGGTGCTTCCTTTCACATGACGGGAGATGAGAAATTGTTCAGTGAATTGGTGGAGAAAGATCTCCAGACACATGTTGAGTTGGGTGACGATGGATGATACAGTGCAACCGATGTTGTGCATGTTCTAGGTTTAAATAATAATTTAATCCCAGTCACAATGTTAGAGGGTAGAGGTTATGATGTTGTCTTTAGTGAAGGAAAAATTTTCCTGTGACACAAAGCAACAAGGAAATCCAAGAAGGTTTGGATTCGAGTTAAGAATCTCTACAGACTTGAAATAGATGGGATTTCTATGGAGCTTCCTATTGTTGGGAAGTGTGAGGAAGACATGCAATTGAAGCTTGAGAGGGAGCAGGATTTGCATGCAAGTAAGAGTGAACCTCGGGATGTGGAGCAGCCACAAGATGGGGATCGTGGAGTGGGAGCAACCACTCATGCAAAGAAATTTTGATCCATATAGGAAGAGGGAGTACATGCACCTATACCACCAGGTGAGACGTGGGGCGACATGAATGAGTAATCCGAAGGAGGAATTTCTGGGAAGGATTCATTGAGATGGTGTGGATCTCATGAATTGAACCTGGCTATGAGGCGCCCATAGAGCAGCAGTAGCATGATCAGTTAGATTGATGCATTTAGATCAAAGTGACAGTGTCGGATACTGGAGCGCAGATCAGAGTTGACAACAAGTGCAGAGTGCATGGGTGAAGAGTTCAACAATGCAGTGGTTCTAGAAGACATGTATAGTTGGTACCAGCAGAAGTCAAAAGACTTTGATGATAGATGCATTAGACTTATTGAGTTGTTTGGAGACTTTTCAGTTTCGAAAGTGTTACATGCAAGTATTGCAGGGCGAATGCATCATTAGGGGAATTTTGAGGTCTAAAATGGGCCTCCTAAGAAAAATGTACAACAAAAATAAACTTTATAACAACCAATAGGATTCAAGATGATGATGTCAACCATGGGGATGATTTACCATTTTTTAAATAAAAGGGTAAAAATATTAAAAAATAATAAAATAATAAAACTACTTTTTCAACTCGTATTTTCAACTTATCTCCCACAATTTTTACTCAAATTTCAAGTGGGAGTACTCGTTGGATGCAAATTTAATTCCTCATCCAAGGAGTACCCATGTTGCATACTTTCAATGAACCCTGCTATATGAAAAATGAGAAATACATAAAAAAACGTGATTACAATCACATTTTTTATGTATTTCTCATTTTTCGTGTAGTAGGACCCATCGAAAGTATGCAACATGGGTACTCCTTGGATGAGGAATTAAATTTCGCATCCAACGAGTACTCCTACTCGAAATTTGAGTAAAAACTTTGGGAGATAAGTTGAAAATATGAGTTGAAAAAGTAGTTTTTTCATTTTTCCCTTTAAAATTTGATGATGTCATCAAATCTTATTTGATTTTTTCCACTATTATTTTATAATTTCCTTAGGAGGCCCATTTTAGACCTCAAAATTCCCCTAATGGGAGTTGCATGTCACATGCAAAGATGATCCTTTCTTGTTGAGAGGGAGTGTTGAATGTTGCAACAAGAAACAATGAAATTAGCATCCAGAAACATCATTCCTTGATCCTAGTGAAAAATAATCACCTAAACTAGGTGGGGCCCACACAGGCTATTTTTTGGTGTATGTCTATTTTTAGAATGGTGAGCATACTAAAATTAGCAGGATGATGATTCTAAATGGTTGAGCAAATTCTATCTTTGGATGAATTTCTATTTTTAGAAGATGGGTGAAGTTTATTTATAGATCGATAATCTAAAAATAGAACGCATGTCGATTATTGTTAGCCCTTAATAATAATCAGATAATAAAAAGTAACTTATTCTCTTGGAGCACTTGATTTCAGTGAACAAATGTGGCACTTTTGTGGACTGAAGGAATTACGCAATTCCTAGGGTGGTTGGTGACTCATGCATGGAGAACTTCGTTAGCACTGATTGTGGCAAGTTGTAACAGAGTTGGAAGAGTAGTTATATGAGTTTTTATTTAGTTTAACTCATTTTAGTGAGTTAAACATAGTTGTGCTAGTTGTAACTGAACATACACTAGTGATAGATGAGTGAATTAATTATTTAATTACTTCAAAACTAGTGTCTTACTTGCAACTGAAGAAATACAATAGTTAACTACTTGCATATCAAATCCAGTGGAGACCCAGTGGAGAGATAGGTGAAAGGGTGAGATGGACTATCAATTGTGACTATAGTGATGCATTCAATGCATCTACACACACATTGGAGATGCTTATGAGGATTGCGCAGTGTAATCAAGGCAAGGTCAAATTCATTCAGGGTTCTTCTTCAGCAGGGATTTTGCAGTGGAGGCAGGCTGTCAGGAGGCAAGAAATTAGTGCATGGACGCACTACAAGGAAAATACCCTCTAGCAGATGTTTTTGAGCAACCCCTTATAAAAATACCCCATACATCCATTTCTAGCGGAGGTTACTAGAGGAGGTTGGCAGGCGGGGGGTTTTGCAAATGTTTTCCACTCGGTGCGTTTATCATTCAACATCGCACTGGTGCTCCTTACAGAGAAAGCACTGGTGCGCACAAAACATTGGCACACCGGACACTATGTGCTGCGTCCACACCTACCCGGTGCATCGTATTACTGTAGAGCACCGGTGCTTCACAACTCTTCCGCGCCGGTGCATGATAAAACATCACGCCATAACCGAAACCGCCCAGTGTGATATTAAGAAACTGCACCGGTGCATCATAAAACAAGGTGCCAAAACACAAACCAATCGGTGCGTTCGTAAGAAACAACACTGGTGCACCTATAAAGCATGCGCACTGGAAAAGGGTTCAAAAAAGAATTATGGCAAAAAAACTGGATTTTTCACTTTTCTGAGTGCTCTAGAGCTCTCAATTACCAGTGCGCACTACAAGAGAAGGCACCGGTGCACACAAAACATTTGCACACCAGACACTGTGCACTCCATACTCACCTGCATGATGCGTCTTATTACTGTAACGCATTGGTGCTTCACAACTCTTCCATGCCGGTGCAATATAAAACACCGTGCCAAAACAGAAACCGCTCGGTGTGGTGTTACGAAACTGCACCGGTGCATCATGAAACACCATGCCAAAATAGAAGTAGACCGATGCATTCATATGAAACAGCATCGATGCACCTATAAAACACGCGCACCGAAAAAGAGTTAAATAAAAAAAAATTACAGCCAAAAAATTGTATTTTTCACTTTTCTACTCTCAATCACCAGTATGCTCTACAAGAGAAAGCACCAGTCGCATAAAACATTGGCACATTGGACACCGTGTGCTCTATACAAACACACCCGGTGCGTCCTATTACTGTAAAGCACCAATGCTTCACAAATATTCCACCCCGGTGCATCATAAAACATCGCACCAAAACTGAAACATCTCAGTGCGGTGTTAAGTAACTGCCCCGGTGCATCATCAAACAATGCATCAATTATGAAGCTGCCTAGTGCGTTCCTAAGAAACCACACTGGTGCACCTATAAAATCCCGTGCATCGGAACAGGGTTATATAAAAAAAAAATCGGCCAAAAAACCACATTTTTTCATTTTTCTCAGTACTCTAGAGCTCTCAAGCACCAGTGCGATTTCTCCTTCTCTGAGCCGCCCTGACATCGGTGCTCCCATTACACCCATTGCATGCATTGTTGCTGTGCATTGGCCACCAATCTCCAGCTTGCATTTTTCAAAACAGTGGGAAATTTTTCTTTTACAAATTATACAACCAATATGCCTCCTCGATGGTGAAATGTACAAGTATTTTTCTATTTTTTCCATAATTAAGCTTTCTAGCGGATTAGAATTTGAAAAAACCTTAAAATTAACCATTAAAAAAGAAACAAAAAAGTGTCGCGCGGTGCGCATGAGCCATTCGCCTCACACCGGTAAGCGGTGCTGCCTGTAAAATTTACAGACCACATTGCAACCGGTGCTAATGGTATCCACACCATGTCTGGGATGGTACCAGAAGGCACCCCACATTATTTTAAAATAAAATAAAAAATTGTGATGCGGTCATTTAGCGGGGCGCACCATTGACCATGGGAATAGCAACGCAGTGCATTGATAGATATATCTTCCCCAGTGTCTATCAGCGCACTACATTCAGCATTTCGATAGGGTCAACAATGCGGTTGGGTAAAAGACCGCACTGTTGACTATGTAATTTTTCAGGAAGTTGGTGAGCTGACATGACTATATGCATCGGGGCGTATATTTTAGTCAGCGCACCACTCTTCTGACACCATATATAGTCAACGGGACTTAAAAATATTTCAGGTGCACTGCATACGGTGTGTTTTATGTCATCTAGGGCACTGCCTCCGGTTCTCTACAAATAAAATCCGCACCGGAACCGGTGCATGATTGTTCTTGTGGCACACCAACTAGTCTGTTTTTTTTTCCAAAAAAAAATATATATGTATATTCCTAAATACGTGTCTGATTTAATTTTTAAAAAATATTTAATATGTGAATGATTCAGAGAGAAGAGGAGGAACAACAACAACAACATGCGGAGTAGTATGACATGCTTCTCTAGTGGGAGGCACGAGAGAGGGAGAGAGATGTGTACCCTCGCCCTATTACAACAGATACCCGAGGGCTCCTAATGCAGGTAGGCCTCCTTAAGCTCTATGAGGAGGCTACTTCCCTAAAGGTCCATAATGTCTTTTTGAGACATCTCATCCGCAGGTGGAATGCCCACCAACAAGCTTTCCAAGTTGGTCCTCACCAGTGGTACACACCCACTGAGGAGGATATTTATTTCATTACAGGGCTTTTGAGGAGAGGGGTGGATTTTCCCTCGTTCCTAGAGGTTCTATTTGGTTGTGTAGCAGGGAGTCAGTTAGTTTACTCCGAGAGATACATTGGAGCAAATGTACTATCTCTTTCAGAGTTTCAGGTCCCTAGAGGTCAGCTGCATATTGGTGTATTTGGTAGACAGGACGTGAAGTGCCTCTCACTTCTCATTTCGACCATTTCACACAACACCAGTGACGGGAAATGCATTAGTTATCTGCTTCTATATTATTTTGATTCTTTAGTACATGATCCATGACTTGTTAGGTGGTCTGCCATTTTTTTGTGGTAGTTTTGTACGGCCTTAGATAGATGTTGTGCTCATGCACAAGGGAGGGTCAACTTCCCTTTTGCTTTAGAGTTTTTTTGTTTATTTTTTGAGAGGTTTCCATAGATGAGGCCTGCTTTTGTTCGAAAGCCTCATAGGCCGATGTTGGAGGCCTAGATGCACATGTGGGGGTAGATGATGGCCAAGAGGGGAGAGACTATGTTTCCAGCCAAGATAACACATGATGCACTCAACTTGCTAGCCAGTGTTGACGAGTTGCATCCCTTCATTATGGTCCCCTGTCCTTACGCTGGATTGGATTAGCGAGAGTGTGCCAACATCCTCTTCACAAATTATGAGCCACCAAATGATAGAGGTAATATTACTGTTTTATTTATACTGTAATGAAATTTTCTAATTATTGTTGTGTACTTGTAAATATTTTGCAGACATTGGCTCTTTTGATGGTGAAGAGACCCCAGAACCACCACATGATCCAGGTCTGGATCTTGATGACGATCACGACATGGCAGATGGTGAGGATCATGATCAGCAGGCCAGTGCAAAGAGACATTCTCCTGCTAGTGTGCCAGTACCGCCTTTTTCTAGGCGCGGTCAACCTGATACTTGATACAGGATGGAGTTGGGTGACCAAATCAGTGAATTGATTGTTGAGGCGGGCATCAGGCCTGCTCATTACAGAGACATACAAGTTGATGATAGGCTAATACGAATGTCGAGAGGCATGTCGCATGACATGTACAGCCTGATGCGAAATGTTGTAGGAGCTACAATAGTTGTTACGCAACTGAGGAGGACTGTTGCACATTATAGGCGTGGTCGAGCCACAACACGTGATGGACAGTCCACGAACAGCAACTTATGTCATGATCTTTCACCTCGCGCTGCACCTAATGAGCATGAGGCTACACTAGCATCTAGCAGTCATTATGGATATGAGGCCGGACCATCGACCATATCCAGTCAGCAGCCTGCAGCATCCATCAGTACTAGTCATGATCATGAGCAAGCTGGACCATCAAGTGTCGAGGCTGCACCATTGACTGAGCATGCCTCCACTAGTACTGCTTATATTGATGTTGTACTACCACCAGTTGATCCATCCATCAGTACTAGTCATGATCATGAGCAGGCTTGACGATCGACTGTCGAGGCTGCACCATTGACTAAGAAGGCCTCCACTAGTACTGCTATTGATGTTGTACTACCACCAACTGATCCACGGCATTTATATTATAGTTATATATTTTTAACATTATTCAGTTATATGTGTGTGTGTGTGTGTGTGTGTGTGTTTGTGGTCCATGTATTTTATGTTCATGTTGCAGTTGTACTTAATTTACATGTTGGTGATCATCATGATGTGTATATTGTTAGGTCATGTTAGATATGTTCATTTAATGTTTAGCTTGTAGACAGATGTGTATGTGATATCATGAGTTATTTGACATGCGATGTATATTTGATGATTGTGTTGTGATGATGTTAATATATAATGCTAATTTGATGTTTGAATGTGTTTTTTAGTCGAATATGATATTTGTACAATGGTTATCATGATCATGATGTTTATTAATTAATTTAATATTAAATGACCATGATATTTATTAAATATTATGTCCTCATTGTAATTGAAATTTAAATTTAATGGTATGTAAAATTGTAAAATTGTATTTGTATATGTAATTGTAATTTTAACTGTAATTGTATGTAAAAATTTTAATGTAAAATTTTAATTGTAATTGTAATATTTAATTTATTGTGAAATGATTGTAATTGTAATTGTATAAGACAAATTGTAAAATTGTAATTGTATGTAAAATTCTAAATTTGTAATTGTAATTTTAATTGCAATTCTATGTAAAATATTTGTAAAATTGTAATTTTAAATGTAAATGTAATTCTAATTCTAATTCTAATTGTATATTGTAAAATATTTGTAAAATTTTAATTGTATTACTGTGAAATGATTGTAATTGTAAAATTTTAACTGTAAATGCAATTGTATGTAAAATTAAAATTGTAAATTTTGTAACTCTAATCATAATTGTATGTGAAATTGTAAAATTGTAATTGTAATTCTAATTCTAATTTTAACTGTATTTGTATGTAAAATTTTAATTGTAATTGTAATATTTAATTTATTGTGAAATGATTGTAATTGTAATTTTAATTGTAATTGTATATATGACAAATTGTAAAATTCTAATTCTAATTCTAATTGTGTAAAATTCTAAATGTAATTGTATGTAAAATTAAAATTGTAATTCTAATTCTAATCGTAATTGTATGTGGTAAAATTGTAATTCTAATTTTAATTGTAATTGTATGTAAAATATTTGTAAAATTCTAATTGTATTAATGTGAAAATTTTAATTGTATTAATGTGAAATGATTTTATTAAAATATTTAAATTTTTAAATTTGTAAATAATTGTAAAATAATAAATCTAGAATAATATGAATTTTTGTAACATAATAAAGTTTAGAAAATAATGCAAATAAATTCATGTACTTTAGAATTATCATTTTTTTATTATGATATTACATACAAAAAAAAAAGAAATTTATACAGTTCGGTGCGCTTATCGTCATAACACGCACCGGTGCGTCTTATTACTCAGACGCACCGGTGCTTCAAAACTCTTCCACACCGGTGCGTCATAAAACACCGCAACGAAACAAAAACCTCAATCTTACAAAGTTCCCCGATGCGCCTACAAAACAACGCGCACTGGAACAAGGTTATTCTATAAAGTGCAGTATTGGAGCAGCGGAAGGTTTGAATCATGGGCAAGAATTTTTCTGAGGAGATGAGGGTTTGAAAAGACGAGAGTTCAAATTTTGGCTGAGAAGTTTATAGCAGAGAAAATGAGTGATTCAAACATAAAGACAGACAGAGACACTTATAGGGATGTAAACGGCTACAGAGCTCGACATAGTACAAAAGGAGTACAGGTTGAGACCAATGGAGAGCATTCGGTTGAGGCTGACGATAGGGTTAAGAGGTCCCATGATGGAGCAATTGAGAGTAGAGTTGATGGCGGAGAAATATCAATCGAGGTAATTGATAAAGCCAAGAGGCACCATGAAGGGAAGGATTCTCATTCCCTTAAGGACAACAGAGAAATATCAATTGACATTATTGATCAGGCTAGTAGGTCCCATGAAGGGAAAGATTCTCCAGAATGCGTTTAAAAGAAGTTGGGAGTATTGTCCAAGCTTCGGTTGGCTTACATAAACTTTTACCAACAAATCTGATGTCGCATAAAATCACATATTAGGCTTTCAATTGAACCTGAATGTCATCTCTAACTTATCCGATCTGTGGTCCTGTGGATGAAACCAGTAAAAAGTCTACTTTTACTATAAATGGAAATCTAGTGACCATTTATGTGGGAAGAAAAGCATAGATACCTATAGCTACCATATTTCCACCTGCAAATTGGTTTCCCATTGGAAAACTAATGTAATACCCTATTTTACAATGTCTTTTCTCTGCTCAACCCTATACTCATTTTCTATGGGAAACCATTGCCTCCACATGTAATAATTGCATCGTCTAGTTGAAAATCGATCTTCTTAGATTCTAACAAATGTAGAATGAAGGAATCATTGTCATTGCTCCCAGAACATTACCCTTCTGCAAATTATATGTACAAATTGCTGGCAGGCCATTCGTCTATCTGTAGATTATATTCTAAAACATATTGGTTGCAAATAGTTAAGTGCTAATTATAACAGGTTCACATGCCACAATTTCCCACTTAGGCCCTGTTGTATTGCATCTTCACACTCCCCACAATGCATTCTCTCCACATAATCAGTGGGGAACTCCTGCAATAAACAAAATGCATTGGAAGAATAGTTATTTCCATCAAGAATTTATGCAATTCCAATTCTCCATTTTAATTCTAATTCTAATTATCAAGAATAAACAAAATTATAATTCTCAATTTCTATGGTTAGATTTCACTAAATTTTGGTGGACGCACCTTAAAGTAATTTCGGTGCCTTAACCACAAATCGATGCTGCTATACATATAACCAAAATGGTGCCAATGTTACAAAAATATGCACCGATGACGAATAAGCGCAAATAAAATAACGCAACTCTATTTTCTTTAAGTGAAAAAAAAGCGGCAAATTGAAAAATGGGCGGCAAAATATTTTTGAAAATCTAATTTCATAAAAGAATTCTTTAAATACTAAACACTTTTCATTATTTCACTATTTTTGCTAAAATTTTCAACCAAATATTTGCAGGAAACATACCTGGAGCAAGAGAGCATGAAGGCACTGTGGAGCAGCGAAATATGTTCGAAGAGAAATATTCAGAAAATCAGAAACCAAACCTCTGGTGATTCAAACCCTATATCATAGAATTTCAAACCATCTCGTGAATAAATTTGGTTTTTTTTACTTTTTTTGCAGTTTTTTACTTTTCTGTATTTTTATCCATTTTTACCCTAAACCCTTCATTTTTTTTGTTTTTTCCCTTTATTCTCCTTGTTTCTGTGATTTCAAAATTAGGTATTTTCATTTTAGATTGAAATTCAACCCACGGGATGACTTGCATAGTCAGATCCCAAACCATTCGGCCATTGCATGAATTTTTGGAAAAAATGGATTTTTTTTTTATTTTATCGGGGCCTCACAGAATCGCGTTGTATTATAAAAGTGCACCTATTGGGCACCGTGTAATAAAAAATTCGAAAACATTTTTTTAAATCAATGCACCATATCTGAAATAGGGCACCGGTGCTCCATGTTACAAGGATAGCATCGTACAGTCTATTACACTGTTTGTGCGGTGCGTTTATAATACCCCACACACCATATGGTCTATTATATTTTTTAGCAGTGCATTGGTAATACCCCCACGCACTAGTGACGGTGCGTACATCAAGAAATACGCACTGGTGCCTTGAGATTTATTTTTTACCTGAAAGTTGACAATTTATTTATAAATATATTAATGAATGATATGGTATAGGTTTCAAACTGATAAAGAAATCACTAACAAGAGATCAAGTAACAGAAATACTGATAACACATCAAGAAAAGAAAAAAGGCAAGTTCTTTGTAAATTCTTTATAAAAAATATTATTTTTGAACTGTATGTAAATTTAACTAATATGTGTTGTTTACTGTGTATCATGCAGAGCCACAAAATGATAAAGCTCGATAAGATTATTTCTGATCTAGGACCAGAAGAGCGTAAAATCTTGATGGAAAAATTGCAAAAGGATGAATCAAGTGAATGAAAAAAATACTATCGATCCAATATGAGTTTCTTTTTTTAATTATCATTAATAATATACTTAAAATTTTTAGATAACGTGTGTCAAATAGTCTATTAATTCACATATGTTTAATGTTCTACAGGGACTTAAAACTTAGAAAATGAATGTTGTTCTAAGAAAAGAAAAAAATATAACATGCAAATGAAAATGAATTTCTCCTTAGCTAATCTGGAGTGGTGCTGAAAGTTAACGAAAGGGGGGGAAACTTTTACAAAAGTTTGAGGGATCTAGTGGAACGAATGCATAGACCTTCTTTCCACTTACAATACAAAAATCAACCAATGATTCCAAGAACAAAATTTTATCTAAACTACAGGAAGAGTTTCCTGTGAAAATTGGTCAATGAGACATGTCAAACTTTTAATAGCAAAAACGTACAACAACAAAAAAAAAAAAGAAGGAATGAAAAGTGGCCTTTAAATGTTATGTCTAGAACTATTTATAAATATCACTTTTGTTATATTTACTTTTTCATATATCAATATAAAAATTAAATATTTTATTGTCATGTTATATTTTCAAGAAGATTATGAAAATCTCAAAAGATGAACGAGCCGATATCAGAAATATGCCAGTAGGAATGTCCAAAAAGTTGTACAAGGAGATGGTCAAAGAAATGGACAAAATTGCATCGTAGGAGGAGCCATCTCAACAACAGCATGCTTCAAATGTAATATGTAATCATTGAATTTTTCTATCATTAGGTACAATAAATAAAAAATTTAGCATTAAATATTAATTTTCATGTATTTTCTTACAGAAAAGAAAAGAAAATGGAACCCATTCAGTACATAAAACAGGACGAAAAGGAATAAAAGGGTTGATATCTAAGTTTGTGAGTAATTGTTACTTCATTATAACAACTTAACTAGATTTCATTTTTGTATTTTTTAAGTCGTTTTACAAAAATCGTCATTGAATGTCTTCAAACAGGTGCTAACATACAAAGAAGAACCATCAGACGAATTGATTGAAATTGGGTTAAATATGGGTTGTGAGTATATGTTGGAATATCATAAATTAATTGTGGAATTTGTAAGCATCTATCGATCTTGTTTTACTTAGCTCCATCTATAATTAATAGAAAAAATAAATCTTTTATAATAAATATATGATTTGTTATGGGGTATAATACTTGCAGGAAACATAGTATGGAACTGCGCCAACAGATGAAATCTTCAAAGATGGCATGTTACATGGTTTTGAAATAATGTGTATAGTTTATGAGTCAATCGTTGCATTGGTGCGTCATTTCTTTTCGATTTACATTGATGTATATTATTTAATATTGCATAATTTCATTATTCTCACCAATGTATATACACTCATTACAATTTATTTTTATGTTTGTAGATGGAAGGTGAAGAAGAAGAAAACAATCAACATCGTGAATGTAAAACATTCCCGAAAATAACCCAAGTCATGGAAGCATCTGTAACACCAATGTTAGCCCAAGAGAAGAAAGCAAGCCTCCTACAAAGCCTAGTTATCAAAGCAAGGCGTTGTATTTTTTGAAATATGTCTGTGAAATCAGACATTTTGTTTAATGTAATGGACATAGTGTCCCAATTGAAAGACAAAGGGACACCAATAATTGTCCCATTTTGTATGATAAATATTGTCTTATTCATATATATTATATATCATAAAATATGTTTTAATTTATTCTATTGCGTTCTCCATTGTCGTTATTGCGTTCTCCATTGTCGTTCTCAAATTCACTAATAAAAATTTAATTCATATGAATATTGTTATAAGATATATGTGTGTCGACTTTTGATGATTAATGAATTTTAAAAAACCACAATAATTATGATATGATATAAAAAAATAATCCAAACATCACATTCAAATGCATTGATAAAAATTTAATTAATATGAATATTGTTAGAAAATGTGTCGAATTTTGATGAATAATGAATTTAAAACAATCACAATAATTGCATTGTCACAGGTCGATGTTTCTAAAAAATACAAAATGAAAACTGGTGTGTGTCAGTAACTGTACACCAGTGCGTTTGTATTAAGAAGCGTGTCGGTGTGTTTCTACGACCTATGAGCACCGAACAAGCACCAAAACCAATTAAAAATATCGATGTTTTTTTGCGGTACGACGCACCGGCGCGTTTATGTGTCTATACACACCGATGTCATTGTATGATTTATGGGCACCGCACAAATACCAATAACAATTATAAATCTCGGTGTGTTTGTGTGATACTACGTACCGGGGTGTTTATGTGTCTATAAGCATCGGTGCATTTGTACGACCTATGGGCACCCCACGAATACCAATACCAATTATAAATCTCAGTGCCTTTCTATGATACAGTGCACCAGTGCGTTTCTATACGTCTATGCACCGGTGCATTGATACGACCTATGGGCACTGCAAAAATCCCAAGACCAATTAGAACAGCCCCGTGCGTTGCATCACCAACACTACGCCCGGTGTGGTTTTATACCTAAACGTCCCGGTGCATTCTCTTGCGATCGCCCCGGGCCGCCTTCTACATGTATGCACCGGTGCGTTAAAACCGTAGTAGCACACCAATGAAAAAAAAACATTCGTAATAACCTCCGACCACCCATTTTTTTTTTAGTCGTGTTGAATTTCCGTTAAAAGCTCCACCAAAACCTCTCGTAACCATAAACATATGTTGTAGAAAATGTTCTTCGACAATTTTCAATAATTTTATAACACTAAAAACCTCCTTTATAACCTCCGCTAGAGGGTCTTTTCCTTGTAGTGAGGTGCAAATTTCTACATGACAGTGTGCGATGACTGTTGATTGTACTAAGAGCTTGATGTACTAAGATTTGTATGAGATTGCTACATGTTCCATTGATATACATAATATATGATAGTTGGGGATTTTAGCTTTAAGCTTTCCCGTTAAACAAATGTGTTTATGTGCAATTGATTTTGCTTCATATGTGTTTTGCAATTGGCAATTTAATTTTCACAAAGAATTAAGTGGAAGGATTCT
Organism: Pinus albicaulis; assembly: GCA_034641835.2. Lineage (NCBI taxonomy): Eukaryota > Viridiplantae > Streptophyta > Pinopsida > Pinales > Pinaceae > Pinus > Pinus albicaulis. The sequence continues at coordinate 928,166,969 of CM076575.1, read as the reverse complement.
CCATTTAACATAATATTAACTTGTTGGATCAGGAGAATCTGAAAATACATTATTTTGTTTATAAATTTCTACAATGGTAAACACCAAAATATTTTATCTATTGATTTTTTTTGTTATTAATATTTGTAAATTTGTTAATGAGTATTATTTTACTACATTTTGATGTAACATTACCAAATAATAATTAATAATATTTCTAATCATTTTGATGGAAATATGTCAAAGAAAAATGTTTTTCATATAAAACAATATTAATAATAAATGTAATATTTTCCAATAGGTAAGGCAATTTATATTGATTTCAAAAGGAGGTACATAGGTTTTTTCATGTGTTACTAGTCTTCCACAAGGGAAACTAGATCAGTAGCAAAAATTAAAAATTTTGATACTACATATCAAGAAAGATACAATTATATCATTTAAATTGTAAAGAAAAATCACATAAATGCTTTGCCAAAAATTGATAGCCATCACTAAAATAGTGTCATAACATGAGCATATCATCATGAAAAAGAGTATGCCTATATTGGTGGAAGAAGATCGTTGTCATCTTAGACAAGGTGAATCTAAGGTCTATGAGTGGCCATAACAGAAACCTTGTCTAACTTCTCTAATTTTTCCATCATCTCTATAATGCATGCTAAAATTTCTTATGTGTGTCTCATCATTCTATGAGAGCCCTACCCATGAGAATTTTCGTATGCCTATAAAAATTGATAGTTTGAATGTAACAATTTGTAGCAAGACTGGGTTGATGTGCGAGGCATTGGAAGCCAATTTCTCATCTCCCTATCAAACTTGATAATTTGGAATGAGTATGCAGCTGTAACAAGCCTCCTCCCTTGAACTCTCACATAGTTCTACAAACTTCTTCTAGAATAACCTCCATGAAATGAGCCATGGAGTGACAGGAAACAACCTAAGCCCAAGGTTGAGAGGTATAAGGTTGTTGCAGCTCGAATTAGATTTGAGTGGTGGATTTTCCCCTTCTACCTCCTCTATGAATAGATGATACTCTACAATTTGCCATGCTAGAAGGGGGGAGAGAGAAAAGGGTACAAAAACCAACACTTAAAACATGATGCCAAAGGAGAGAACCTAGGAAAAATAACTAAGAAGGAAAAATAGGTAAGGAGAATATAATGAGCCACATAGGAAGACAAAACTACCTTAATTTTAGAAATTGAGATTTCCTTCTCCAGTCCGGCAAGCCACCTGAGAAACCTTATATGAATTCTAAAGAAATCCATAGACATACAAGACTACCCCATTAAAGAAGAGGGACTAAAAAGAAAATAAAACTATCATCCCAATAACCACCAAGAGACCAAGAGATGGGAAGATAGGCCAACAATTGGTAAAATAGAGCAAAAAACTTAAGATAAAAATCGGTAATCCTGAAAAATATTGACAGGGAGATAGATTAATTAGCATCATATCAAATTGTGATGTCACTTAAGTCTCATACCTTATTCCAATTGTAGTCTGTGAATTTCCACTTTTAAAGAAAGAGTCAAAGCTAAACTACAGAGGAGGGGCATTGTTGCTTCAAAACTCTTTATTAAGGTTATAACCCAATGCTCGAGGACAACCAAAACTTTGAGATAAAGGAACAACAGTAAAATCACCAACAAATTCAAAGAGGATAAACACTCATCACACATAAAATTAATGAAAATCCCATAAATGATGAGTCACAAGAGAGGTTTTGATAAGCAATTGATCAATTTATGTAGCCAATCCAAATCCTTGGTAAACTTGTAAACTTGACCATATTATGATAATTGTAAGCATGAAGATGGACCATATGTTAGGATGTCCTTCCAAGACCTCCTGCACATCAATCTTCATAACCCACCTGACCACCAAGAAGCTCACACCTTGAACATAGTATTTCAAATGAACCCCTTATATGCATGTAGATTTGGGACATGTACTACATCTCCCTCTTAATACATTCATACCCTATCAAGGCGATGTAATGGATCCCATAGTTACTCTTTGTGTTGCAATAATAAATATAATGCAATTTCAAATTTTTTTATGATTACATGTTTTTCTCATTGTGGGAAAACCTATCATAAATCAGGTGTCAAACCAACAATGGAGATAATAATTATTGGCTACTATATGCAAATGCAAGCTACTAATCACTATTATTCAACAAAACCACACCACTTGTGATTACCCACTAGTGTTTTGTAAGGGATATTCTTTCACTCCTACTAGGTGTCTTTGGGTCTTGGGTTCTTAACATGTTTCCTTAGGTCTAAGGAAGATAAGCCCTTAGCCCAACAAAATTAGTTTTAGGGCATACTCCAAACCTTATTTTATGATCACAAAATCACAACTAAAAATAATATATGAAAAATTTGAATTGGTTAACAATATTAATATGACTTATATTTATGTGCCAAAATAAAATTGTCTTTCAAATAAATATTGGAAAAAGATAACATTCTGACCAAAAGCAGGAGTCCACTTCAATGTTTAAAGTGTGCCATCCATATCTTGTGTATGATGATAAATTTTGAAAATGACTTTTACTAAAAATAAAGGATAACTGGAATATGTAATTTGAGAAGAAATGTTTAGCTTCTTTTAAAATGAAATAAAAGTTTAAAATTTGGTGAAGATAGAATCTTTTTTGTTATTATTTGGGAATCTTTTTCGAATTTTGACATTATTTAGTATACTGATGTATTCATGAAATTTCTAGAGAATACAAAACATTATATTAAATTTCAAAAGAAACTCTATAGTTAAATATCTTTCGAACAAAGTTATATTATGATATTTTCAAGGGTAAGACGGGTATGAATATAAGGGTAATACAAGTATGAATATATGTATATGAGAATCAAGAAATAAAAAAGAGCAAATACATATACATTAGATTAGTTTTTAAAATTAAAATACATAATAAAAACCCAACTCACATATAATTGCAATTAAAAATAACAAAAATTTACAAAATGATGTTTTCCTTTTTTTAATTGTAAATACTTAATGAAATACAAAATACTATAAACTCATTACATTTTTGAAGCATCTATCCCATATTTATACACTTTCATAAGCATCTACAACCATGACTAAAGGCTTTCATATAAAAGGGAAATTTTGTTTTCTTTTCTTTTGGAAATTCTTTTGAGACGTGAAAAACAAACCATTTCACATTATCAGAATTATTAATATAAAATTAAAAACAGTTTTGTTGGAGTTTAATTATATAGCCAACTCACTTCCTACGATTTACTCAAAACTCAATAGTAAAGATGGGGTTTAATACGAGAGGTTGGTAACTTGTTATAATTTCAAATGGAGGTTGGTAATTAATGCGCCATTGGTTCGATTTTAAACCAAAATCCCTTTTCACGTGTAAAACCCACTTTTTCCATTAATATTTATAAACCTGCTAATGAATAAATGACTAAACAATGATAAAAATAATAATAGTTACATTTACACACAACTAAGCCATAACATGGTTTTATAATGTAATAATAATTCATTCAAATTTGAAATAATTTCACAAGTCAAAGTTTTATAATTTAATAATAATTTAGTCAAATACAATAATATTTGATTAGTTTTATAATTTAATAATAATTTAGTCAAATACAATAATATTTGATTTGAAAGAATTTTACAAGAATTTTTCAATTTCCAACTTTGGACCCTCGATTTTTCTTTCTAATTCCTTAAATAATGGTAATAATAAAAAAGATAGTAACTCTAGTATTAATAGTAACAAGATTGATCATATCTTTAACAATTTGAATAATAACAAGGCTACAAGGTAGCGACTACTTGCGGCCTAGTTTAAATATAGTAATATTGCAATGTGATGTTGGAAATGTTTATGAATAGCTATTATGCCATAGAGATGTTGCAATTTGAGTTTGAGGATGTTTATGAAGATTTGTTTTGTAATAAAGTATAGTTAAATTAAATTAGAAATAATTGTTGCAATTTAAGTTTGAGCATGTCTATGAGGATTTGCTAAATGTTTCCATTTGAATTTAAGGATGTCTATAAGGATTTTCTTTGTAATAAAGTTGTCGCTTAGTTTAGTTTAGATATAGCCGCTTAATTTAAATATAGTAATGTTGCAATGTGATCTTAATGTAATTATAGAAATGTTGCAATTTGACTTTGAGCATGTTTATGAAGATTTGCTTTGTAATAAAGTATAGTTAAATTAAATTAGAAATAATTGTTGCAATTTGAGTTTGAGCATGTCTATGAGGATTTGCTTTGTAATAAAGTTGCTGCTTAATTTAGTTTAAATATAATTAAATCAAAGTAAAAATTAAAAATTTATGCGCTATATAGTAGTAGTTTAAATCTATCTAAATTATAGTAAAATAACTTTTGTGTTGATGATGGTAAGCAATTGATAATTACTAGGAAGACCCATGAGCATATGCATATGATGTGCAGATTATATCTGCTACATATGCTTAGCTTATTTTTGGCATCAATATGAGTATGACAGAGTAGCTACTACCTGGTGCTTATCAATGATCGATTTTTATAAATTAGTACTAATAATATTTTTATTTCTAACTTAGTACTAATAATATTTTTAGTACTAAAATAAAATAAAAGGTGGAGTTTATTTTATAACTCTTTTATTTTTAATTCAATTTTTAAGAAATAATATTTATAATTTTTTTAATTTTCAATTTAATTAAAAAAATAGTGTGTTGTATTGTGTCTACAAGTTTCATTGAACTCTCCTTATTTATTATGGTTTTATTATAATTTTATCGTTATATATATATATATATATATATATATATATATTGGTAGTGAATATAAGTTTAACTTAAATATTAAGTTTTTAATAATAAATAATAATCGTAATAAAATAGACTGGTTCAATCTAATTAGAGCCATCATTGTTTTTGGCTAGCTATTACATGGTGCTTAATGTAATTATAGAGATGTTGCAGTTTGAGTTTGAGCATGTTTATGAATCCAAATCCATATAGTAGAGACAATCAACCATGCTCAAATATGTAACAATACGTAAATTTGTATATATGACAATCAACCATGCTCACAATATTTTATTAAAATTATATATATATATATATATATATAAACGTGCTCAAACTCAAAATTGCAGCATCTCTATAATTACATTAAGCAACATGTAATAGCTACCCATAGACATTTTTAAGATCACATTGCAACATTACTATATTTAAAAATGAAGTGATTTGATCCATGTAGAAACTTGACAAATCTAAAAGTAAAAATAAATCTAAAGTGGTTTAGTTAATATTAAATTTATTATTAATAATTTATAAATTCATAATATTAAATAATTTATGATATTATTTCTCTTAAATATTTGATAAGATATATTTAAAAGTTTTAAAATTTTAAAACATATCTAAATTATATTATAGAAATTTAAATTTATTAATTAGTAATATAAAAATATGATAATAATTTAGGAATATAATAATCTAAATATAAAAATAAATTAATTAGTTTAAAGATTATTGATGATGAGTAATTTTGGAGTACTATCTCAATCATGAGTAATTTTGGAGTAATTTTGATGATGAGTAATCTCAATCATGTGTTTCTCCAACTTTTCCGGTAAACCCTTTACCCAAATTCAAATACTATAAAAGCAATAATTTATTTATTTATCTTAATTAATAACTATGATTTATTTATCTTAAATTAAAAACTAATGATTAATAATGAATTACTGTAATTCTCACTTTTACCAAAACATTGCAAAAAGAAACATATATGGAAATTTATGAACATTTCCAAATATATGGTAATGTATAAACAAATAGATCTAAAACCGTGTTGTCATTCATACTCAAAGATAGAAAGTATACATACAAATTTATAGCTGTCTCACTTCTTCTCGCCTCTTATTATTCATACCAAAACACATACATAGATATTTGTAGGCATATCTCCTTTTCTGGCCTCTTTTTATTCATACCAGAACATACATTAACTATAGAAATCCATAAACCTATTTCACTGCTATTATAATAGCATAATCAGATAGCAGAACATACATATCTGATTGCTATAATTATTGTTTAAATCTCCCATTTGTTTAATCACACTTACCCACAAAGTGAAAGTATGGACAGGTAACTTGGGTGGCATTGGTGAGATGCAGTGTACAGCTGCCCCCTTTGGGTATCACTGATCGCGCAAAACAAGTGCAGTATGCCTGGAGATGTTGGTCTCCTGATGAGGTGCAAGTAGTGTACGATACATCCAAGCAATTGCAAACACACTGTAAACAAGACCACGCAGCATTATCATATTGTATCGCAAGTTGAAACGTATCGGGAGCATTTTTTTTGTGGCCCGATTGAACAGTGAAAGGAACTGGACCTGATGCATATTATAGGCCGCACCTAAAAGTTGAACTCGGGTCCGGTTAACAATCGGCATCGGAGTTTTTTATTTGAAACATTTGTTAGGCTATAAGTCCAGACCCGATCTATGTTATATGGTATAATTAATAGTTGATCGCAGGTCCACCTTATAATTAATAGTTGATCGCAGGTCCACCTTTCAATCGGCATCGGAACTTTTTGTATTGGACGCTTTGTAATATTATGTTTCGGACCTGATTCAGTTTATGAAACGGATTTAAACTACTGTTGTGAATTAAACCCAAATAAAATCTTAAAAGCCAACAATCAATTCCACAGATGAATTAAACCCAAAAATGAAAACCAATCCATCAATCCAATAATCAAAGGACATAATTACCCTCCATTGCCATATCCGCAGCAACATGTTGCGAATTCCAATCGGGAGGAGGATCAACCGCGGAACCTAGATATCTCGGCATTGCAGAGCTATTGCCATAATATTCCATTAATTCATAGAAATCGAACACAGAATTGCAGTGGGTCCGATTAACAATCGACATCGGAGTTTTTTATTTGAAAGATTTGTTGTGCTATAAGTCTGGATCCGATCTATGTTATATGGTGCAGTTAATAGTTGATCGCGGGTCCGCCTTTCAATCGGCATTGGAACTTTTTGTATTGGCCACTTTGTAATATTATTTTTCGGATCTGATGCAATTTATGAAGCCGATTTAATCTCTTTTCAGGTCCAGCGGTGTATGCGCAAATGAATTGTTTTAATGTTTTTATCACTAGACAAATCAGTGTAATCAACTGAACCTAAAAGAAGATCATCCATAGATTAGATAATCAGGGCTGAACCCAATTGAAATTCGTTTAAAAGAACTAGAATCATTTGAATCGAAATGAAAAGAATTCAAAGATTTACAACATCAGCAAAGCCCAATTAAAAATCATCTAAAAACTACTGTTGTCAGTTAAACCCAAATGAAATCTTAAAAGCCAGCGATCAATTCCACCAGTTTGATTGATCATTTAACATTTTCTCCCTCTGAGTTGTTCATTTATATTTAATAACATTTTCCACCAGTTTAATTGATCGTTTAACATTTTTTTCTCGACTGTTTTGACAAAATTTTACATTCGGGGCCGACTTTAATTTACTGCTGGAAAATTCTTCACCTAGCAAAATACAATTCCGTAATACAGTGTTCAAATTTCATAGAGACTGTGAAATCTTCAAACCCACTACAGTGGAAGTTCATTAAATCTTCAATCCCACTAAAAATCACAATAAATCACATAATCAAATAATAAATTAAAATTCTAAAAGGGTTCCTATCGAAAGAGATCCAAATGTGCTGGAAAAACTGACATTTTCCCAAACTAACTCATGTATCTAGCATTGGCGCAAAGAGGCATCAGAATCTCGTTGATTATTTCAAAAATCAAACAATATCTTCAAGATAATTTCTTTTGCCAGGCCACAGTATTATCGTTCAGTATGATTTAGATTGAGTTTTGGGTTTGTTAACAAAATAGAAATTTTGGGGTTAACGTGATTGAAATTCGGCAAAGCTTTATTAAAATTATAAATAAGCGTTAGAGATTTATTAGAATATAAGTAAATTTGAGGAAACGTATTTGAAATTTGGCATAGATTTATTAGAATTATAGATAAGTTTGAGCAAAGCTTGTGTGATATAGCCCTGCAGAATCTGGGAGTTTGCGTTGTATTCAAAAACACATTTTTAATATATATATATATATATATATAAAGTGTTGAGTGAGACATTTTTTATTTATTTAATTAATCAAAGTATCTGAGTGAGAAATTTTTTATTAAAGGGATTCTTTTAAGATGTGAAGTTGTATTCACAAACATATTTTAAACACAAAATATTAATCACCAGAAAACACACTATAATTAAAAAATACCAAGAGTAAATAGGTGTACTCTAAAATGGCTGAAAAAATTTAGATATTGAAAGGATGCCAAATTGTACATGAAATAAATGAATACTTAGAAGAAATGACTCAAAATTCGCTCGCTTAGTTTGGTATCCAGGCTTCTTTTCCCATTTTCAAGGAAAGAGAAATAGCTCTAGAACAAACTCTCAGGTATACATAGTTTACTCAGAATTGAAACCACTATCAAATTCTGAAACCACTCTCTGTCTTACTCAGAATTGAAACCAGAGACTTATCCAACCACCCGGCTTCCTTTCCTACCTCCCAAAATTTACAAATTTGTGAAATAAGTTACTCCACATCGTTTGCAGCCAGGGGCAGATTAAGATCCAGCAAAAACGGTGCCTTCTGCCGTGAGGAGCTACAGATCTCTGCATCATCCTCCTGCAGCTGGGAATCACGAGATATCATGAGATCGATACCGAACAAAAGTTTGGCCTTTTTATTGGGGACCGTCTGACTCTTTTCGGCGGAATTTGGTGAGGCAGATCCCGGTCCGATTAACAATCAGCATCGGAGTTTTTTATTTGAAACATTTGTTATGCTATAAATCCGGACCCGATCTATGTTATATGGTGCAGTTAATAGTTGATCGCGGGTCCGCTTTTCAATCAGCGTCGGAACTTTTTGTATTGGCCGCTTTGTAATATTATGTTTTGGACCCGATGCAATTTATGAAGCAGATTTAAACTACTATTGTCAGTTAAACCCAAACGAAATCTTAAAAGCCAGCGATCAATTCCACAGATTAATTAAACCCAAAAATGAAAAACAATCTATCAATCTAATAATCAAAGGACATAATTACCCTCCATTGCCATATCCGCAGCAACATGTTGCGAATTCCAATCGGGGGGAGGAGGATCAACCGCGGAACCTAGATATCTTGGCATTGCAGAGCTATTGCCATAATATTCCATTAATTCATAGAAATCGAACACAGAATTGTGGCGGGTCCGATTAACAATCGGCATCAGAGTTTTTAATTTGAAACATTTGTTATGTTGCAAGTCTAGATCCGATCTATGTTGTATGGTGCAGTTAATAGTTGATCGCGGGTCTGCCTTTCAATCAACATCGGAACTTTTTGTATTGGCTTCTTTGTAATATTATGTTTCAGACCCGATGCAGTTTATTAAGCGGATTTAATCGAAAATTCTTCACCTGGCAAAATATAAGTAATACAGTGTTCAAATTTCATACAGACTGCGAAATATTCAAACCCACTACAGTGGAAGTTCATTAAATCTTCAATCCCACTAAAAATCACAATAAATCACATATTCAAATAATAAATTAAAATTCTAAAAGGGTTCCTATCGGACGAGATCCAAATGTGCTGGAAAAACCGACATTTTCCCAAACTAACTCCTGTATCTAGCTTTGGCGCAAAGATGCGTCGGAATCTCGTTAATTATTTCAAAAATCAAACAATATCTTCAAGATAATTTCTTTTGCCAGGCCACAGTATTATCGTTCAGTCTGATTTAGATTGAGTTTTGGGTATGTTAACGAAATAGAAATTCTGGGGTTAACGTGATTGAAATTCGATAGAGCTTTATTATAATTATAAATAAGCGTTAGAGATTTATTAGAATATAAGTAAATTTGAGGAAACATATTTGAAATTTGGCATAGATTTATTAGAATTATAGATAAGTTTGAGCAAAGCTTGTGTGATATAGCCCTGCACAAGAAGGCACAATAATTTCGTTAATAAATATATCATGGATCATTATTAAATATTTGAGTACCAAGTGGTACCCCACTTTATCTTTACTCAAGATTTGTCGTGGTCCTGTTGAATCTTTAGGTTGACATTTGCCTTGTTTAACATTGTTGGATCATTTCTCTCAATCCACGAATGTGCGAGTAATTAGGTTGGGTTCGGTATTGACTTACCCTCTCAATCCTAAATTGCAGAAGTAAATAAATGAATGGTTGGATCTGTTGTTCTCCTATACAATTTCCTACACAAATATCTATGAAATCTGCAATAACATGTTGAAATTTTCAACCAATAGAATGCTAGAAAAATAAATTAAAATAATTAAAATAAATAAGCAATAATAGATCTTATAATTGAACCATGGAAAAATAAAAAAAAATTGAAAACACATGTCTAATCAAGGTGAATTAATAAAAACCTGATGCGTAGTATCTTGCCAGCGGTAGGTACAATAATAATAATAGTATTAATAGCCATAATAATAATAATAGTATTATTAAGAATAATAACATTTATGGTTTTACCTATAATAATAATAGTAATGATGTTAATAACTATAATAATAATAATAGTAGTAGCAACTATAATAATAATAACCATAATAAACTCAACATTAATAATTACAACACCAATAATGGCAATATCAAACCTTTCTCCTCCCCCTTGAATAAGATTGTTATTAATCTCTCTAGTTTTTCTTTTGATCAACATGTCTTCAGTTTGTTAGAGAAGGGTCTTAATTTTTCTCTTGCTCCTAAAAAAATCCCTATTCTAGACATAATTTGTGATATTGAATACGGGATTAGGGATTTACCTGATCCTACTAAAGACACTATCAGGCAATCTAGAGCTTGAGGCTCTTAAATCCTTAAACAACAACCATAACATTCTTGTTCTTAAAGCTTATAAGGGAGGTGCTATGGTTATTTTAAACAAAGAGGATTATCTTAATAAGATGTTGGATCACCTTCTTAATAGCAGGAGCTATAAGAAGCCTGACAAAAATCCCCTAAAAAAATTTTCAAAAGCAGTTTCTTTGGCTATAAAATCGAGTAGCGCTATTGGATCTTTGAGTAAAAAGCTTATTGAGAGTAACCCCCTCACTCTGAGGATCTATGGTCTTCCTAATATTCATAAGGATGGATTTCCCCTTCACCTTATTGTTAACACCATAGGTGGTTCGACTTATCTACTCGCTAAATTTCTAGCCACTAAGCTTAAACCGCTTGTGGGTCAGACCTCTTCCTTTTTTAAAGACTCGTGCTCTTTTATTAATGAATTGAAAGACTTGAAGTTTGATCGTGATGATAGGTTTGTTAGTTTTGATGTTGTTTCCTTATACACTTGCATCCCCATTAGGGAAGCTATCGATGCCATTTCTCGGGTCACGGATCCTGATACTACTCATCTTGTTGAAATTTGTCTAACCTCGACCTTCTTTAGTTTCGAGGGTGAATTCTTTGAACAGACTTATGGTGTGGCCATGGGTTCCCCCCTTTCTCCTGTGGTAGCTAATCTGTTCATGGAAGACTTCGAGTCTAAGGCCCTTTCCTCCTCCCTTTTTCAACCTAAACTTTGGAAAAGGTTTGTTGATGACACCTATGTTGTTTGGCCTCATGGTAAGGAGAAATTGGACCTTTTCTTCTAGCATCTTAATGATCAATATGACTTCATTAAGTTCACCATGGAATTTGAAGATATTGGTAGCTTGCCTTTTCTTGATGTCCTCATTTCTAGGAATGAAGATGGTTATTTCTCTCATCAAGTATTTAGAAAGAAGACGCACACTTAACAATATTTACATGTTATTTCTCACCATTTCCCTTCTCAAAAGCTTGGGGTTCTCAACACCCTAGCCACCAAAGCCTTTAGAATCTCTAATGAGCACCACTTTGAAAGTGAAAAGGCTCATCTCCTTAAATTTTTTAATATAAATGGTTATAGCATGAGTCAATGTCTTAAAGCTTTTCAAAAATCTAAAAAAGGTCCTAGAGGTAAGAAAGATCCTTGTGATCGGTTATCTGGAGTTCACCTTCTGTTTATCCAAAGTACTACAGATAAAATCACCAGGATCCTAAAGAAACATAATGTTTCCTCAACCTTCAAACTCTCCCGCACCATTCATAGTTCGCTTAGATTGGTTGAGGACCCGATTTTCCCTAAGGATGGTAAAGGTGTTTACTTGATTCCATGCTTGTGTGGGACCCCTTACATTGGTGAAACGGGTTGATCAATTAATCAAATAATTCATGAACATGTCGTTGACCTTAAGAATAATAGATCACGCTCCTCTGCCCTAGCAGAGCATGCTGAGAAGACAAATCATTACATTTGCATTGAAGATGCTAATTTTATTGCGAGGATTGACCATTTCCACCACTGCAAGTTGAGAGAAGCCCTGGAAATCGAAAAGAGGTCAGTTAACCTCAATAGGGATGATGGGTGGATTGTTCGCAGATGTTGGATTCTTGCCCTTCATTCCTAGTGTTTTTTTTTTTTTACTTATAGAATTACAATACATATAATTATTAATATATAATATATTATTAAAAATAAAATAAATTTATAAAATTCAAACTATAAATATATATATATTTATTTATTTATTTATTTATTTTATTTTTATTTTTTATTATATATATATATATATATATATATATATATATATATTTATTTATTTATTATTTTAACATTTAATCTATTCTTAAAATAAATAAATAAATAAAAATAAAACAAAATAAAATATATTAATTATTATTCTAAAAATAAAAATAAATATATATATAATAGTAAACATTTAATTTATTCTTCAAGAATATATTAAATAATTCTTATTTTTATTAAAAATAAATATAAATAAATAAAATTCACATTATAAAAATTAAGCATTTAATTTATTCCTTAAAATATATATATATATATATATATATATATATATATATATATATATATATATATATATATTATTTTTTAATTTTATTTCCTATTTTAGTCAAACTAGTCGTTATTTTAAAAATGATTAGTTGGAGCTTTTCTTATCTATTTAAATGGGTTACCTGATCATATTTTTCATCTTGTCCTGATGATGAACCACACTGGCTGGTTCGAAACGCATCCACCAAATTTACTTTGATGTGATTTTTACCGAAAGATTTTACTCACAATTTATGGATCACAGAAGCCTAATTCTTAATAAGTCAAATGTATTTGATTGTTTTATAAAATCCACTCTATGCATTGTGGAAAGATACATGAATTATTATGAAGAAAGTTACGTGTTCCATCATCTATAACATTTCCAATTCTTATCTAGTTCTAGTTAGGCTTAAAAATTCTATGGATGAAAAAGAAAATTTGGTAAGAAACAAATTGTTTTTATGAAGCTATCTTGCTTTAAAATGTTCACACCAAACCATCTTAATGCACACCTCTTGCAATACAAAAGGCTTGATGTTGAATTAGTTTACATGTTACAACGACATATAATCATATATCTCAAAACTATATCTATATGGAAGTTATACAATTGCATAAATAAAAATTTCAATGATTTTGTTTATTTTTTCTAGAATTGAAAAAGTACATGTCTAAGTATTAACACACATCCTAGAATTGCAAAAATACATGTCCCGAGTGTCAAAATTCATTCAAATTATGATTCAAAGCTTGCATTCCTAGGCTCCACATTTTGGTTAATTATGCATGGAGCTTTAAGCAAAATTCTTCCCTATGTTCTATAAGGGCATGTCCTTATCATTTGTGCAAATAGATGCAATGCCAAGGAATATTTTGTGCAAATAGATTTTGATGTAATGTTTAGAGATCATCTTACTCACTGATTTTGGTTTGGCTAAATGAACATTGGGACAACATCCATCCTCCATCCTTAGAAAATCTCCTCATGGTTGTTCATTCAATTAAAGATTCATCAATGGAAAACTAGATACTTATTTTCCATTCATCCCTCCTCACAAAATATCTACTTCTCCCTCCCCCCCGGAAAATAAGATTGAAAATTAGATCTTTTGTTATATCTTCCACATTTTCTAATCTAATGTAGTTTTATTTGTTTCAATAGCACATTATATTCATTGATTCAAATTTAGACTAAAATGATGGATCTTGACCAACTAATACAAATTTCTTTTGAAGGATTATAAATCTTAAATGAACACATTTAAGTAGAATTGTATACACATAATGGAAATTTCCCATACACTTTATGCATTGTTGATGGAAGATTCATCAATACTTGTAGACAAAATTACAATAACATCACACCTATGACATGCGCTAATCCTCCTAGTTCACTCACTCTTTTCCATTTTTTCCTTAGGTATTTTCATCATTTACCATTTCCCTTGAAATCTAATTAAAAACAAATTCTTATCCATCATATGTAGAACAATCGAAAACAACCTGATCTGTTAAGGCACTCTTTTTGTGGTGGTTGTTATTTCAAAACCTTGTGGGTAAAAAAGATATAACCATGTTAAGGGTTGATGTGGCCCAAGTTTGGTGTGATCCCTTTGTGATTTTGACAACTTAGATGCCCCTAGGTCATATTTTATTAACAAAATATTAGTCACACAAGTCACTAACAAAGTAGTAAACAAAAACAAAAATTTAAAAAAAAAATCTTATTTCTCTCAAACCTAATAAGTTTTTTCTTGTCTAAAATCAATTAGAATACCTCAAAAAAACATGAGAATAGAGAAAACTACAACTTATAATGTTGATATGTAACTATAATACCCACTAATCTTTTTTTTCAAAAAAATTGCTGTATCATTCAAAATATTCCAATTTTGAATAATATTAATATAGCATTAGTGGCTCTAGCCCTAAAAAAAATTCAATATTTCTCTCCAATAGAGTGAAAAAATAATTAAGAGCTCATGAGTCCTAACATTGAATAACATAAGATTTGCAACCCACTTTTTCTCCTATTGCATAACTTTTATAGAGTTTCTAGTGGCTTCAACCTAAAAAATTTAAGGTTTCTCTCTAGTGAAAAAAAATGAATTAATAGATTAGCGTATAATTTTTATATAAGTTTGGATGGTTACAACTGAAAAAAAAAATATATTATTGCTCCAAAAAGGAAATGGAATTAACATCTTATAACATAATATCTACTACCGAATATTAATTTCTTAATTAGTTTCTCTTTTATTATTTTTTAGTGAAATAAATATTCTCCAAAACATACTTAATAATGTCATTCTATCTATATTCTAATAAAATAGAACTCTAGATGGTGAATTATGCTATCTAAGAACATTGTATGCTTTTGTAATCTACATTATACACCATTATATCTAAATAACCTTAGATCTCATGTTTTACCATGCAAGTTATACAGCATTGAATGCATTGTAGTTGGGTGCCTATTTCTTTCCCGTATATGTGTTTATAGACAATAATAGCACTTGAGACTAGTATCATAATTTAACTTTTTAAATGTTTAACAATTTTTCATAACCAATTTTTCCCAAAATCTAGCTAGAACTTTAGAAGAATTATTGGAAATGTAGATATTAGTTATTAAGATTGCACACTCTAGGTGCAAAAAAAAAGGTTCCCTACATCTATTTATCCATTCAAAAATGTAATTTAAAGAATGGAAATTGCAATTCATTAATAATCAGCGAATTGGATGAAGAGTTCTATAGCAAGGAACTTTTTTACAAAATGCATTTTTAGAAATTAATATTGTGATTTTTTTTTAAATTATCATATATGGAAATGATTTTAAGGTGTAATTACCATAAAATTTTGTAATATATTATATAACATCTAAAACACCTCATATTTGGAAATCTTCGCCAAAAATTAAAATGCCTCATTTTTTTGTAGACTTAGGTAGTCCATGCTCACAACATTTAGTGGCCAAAATACCCAAAGAAACACCACAACTTTCTACTTTGATAACAAAGGAAAGTTTGGAGAAATGAAATATGTAATAGTCAAAATAATTTTCACTCCCATTGTTGTTTTCCATTACATGGATTTAGACCATCCACCTTGTAGCCATTGTTCCTAATTTCCAAAATAATTTTTTTTTGTCTGATTAAAGGATGTTCCAAAATTTAAAAATGAGGGGTAAGTGTGCCAAGTTATTCATATTATTTTGAGATGAAAGCTATAGACCAAATGAGTAATGGGATGGCTATAGTTTATTTTAATTAAACGACACAAACTATTAAAAAAAGATTAAATGATGAACCTTTGGCTTGAAATAATATTTCCAATTTAAACATAAAGTAGACGATTAGAATTTAGGCTAAGATTATTCTTTGAAGTCAAGTTAAATGCACTACAAATTAGCACTTAAGAGGTTGAAATTTCCACTATAAGTAATCTCTATATTTTCTTCAACTTATTAATTTTAACTTTAAGTTGAATCTAAATGATAAACAAAGAGAACTATTGGGAAATCCACAACCATTTATAGGAAAGATATATATAGTGTGCAATAATCCATATAGTCATTCTCTTGAATGATAGACAATATTTTCAAACATAATAAACCATCGTCAAATATGGTCAGCCATGATCAATCATGCTTAAGCATAGCTGACCATGTAATCTCACCTAAAACTTTTCACATACCCTGTATATTTCAAATCTTATTTATCACACCATTAGTCGGACCATGGAAATATATTCTATGTCACATCCTTCTCCAAAGCTTGGCAATAACCTTCTTTGGCACTATTATACAAATCCTAGCTCTACAACCTTTGTCACAAGTAAAAACAATGCATATGAGACATTGTGTAGGAGGAATGCTTCTTATCACATGAAAAGAGATTACTAGGAAGTTATTTTATTAGGAAAACATCATTGAGTGCAACATATCACATGAGATTAATGCTGTGGATGATGCAAAATATGCATATTTTTGAAACATTGTTGAGAAAAACTCCTATTTATTATTTTCTCATGAGATAGACAAACTTGCATTGATATGTCATGTCACATGCAAGAAACTTTTGTTAGGATGTGAGATCTTGTGGCAAAAAATCAGATAGTGTGTGATATGTCTCCTTTCACTAAAGATATCTTCAACACAATGCATCATGTCATGGAAAAATCTCTTTTGTGGAAGATATCACATCTTAGCACAAATATTTTACATATTACATTGCAAAACAAAATTATAATAAAAAAATGTGGTTGTCTTGCATGGAAGTCAATCTCTATGTTATACATAAAGGCAACAATTGTGGCAATACTCTTTTTTGTAAGATCTATTGTTTCATAGGAATATGATAGCAACAAAATTGAATCTGGCCCCCAAGGAGAGCTGGCCTCTAAAGTAGCTCTCTCAGCATTTTCCTATGTTATCCTTTCCCATGTTAAGACTTTGGATAATTTTAAATATATCTCTGGACTTTTATCCCTCACAATATAAATCTACGACCAACCAATGGAAATTTAATATATTAAGCCAATGCGCCCACTTCCTTAATCAACGATACTACGAGAGAATAGATTGACCCACCTTAATACCTCCTAACCGTATAATCAAGGTGATAACACTTCTGACTTATATTAATAACCGACGATATTGACAAAGAAACCCTTTAATATACTTTAGGCCCCGAGCCCACCTATACAATCAACGGGTTCAATTAAATACACACGCCCATACCTTAGTTTATCCTCTGTGTTACTTTCAGTGTGATCACCGTTCCATGAGCCAGCCTCCAGATCGGGCAGCGCACATTGATATCGCACTAATTTCACTGTCGATAGTTATCGCGCAATGAGGGAGCGATGAGGCGGTATTGCCCTATCAACGTGGCCAATTTCCACTCGATCGTGTTGGTTTGGAGTGGTTTCCCCTCCGTACAAAAGCGGTGCGATCAAAACTGCTTCCGGTTCTATACAGTGATTGACTGGAGTTTCACCGAGGTTGACACTACTCCGTGTATTCACTCCACTCATTAACTTAGGTTCTAACCTTGGGACAGTGTTCTCAATTAACAATAAAAAATTCTATTTCTATTATAAGGAGGTTTTTTTTTCCTACAAACAGGAATCCACAGTTTTGCGGGAAAACAAAATTGCAAGGTACACTCTATCAAAGGCTCGAGGTATACACACGACTCGACACCTACAACAAGGTCTAGTACATCCCTTCAAGGCTTCTTCCAGGGGTTATGGCGATAGGACATCTCTCGAAAATTCAAGAGAAATCAAGGTTCAACATAGACAAAGGATTGTGGAGGTTTAACACAGCAAATTATTTCCTCAAGATTAACACAGAACTAGAGGTTCTAATACCTTGGAATTTAACAAATTCACACACAGAGATAGTATATCTACTATCACCACTGATGATCATCAAACATCAAATTTCATTCACCAGAGAGAAAAATTCTTAACACATACACAATCTTTACTGTGGAAATCCCCCCCTCACAATATGTCCGGGGGTTACATTTTATACACCATCATATGTCTCTTCAATTCCTCTGTGAGGACCGTTTCTACTCTAACAAAAGGCCTAATTACATTCATTCGAATAACTAAACATGACATATGGACTGAACCTAAAACTATTCAACTTCTACTGACTCTAACTGATCTAAATGCAACAGACAGCTAAGGTATTGACACCTTGTTGTGACAAATTCGAATGATTTTGAACCCTCCTAGCCACAACATGTGGACAAACTTCCTACATTGCTGGCTAGTGTCTAATGCCCCTGCATCAAACTCCTGAGGGCAATTTTCCTTCATGGACTCCTGTCCATGAGTTCCTCCACTAATCTGCCTATTTTCTGCAACATTCCTTCAGTCATCCGAGTGGCATCTTCCTCTAGCTAGTCCTTCCACTTGATTAAGTACTGAAAGTACTCTTGTCCTTTGGTCTTCTTGGACACTCTTTTGTCCAATATCTTCTCTGGTTGTAATGGTTGTGCTGGAGGCAACTACTTTTCCCACTCAATTTGTTCCTTGTCTGCTAGGCCTTCTTCTGCACCATCATCTTCATACTTGTACAAATCTGCAACATTAAAAATGGGAGATATTCCAACATCAGGAGGAAATTCAATCTCATAAACATTAGCATAAAACTTTCTAAGTATCTTGCATGGCCCAATCTTTTTAAACTTCAGCTTGTTATACTGCTTCTTTGGGAATCTCTCCTTTCTCAAGTGTGCCAAAACCAGATCTCCTACTTCAAAATGGACTTCTCTTCTGCTCAAGTTTGCTCTACCCTTGTATTTGATGCTGCTGCCTTGTAGCTGCTTTTTCACTTGTTCATGTATGGCTCTGATTTCTAAAGCAAATTCCTCACCATCAGCACTCCTCAGCTCTACCTTACCCAGATTTCTTAACTCTGATATTTCTCTGGGATGCATTCCATAAACAATATGGAATGGACTCTGCCCTGTGCTCCTATTTGGTGAGTCATTATATGCATATTCTGCCTGGGGAAAAATATGATCCCATTGCTTGGGATGTTCTCCTGCAAGACTTCTCAACAAATTTCCCAGACTTCTATTCACTACCTCATTTTTCCGTCAGTCTGAGGATGATAAGATGAGATGAAACTTAGTTTGGTACCAATTTTTTTCCACAGTGTCCTCCAAAAATTGCCCACAAATCTGGTGTCTCTGTCTGAAACAATACTCTTGGGCAACCCATGCAACCTAAAAACTTCTTTGAAAAACAAGTTAGCAACATGGGTAGCATCACTAGTTTTATAACATGGTATAAAATGTGTCATTTTGGAAAATATGTCCACTACAACAAAGACTGCATCATTCCCTCTCTGAGTCTTGGGCAATCCTAGAACAAAATCCATACTCACCATGTCCCAATGATTGTCTAGAATAGGCAAGGGAGTGTACAATCCTACATTTTGGCTCCTTCCTTTGGCATATTGACAGATTTTGAAATTTTTCATGAACTTGTCCACTTCTGCTCTCATCTTGGGCCAATAATAGAAGTGTCTCAGCCGTTCATAAGTTTTATCAGTACCAAAGTGTCCAGTAAGTCCACCACTATGCTTCTCCTTGATCAAATTTTCTCTCATGGAACATTTTGGTACACACAGTTGGTTTCTCCTGAATAGTAAGTCCTCCTGCAAGAAATAATCCAACCACTAGCTCCTATCTGTTAGAATAGGGTTACAACATGCTTCAAATGTTTCCTTAATATCTAAATCTGTTTTATACAGTTCTTTGAGAAAATCAAATCCTACAACTTCAAAATTGGTTTCTTGAACAAGCATGTTCCTCCTACTCAAAGCATCAGCTACTTTATTTTCTTGGCCACTTATATGTTTCAAAACAAAGTTAAAACTTTTGAGATACTCAACCCATTTGGCATGCTTATGATTTAACTTGGGCTGTTGCACAATGTACTGCAAAGCATTATTATCAGAGTATAATACAAATTCTTTGGACATTAAATAATGCCTCCACTTTTTCAATGCCTGAACAATTGCATAGAATTCCTTCTCATAAGAGGAATACTTCCTTCTGGTGTCATTCAGCTTTTCACTGAAAGAAGCTACAGGCCTATCATCCTGACTCAGCATAGCTCCAATGGCTTCTCCACTGGCATCACACTTCACTTGAAATGGTTTAGTAAAATTAGGTAGAATTAAAACAGGCTTTTCAGTTATCTTTTGCTTCAAAATTTTAAAGTTTCTTTCTGCTTCAGCAGTCCATTTAAATGGATGTTTGCTCTTTTTTATTGTCTCAATGATGGTGCATTAATCTTACTGAAGTTCCTTATAAATTTCCTATAAAAACTGGCAAGTCCATGGAAACTTCTTACCTCAAAAACATTTCTGGGTGAAGGCCACTCCACAATTGCCTTAACCTTTTCTGGGTCCATCTTCAATCCTTCTGCGGAGACAAAAAAGCCCAAATACACCAACTCTTCCTTCACGAATGAGCACTTTTTTAAGTTTATCAACAATTTCTCTTAGTGCAGCTTCTTCAAGACATAATTAAGATACCTTAGATGTTCTTCTTTAGTTTTTCTGAAAACTAATATATCATCTAGATACACTATCACGAATTTACCAATAAATTCTTTCAACACTTCATTCATAAGTCTCATAAAAGTGCTAGGTGCATTTGACAACCCAAAAGGCATTACCATCCATTCATACAGTCCTTAATTCGTTTTAAAGGCAGTTTTCCACTCATCACCCTCCTTTATTCTAATCTGATGATATCCATTTTTTAAATCTAACTTTGAAAAATATTTGGCACCACTCAAACAGTCCATTAAATCCTCAACTCTGGGCAAAGGGAATCTGTACATGATTTTTATCTTGTTGATTGCTCTGGAATCAGTACACATTCTCCAGCCTCCATCTTTCTTTGGGCTCAATACTGCTGGTACTGCACATGGACTCAAACTTTCTCTGATCAACCCCTTGTCCACCAATTCCTGTACTTGCTTCCTGATTTCCTCATTTTCAATGGGAGTCATCCTATAGGCTACCTTATTTGGCAGATTTGAACTAGGGATAAAATCTATCTAATGGCTGATCTTCCTCACAGGGGGCAGCTCATCAGGTAAGTCATCCACAAAAATGTCACAATAATTGTCTAACATCTCTTGGATTTCTATTGGCAAATCAGAAATCTTTGTAGAAGTAAGAACTACCTTAGGTTTACAAACTAAAGCAAAGCTTACCTCATCTTCTTCAATCTGTTGTAGATACTCCTTCCCGCTCAGCAATAAGGTCTTTGGATCAGCCACTCTACTTGATGGTTCTCCTTCTTCCATGGGTATCAATGTATGAGGTACCCCATCTTTGAAGAACTTGTAAGTGTTCTTCTTGCCATCATGCACTGCTACTCTATCAAACTGCCAAGGTCTACCCAGCAGTATGTGACACACATCCATGAGCATTACATCACATAGGACTTTGTCTTTGTAGTTTCCCATTTGCAGATCTATCTCACACTGTTCCTTTACAATCAGCTGGTGCCCTTTATGCAGCCAGGACACCTTGTAGGGAGTTGGATACTCCCTTGTCTTCAGCTTCAACTTCTCTATCACCTCAGTTGAAACTACATTGTCTGTGTTGCCACTATCAATGACTAGCTAGCAGCATTTCCCTTGGACTTTGCATACACTCCTAAACAAAGTCTTCCTTTGTGCAGGCTCAGTGACCTCTTTGGCTTGCTTCAACAGGACCTTATTAACCACCAAGGATTCTCCCTTTTTTGGTAAAATTGCCTCTTCAATTATTGCCTCTTCTCCAGCCTGAGCAACAATAGCATTTCTTAGACCAGCACCCATATTCTCTGGGCACTCATAATGCTTGTGTCCAACTTGATGACATATATAGCACCTCAATTATCTACCTCTGCCTTTTCCTCCTCTTCCTCTGTAAGAACCCCTTTTGCCTCTTGCATCACCCTCTGTAGATGAATTCTGTGGTGAGCTACTGCTAGCTCCATCTCTAGGTGTATTAGGCTTTCCTCTACCACCCTAACTTCCCTTTCCATGGAAAGTACCTCTCCCTTTAGCAGACTGCTTTCTCGGGAGTTTCTCCTCTACTTAAGGCCATCTGATAAGACTCTTCAACTGTCTTAGGAGACAGAAGACCAATTTCATCTTGGATCTCCAGCTTGAGACTATTCACATATCTGGCAATTTTCTCTGGTGTGTCTTGAAACTGCCTAGCTCTTATACTTACTCTATAGAATTATTTTGTGTATTCCTTTACTGTCAGCAACCTCTGTCTAAGATTCTGCATTTTCCTAAACAATGTTAGCTGATAATCACTAGGCGAGAATTTACCTTTTAGCTTAGCCATCATTCTGGTCCATCTTTTGATAGGTTGTTTGCCAACTCTCCTTCTTTCTACTTGCACTCCATCCCACCAAAGTGCAGCATGTCCCTTCAGCTTTGTTACTGCAAACTTGACCTTCTTATCTTCACTCATTTCTTCATAGTCGAAGCACTTGTTCATTTCATTAATCCTCCTACAAAACTCTTCTGGATTCAGTCCTCCTACAAAACTTGACACTTCAATATTGGGCTTAACTGCAGACCCCAGACCAGTTCTTAGGAGCCTCATCTCAGGAGGAATCTCAGCATTTTCTCCATCTTCTTCTAATTCAGGTTCACTGATGTCTTCAGGATCTTTGGGCTATCCTAGCTCCATGGCATCCAATCTGGCTTGGACCCTCTGCAAGGTCTCCAACACTTCTGCATTCATAACAGGTCTACCTCTCCTTCTGCCAACACCTCTAACAACTCGGATAGCCATGTTAATTCTCTGCAAAAACAACTCAAAAATAGCTCTGATACCACATATGACAGCAACAAAATTGAATCTAGCCCCCAAGGAGAGCTGGCCTCTAAAGTAACTATGTCAACATTTTCCTATGTTATCCTTTCCCATGTTAAGACTTTGGATAATTTTAAATATATCTCTAGACTTTTATCCCTCACAATATAAATCTACGACAGTCCTAAGTCCCAACCAACGGAAATTTAATATATTAAGCCGATGCGCCCACTTCCTTAATCAACGATACTATGAAAGAATAGATTAACCCACCTTAATACCTCCTAACCTTAAAATCAAGGTGATAACACTTCTGACTTATATTAATGACCGACGATATTGACAAAGAAACCCTTCAATATACTTTAGGCCCCAAGCCCACATAAACAATCGGCAGGTTCAATTAAATACACACACCCATACCTTAGGTTATCCTTCGTGTTACTTTGAGTGCGATCACCGTTCGATGAGCCGGCCTCCAGATCGGACGGCATACGTTGATATCGCATTGATTTCACTGTCGATAGTTATCGCGTGATGAGGGAGCAATGAGGTGGTATTGCCCCGTCGACGTGGCCAATTTCCACTGGATCGCATTGGTTTGGAATGGTTTCCCCTCCGTACAAAAGCGGTGCGATCAAAACTGCTTCTGGTTCTATACAGTGATTGATCGGAGTTTCACCGGGGTTGACACTACTCTGTGTATTCAATCCACTCATTAACTCAGGTTCTAACCCCGGGACAATGTTCTCAATTAACTATAAAACAATCTATTTCTCTTACAAGTAGGTTTTTTTTTTCCTAAAAATAGGAATCCACGGTTCTGCGGGCAAACAACATTGCGGGGTATGCTCTATCAAAGGCTCGAGGTATACACACGACTCGACACCTACAGCAAGGTCTAGTACATCCCTTCAAGGTTTCTTCCAGGGGTTATGGCGACAGGACATCTCTCGAAAATTTAAGAGAAATCAAGGTTCAACATAGACAAAGGATTGTGGAGGTTTAACACAGCAAATTATTTCCTCAAGATTAACACAAAACTGGAGGTTCTAATACCTTGGAATTTAACAAATTCACACACAGAGACAGTATATCTACTATCACCATTGATGATCATCAAACATCGAATTTCATTCACCAGAGAGCAAAATGCTTAACACATACACAATATTTACTGTGGAAATTCCCCCCCCCCCCCCTCACAATATGTCTGGGGGTTGCATTTTATACACCATCATATGTCTCTTTGGTTCCTCTGTGAGGATCGTTTCTACTCTGACAAAAGGCCTAATTACATTCATTCAAATAACTGAACAGGACAGATGGACTGAACCTAAAACTATTCAACTTCTATTGACTCTAACTGATCTAAATGCAACAGAAAACTAAGGTATTGACACCTTGCTGTTACAAATTCGAATGATTTTGAACCCTCCTAGCCACAACATGTGGACAAACTTCCTACATTGTTGGCTAGTGTCTAATGCCCTTGCATCAGAATAGTTCTTTAAGGAAATATGTCTTACAATATAAAACATTTGGGTTATGTAAAATTATATTTTTGTGGAGAAACAATCAAGAAAAAAGAAATGACTTCCTTTATCATAATAAAGACAAATGTGCAATGATTTGTTATGCCAAATGGAAGAAAAAAATGTTAAAATGCATTATGTTAGGGGAAAAATAAAACATAAATATTATAAATCAGAAGTCACAAAGATCCTTTCAATATGATATGGGACATTTCGGAAAGCATGTAACCCATACAACATATCATGTTGCAACACATTACATTCTCCCGCAATATGTATTTCGAAAAGCATGTAACCCATACAACATATCATGTTGCAACACATTACAAATGCATTATGTTGTAACCCATACAACATATCATGTTGCAACACATTACATTCTCCTGCAATATGTATTTTGAAAAGCATGTAACCCATACAACATATAATGTTACAACACATTACAAATGCATTATGTTAAAGGGAAAATAAATATTATAAATCACAAGTCACAAAGATCGTTTCAATGTGACATGGGACATTTGGAAAAGCATGTAACCCATACAACATATCATGTTGCAACACATTACATTCTCCCACAATATGTATTTCGAAAAGCATGTAACCCATACAACATATCATGTTGTAACACATTACATTCTGCTACAATATGTTTTTGATAAAAACTATTCTATAGGTAATATATCATATGAAAATAAAAGCTATTGTAATACACAAAAACTAAACCTATATCATATCATAATATTATAATAATAATAATAAAATAAATAAATAAATATAACTATAGGTCTTTACTAATAATATTTAGTATACGCGTAATATTTACTATACTAGAGGTCCTGTGTTGAGCCAGACATATGAACTACCACACAAAACTGTCAAACTTGGGCCCAATGATGCCTTGAAACATTTACCATACTAGAGGCCATCCGTTGAACTACCACACAAAACGGTCAAACCACATCCGTTGTAGGGCACATCCTCCCTTCATGTGTTAGAATGGAAAATTGATCATGCTCATGGTGTGAAAAATGAATGTTGGGCTTTTTCACGTATTCAATGATTGAGTTTCGTTACTTATCTTTATTTTACGAATGTGTATTTTCTACTTTTTTTTTTTATAGTACACTATATCTGGGTATTAAATAAAATGAAAGTAAATAGATATGGGGTATTTCCATCCATATCTTACTCAGTTTCATTCTTTCCTTAATTTTTGTATAGAACAGTTTCATTCTTTCCTTAATTTTTGTATAGAAAATTCTAGCAAAATTTATTTTTGCAGATGCATGAATTCTCTTAATTAATATGTAATTTTTCTTTGTATAGAAAATTTTAGCAAAAATTTATTTTTGCAGATGCATGAATTCTCTTAATTAAATTTTAATCTGATTTTTTTTATATAATTATAATTTAGAGTGCTATTATTTAATTGCAATATAGTTATTTCAATTGTATTATAGTTTTGTAATTTATATTTAAAAAGATATGCAAATACTTATTTTTTAATTTTGTATTAACATTTTTTCTTATATTTGAAAAATTTTTCACATGGATTATTTAATATATGGTATAAACTATGAAATCAATAAGAAGTTGATTATTAATTATATTTTAAGTTGTATTTGGTGTAGAGATATTATTGTTTCTTAAAGTAATTTTTTAAATTTGAATCTTAATGATACTATGTGCTATAACATTTTTTATCATATTTTATCTCAAGATTCAGTATTGTTCTATTTATTATCCATTTTCTCTATGCATACTTTATGCTCTTTAAAAATTTATTAAAAAAACATATTTTCAAAATACGTACACAATTCTTATAGTGGCATCCAAAGTATGTCTGTGACTATCATGAAACAAAATCATGTATATAAACGAGTTACGTAAACACAACTCATGCATGCCTACAAAATGCACCAAATAACTATATATGTACATGTTTTCGTGTCTTTTTGGGCATATTTTAGGGGTTAAAAAACAATCCACTTGTTTCAACCCATGCCATAACTACCCCCAGCAATTTTTGGTGATTTAAATGATGTATTTGGTGTCAAAAAATCCATTTCTTTATATGGCAGCTCAATTGTAGCAAATTTCCTTGAGATCCAAGTTTATTAACTTATGCTTTTGGGCCTTGCCCCTCATTGCGAAAATCTAGTTTCCTTATCTTCCTCACATATCCCTTATAGTGTGGCCATCCTTCATCACTTTATAAGCAAAATACTAGATGAAGATACCTTCAATGGCCCAAGAAGGAGTTATCCGGAGGACGATTTTGTGTGGTGCATGCAGTGAGGATGAGGTGTTTGTGACTGTATCATTGTTGCTTCTAAATAAATAAAGAAACGTGTCATCATGTTCTTATTTCATTGTTATATGTGCTTTGTTTCCATTTTATGAATCGAAATTTGATTATACTAACATTATTTATACATGTATATGTTGATTTCACTTTGTATTGTTGTTTTTCATTTTTTTATTACACATCTAAAGGTCAGCAGTAGTGGAGAAGGAAAAAGAAATGAGATATACTTCAATCGACAAACTACCAAGGACATCATCTATCTAATAGATCGTTAATTGCCTTGATTGCATGTATTTTTGGGTGTGTTTCTTCAATTATTTTCATTCGATTTATTAAGGTTTTCAACCCTAACCTTAGGGGAAGTGGGGAAGTGTTTTCCATCAACACTTTGGATATTATTTCAATGTTATGTAAAGTTCTTTCGATTGACAATGTATTGTTTTATTGATCCAAGAGCATCCGAAAAAGCCAAATTTCAAAGTCCCTGAATATTAGCAACACCAACACTAAGTTATAGCTCTCATAGATATGATTCTCGTGGAGAGAAAAATACCTCAATCCTAGTTTGTTTGACCAAATTGTCACCGTTTGAAGTTTGAAAGGACATACAAAAATGGGGGACCCACATTGTACCACATGGTATCCTAGTTAGTAGGCTAAGTGGGACCATACAGTTAACATGATAGCCAACTAATGGCCAATAATATTTAGCCAACCTAGATATGTGTCATTGGTTTGATTAAATTCATAATATTTTTTTAAAACCATATAAAACAAATATATATATAACCCAACTAAAACAAAATTCATGTAAAACAAAAAATATATATATATAATAAAAAAAATTATGTAAAAAAACACATTTCAAAACAAAAATACTAAAAAAATTGTTAAATTAACCATATCCCATGATTTTGAAACCAACTTGCATATGGAATAGTGGGGGCACGTTTGTTATGTAAAATAAAATTTGGTTATGTGGTTTATAAACATATATATATATATATATATAATGGTTTGACAATGGTTTCATGATTTTGAAACCAACATGCATTGGAATAGTGGGGGCACAGTTGGTTATATATATATATATATATATATATATATATATATATATATATATAATGTAATGTAATGGTTTGACAATTATTTATGTCGGTATGTTATATTGTGTAAAACAAATGTTATATTGTGTAAACCAATAAAAAGGGGGAGGTTGGTGGGCTTGACTCTAGGACCACTCTCCTACAACATTTCTTAAATTGACCTTTTCTAGCCAATTTCCCAATCTGCATGTTCATTGAAATGTATGCTGCCAACACCAATAAACGATGATATTTCACATAATCTGATCCACGGGGGCATAGCCATGAGCAGGTCGTGGATCCCGACCAATAATGGAACATCATGAAGGACAGTGGAAACCCGACTAGTGGGAACCATAACACAACGAAACCTTGTAGTGCAACCAAGAGGGCATGTTTTTCAAGGAAGCAATATTCCTTAGAATATTTTCTTTATATTCATTTTTTATGATATTGAGGAATCTTGAAGATTCTCTGGGGTCCAAAGATGATGGTGGCAAAGTATAGTTGATTTTATACTCATGTTACTCAGAATTTTGCAAGGATTTCAATGTTGTAGTCAAATTTAGGATATGAACAACAGATCTGAGGGTTCATGACAGAAGCCCACATTTTAATTTTTGGCCATGAAGTTCGAGACAACAATGCACCTTTCAAAAGTGGGTCATGTTTATAGTCAAAATTCTCAGGAGGACGAGACAAACTTGTTGGCGTTGTGATTGTTGTGTTTTCAATAGTGGAATTTCAAGTCACTCCCATGATTTGATGTATAATGATTTATTTTTCCATGTACTCATTTTCCTTTTTGTTGATATGAATGAAGTGGTCTCCCCACTATTGAAGCAGGGCTCAAAGATGTCTTCCACATTGAAAGAACTACATTATCAAAAAAAATTGTGCATTCTCTTTATGGTCTCCTTTTTGTTGCTTCTTCTTTAACTGGATGCACATATGGTTTTTACATGATCTTTCATACAATTATACTAACATCAAGTAAAGAAAATATCATGGATAATGTTGGTATCAAAGGCATACCCAATCATTTATTGGATGCAATAATTCTAGCCTCAATATACTAGAGGTTAAATCATAAATATCTAGACAACATTTATTTTAATCTAATCACATGTTGATATGGTCTCTATTTAGGGAAAACATGGGTTATTTTTTATATGTTGTATTGAATGGATTAACTGAAAGTGGATATTTCTATGAAATTTTGAGGTAGGACATTACATTAACATCCTTAACTAGTGTATTATAATAGGTGTGAAATGAGGAAGGACTAAATGAAGACAATATTTTCCTATGGCATCTCTGGTAATTTGGTTTCCAACATGCATATGGTTTATAATCCAAGAAAAAACCTTTTCACATGGGAATATTTTTAGGTGTTCCATCACATTATGTAACTATGATTTCCTCATATTGCAAATGCCTAAATTTGGATCATTTGGAGCTAGGATCAAGAATGTCTAATTTTGGAACATTTGATGGAATTCTATACACTTTTAAAATGTTCCCTTGTTAAATACACATTTAATATAATTGAAAATGGAACCTAGGGTGCTAATTATTGCTTCCTTCTCCTCAATACTTGAGGGTATTTTAATGACAGGGTTATTTTCACTCGTATGATAAGTACCCATGTTCTTCCATGTAGTTCACCCTTACCAAAAACAACACATATTAGTACAAACTAATATGTCAAAAATTAAATGATGATTGATTTGTAAATTGTCCTGGATATTCCACTAGACAATTCATCACAATAGATCTGATAAAATTAAGCTTAAAATTGGAAAGTTGCAGTATGAGAGTTTATTTTTCATTAGATTTCTAGATCTCTTAATTATTGTGTATTTTGTATGTATACAAATTATAATTATGTAGAAAATAAATAATAGTAAAATTAAAAAAAAAAAACTCACAAACCACAATTGATGCAAGGTGTATCGCGGAAAACCATTTTAGCATAAAACCAAGTGATAAGGTGAGGTTTCTCTTCTATCTTTCTCTAAATAGAGAATATATGCAATTATAAAGATGTGAGGCTTGTGGCCTTGGGATAATGCAATGCAAAAATAATCTTTATTTTCTCTCTCTGTAACCACTCCTAGATATTCTTCTCATCTATGGAACAAAATTCACTTGAATAGAGTAGAACCCCTTTTCCTCCTAGTGGGTCGGTTATAAGATAGCTCGATAGCCTCCTAGTGGTAAAGTTTAAAGTTACAACATTTATTATTCTATATTATTATTCACCATGATCACATGGATATCCCATTTTCCAAGAGTAATGGGTGTCGATGTGGTATCCTCTCAAATTATGGTGGTAAAAATAGAAAGGTTAACTTTCGAGCAGCATAAATTTTGCATATGAATTCAGATTAAGGAAATTCTTGTGTCATTACAAGGATATCTATGTGTATAATAGGAAAGAAAGTTTTTTCACTTATAAAAAAAAAATTTACTCACGAAAAATATCCATTTGATGGCTCAAACTTCTCCTGGATGATTCCAAACCTCAACGCCAAACTAGGTCCTACTAGTAAAAATTGCCATGTGAGTTGATTCCTCCAGTTTTCCACTCTGAAACCATCAAGATGGATAAAAAAAGAAATGATCCTATCTAGAAAAAAAAATTGGTGAGGAAATTTTTCCTCCACCTTCCCTTGGGTGTACCATTTAGCCTTGTCTCGAAGCTATCCTTCAAACATAATTTGACAAAGTCCATGCTTCCCATATCTTATAGTTCTATACCTCTTCTAAAAAATTATATCTTATGTCAACTCTTCCTGAGCATATTCTTCCAAATCCTCTACAAAAGGTAGGACCTATTCCTCTTCTTGATCTAGCATAGAAGGCTCATCAAGTTTCACATTCTATACATTCACTACTGAATAAATGTAAATTTATAGGGGTAGATTGAGTAAATATCCATTATCTACCACCATTTCTAGTATCTAGAAGGGACCATATCGCAAATACTTGATTTTCCTACACGACATTATAGCCTCACCTTATTTAATTGTAACCATACTTTGTCTCCCTCCTTGAATGACTTATATATTTTATGTTAATCATGTCAAGCCTTATATTTTTCTTATGACTTATGTAGTGTCTCATGTACCTATATATGGATATATCTGATCTTCTCAACAAATTTTTCAGGCCTTAGGGCATATCTTGTAAGATCCCACCACACTCCTCCTTATTGTACACATGTAATACCCAAAGGTTAAGGTGGAAAATATTCAAAACAAGTTTCAAATGGGGGCTTACCAATAGAAGTGTGGACATCTCTATTATAAGAGTGATATGTATTTACTATTTTTCCATCCCAAGTCCTTAGATGCTTCTGATTGTAACCCCTCAAAAGCTGCATGAAACTCTTGTATACTACTTCTATTTTCCCATATTTCTATGGATGGATGGTGTAGACCTCATTAAATTTGTTTCCATATTCTCCCACAATTAAGTCTATAATGCAATGAAAAATATTATGTCCGTATCTAAAGCTATGATCCTTAGTATCCCAAAGTGCACCCAAACCTATCCAAAGAAAAAATTGTTGCTTCTTGCCCAAATTTGGCATTTTTATAGGGAATTATAACACACATATTGCTAAACCTATTAAATACCATGAACATGTAGTCACTTCCTATCTTGTTTGTTGGTAAAACTCCCACAAAATCCATGGAAATTTTTTCCCAAGGACGAGTGGGTATAGGCAAGGGATGATATAGACCCTATTTCTTGTAAGCAGACTTGCTAGTATAACAAAGTGTGCATGCCCTTATGAACCCAACTAAATATTCTTTTATGTTAGGCCAATACACATACTTCTCCAATTTGGCCACTATCTTCCCTACACCAAAGTTCCTTGCAACTTTGTAAGTGTGAGACTCTTTAATAAACTCTATTTTATCACCTTTAGGAACACATAACTTATCTAGCGTATAGAGTAACTCATCCTAGATATGGTAGTAAATTTTGATGTTACCATTGTGCACATGATTATGGCTTTGAAACTACTGAAAATCCTCCTTGAAATCCTCATCACAGGTTAATGGCTACATGTGCATCAAAGTTCTGAAAATTATAATATATGATGTGGATGGCCTCAAAAGAATCTCAAAAAGCATGTGTGTGCTACCCTTATTATACCCTATTACTAAATGAAATTGTTTTAAAAATCCCATACACTTGTAATACATGGTTTTTTGAGCTTATTCTAGGCCCGGAGATACTATAGTGGTTGGTAATATGTGTGGATTATTGTCTCCTTTCCCATCAGATAGTGCTTCTACTTCTTCACAGTTTTCACTAGGGTATAGAGATGGTTATTGTAGGTAGGGTATTTAAAAACTACCCTATGAAAAGCTATAAAATAGTACCATATAGGCCTTCCTTTACACATCAAGACCACTCCCATCGCATGCCCACTCGCATCAGTCCCCACTTCAAAGGGTTGTTGTAAGTTGTTGAATAATATTCTTCTTTAGCTCCTCAAATTCTATTTCTTGACCCTTTCCCCACTAGAAACTCTTGATACTCGTCGTTATTGTGTGGAGTGGTGCTACTACTGCTAAAAATGAGGCTATGAGTTTCCTTGGGTATTGTGCTACCCTAATGAAAATTTTGACCTTGGAAACATTAATAGGCATTGGCCACTTCATGATGGCCTTCATTTTGGTAGGATATATTTTCATCTCTCCTCTACCTATCGCATACCCTAGATACATCAAATACCATTATGCAAACTCACGCTTCTTGATGTTTTCCAGTAGATGGTACATCTTTAATGTCTCTAACACCTACGTCAAATGTAAGATGTGCTCCTCCCAGGTAGCATTGTATACCAAAATATCATCCAAATAGGAAATAACAAATCAATTTATAAAAGGGGGTAGTGTATCATTCATTAACCTCATAAACATAGTTGGTGCATTGCATAGGCCAAACTATATGACTAGACACTCATACAAACATTTCCTAGTTTTGAAGGTGGTCTTCTAGGTATCTTCTTATCTTACTCAAACCTAATGATGGCTAGAATTGAAATCTAGCT
Organism: Pinus albicaulis; assembly: GCA_034641835.2. Classification (NCBI taxonomy): domain Eukaryota; kingdom Viridiplantae; phylum Streptophyta; class Pinopsida; order Pinales; family Pinaceae; genus Pinus; species Pinus albicaulis. Next base: position 928,133,602 of record CM076575.1, on the reverse strand, counting down.
TGGTGAAGTATGTTACTTGTTGTAATTGATCCAAAAAACATATATCCTATGTCGTGAGTACCTTTTATTGAGAATATTTTTTTTTAGTGCCATGTAATAAATACACATCTACTAAGTCCCATCCTTCCTGGGAATATTGATTATGGGTGACTAATATGGTGAGGTACTTGGTCAAATGAAACCATATTTCAATAGTTTCTTCACCTTACTTACTTCTATAAAACACTTCTTATACAACCCAATGTTTGGTAATATGAAGTTCAAGAATAGTTGGATTTTTCACCCCTCTTCTCTCTTGGGTGGTATCCCTTTAGGTTCTTATAACACATCAATTTAATCCTATAGTAACAGTTCTAGTTGTTGTTTCTTCTTTTTAGTAAACCCCACCATGGTTGTCTTTTCCCTTACTGACTCTTCTACAAACTAAATTTTCTCTGAAAAATAGTAAAATATACTTCTTGCTAGAATTGATTAATTTTTTGGGTTGGTTTGGCACTTACGAGGGAAATTTTAGACTTATCCTTGTGTGCATTGATGGTGAAGTATTTTCAATCCTTGTTGAAGTAGTATTAGTTGAATCTCAGCATGAATTTTACATCTCACATGTACATATAGGGACCTCCAAACACCACTCCACATACATCAAGGGGAACTACATCTAGTTATACTTTATCAATAAAATTAGCATTGGTAGCAAATCTAATTTTTCACTATTTGAATACCTTTATTTGAGGATCCTTAACTACCCATCCCAATGGATATGGTTTGGATTATTATGAACTTATAATCCCAATTTGTTGACTAGAATTTTTTTAATGAGATTTTCTTGTGATCCTCATTTGAAAAAAGCATTAATATTTTTTTTTATTGACTTGTATCTTTATATGGAAGATTCTAGTCTTTTCGTAATATTCTTGTTACTAAAAGCTAGTCGTATTTACCTCCTTCTGCACAGATGTATAGATGATATTCTCATCCACATCCTAGCTAATTTTAAAATATTTTCTTGAATTAGTGTCCATGGGGTTCTTCTTCTTTTCATATTTCTCCTTTTTATTTAGGTTAAGCTTTGGATACAACTTACAAAACTTTTCCTTTGTATTGTTGTTTATGTTACAGTGGTAGCAATGGTTGTTGGGATATTTTCACTGGCCTACTATGGCTATTGTATTTTTGTATTTCCCCCTTTCCATATCTTTTTACCCTTCTTTTAAGCATCTTTTTTCTCCTTCTACTTCTATCCACTTGATTTTCCTTTCTTATGGCCTATGTTATCTAGGTATTATGCATGTATACAAGCCTTATCCACTGATATAAGCTTGAATAACATCACTTGCTTTCAAAAAAATTTGTGTAGACACCCCATAAATTTGAGGAGTACACCTCGGTTCTTTGGGGAGATATCTAGCATTATGGTCATCTTTCTAAACTCTATGGTGTACCTAAACACTCTACCCCTACTTCTTCCCAAATTAATTCCATGTGATCCACTTTTCCTCCACATACCTGATAGGGTAAAACTGTAACTTTATTAGGGTTTTGAAACCCTCCCACCTAGTCACTAGAGGATCTCCTTCCAATCTCAAGGTCTCTATGTGCCTTTCCCACTAGGTCAAGGCATGTCCCTCTAATTTCAATCGATTAAATGAAATGTTATTTTCTTCCTCTATATGATAGAAACTAAAATAAACTTTTAATTGGTGCAACCAATAAACCATGATATGGATTGATGTCTTGGTTTCCATTTTTAATAGGGAATGTGAATGGTTCATAGCACTTGAACTAGGTTGATATTTTTCAAGTTATTTCTTTGCATCCTTTTATGTTTCTTCCTAATATGTTAATATCCCGTTTGATTGGACCTTTACATTCAAAGTTGAATCTTCTCCAAATTTCTTGAGCTTATTGGTTAGAGCCACCATGAGTAGTATCACATTACATTTCATATCTGCAACTTGTACTTCGAGTCATGAAAACCTCTCCTTTGCGGGATCTTGAGGGTTATTGACATATTCTATAGCAATGGTTAGGTTCTTATGAGTTTTGACTTATAGATATTGTTCCCTATAACTCCCCAAAAGATACCCAAATAAACCTACTCTAATACCAATATGATCTATAAACTATTATGTATATTTGATTAGATAGTTCATCATAATAATTCTAACAAAATTAAGCTTAAAATCCAAATTTTACACTACGAGGATTTATTTATCCTTATATTTTTAGATCTATTAATTACTACATATTGTGTATGAATGAAAATTATAATTATGCAAAAAATAGATAATAATAAAAAAGAAACTCACAAACCACAATTGACATAAGATACATCCTGGGAAACCCTTTCGAGAGAAAACCTAATTGGAAGGTGAGGCTACTATTATTTCTTTCTTTAAATATAAAATGGATGCAGGTATAAAGGAGTGAGGCCTATGGCCCATGGGTTAATACAATGAAATATATATATATATATATATATATATCCATAACCACTCCCAACTATTCTTCTCATGTATGGAACAAAATGCACTTGAATAGAATGGAACCACATTTTCTCCTAGTGGCCTAGTTATAACATAGCCTAATATCCTACTAGTGGTTTAGTTCAAATCCTTCCACTCTTAACTAGAATTACAATATTGGCCCTTCTAGGGTCTTCTACATCATGATCAAGTCGCTAGCCCATTTTCCATGAGTAATGGGGTGTTGATTGGAATAATTGATATCATCATTTACTCAACATTTACTTGTAAATTTGGGGTCATATGTTGGAATTATGGCTAATGTGTTGTCCTTGATGTCAACCTGGATTTCAACTTGTCACAATATGTCATCATGATGTCACATTATTGAGTGAAAAACTAATGTGCCTAGCTAGATCATGGATGGAGGATATTTATAATAATTGGATAGGTGTTGCAGAGGTTTTTTAAATTGTGTACAAGCCTTACAAAAGATACTTAAGAGTATTAACAGCTTAGTCATAGGTTGGATTTGAAATGGATTGAATAATTTGAAGTTTACAAAATATAAACTACTCTTGTGTGGAAAATTCACTTACAACATACATTGATTCCCTTCAATAAATCTGCATATACATCCTAAAAGTGAAATTGCTGATTTGTGTGTGCACATGAAATACCATAACCATTTTCCATGGTAATCTCCAATATTTTTGTCATGCCAATGTTTATTTGATCCTATCAACAATTACTGGAAAAAAATAAATCTAAAGGGTTTTCATATTGTGTTGGTAAGGAAAAGAGATCATAAAAGGATAAGGAGATCAAGAATTTGGGTTTGTGCATTTTTTTTATGAACTATTCGATGTGATTTGGTTTTCAACAGGTGTGCACCAAGGCGTAAGGATTGCAAATAAGATGGGTATGTAGAACTGATGCAGATTAAGTAGACAATATGAGGAAAATATATTTTTGTTGTCTGCAGTGAATAGCAAATGTTGATATGTATGATGCAAGGGTTTGTAGATCTAAATGTTCTAATATTATTGTATGGATGAAAAAGGAAATAAATCCATATAAATTGAATAATTCTATTGATTGTATTTCCATTTTCCTTTGAGATTGGTTTCATGGTTTCCTATTATAGAGTTTTCATTGTTTGAGTTTTTACTGTTCATATGATTTGCTGAGAATTTGGAACAACCAAGGTCTTATTGTTATTGTAGAATAATCACATGTTTATTGACTTTTATTACATTAAATTGTACTTACAGAGATTGTTTTTTCATTAATGTTAGTTTTAATCTTTTGAGAGTTGTACGCAATTTTTTATCCTGAATAACACATACATACACGGATCCTCATTAGAACAATTTTGTATACTATCTGAGTTAATGTGATTTGATTAATTTTGTTTCTTTTTCTTGGCTCTTGTTGATTGTTGTCACTTTATATGATAGTTTGTTTGTTGTTGATTGATGTGTATATTTACGGTAGATGAGAATTTTTTGGCTTCCCATTTGGCATCTTAATTAAATTGTTAAAGAGAGGGTTCGAATGACTTTATCATCTTGATGAACTTGCTATAGAAATTATTGTAATCGAGGATTATGTTTTATACAAAGCGAGTTTGACAAAGAATATGATTTATTACTTGAAATTTGTATGCTAGCATTATGCATGAGAAGCACATATATATGCAGATCCCCTTAGTTACAATTGTGTATATATTTTGATTATCTCTTGCAAAAGGTTTTGGAATTGATGGTTTGATAAGTGTGAGATCTGTTTAGTTTGGTTTTGAGCAAAGAGTCTGGTTTGGTATTTGACATTTTTTGGTATAAATGAGCAAAGAGTTTGATTTGGTTAGTGTTGATGAGATTTGGCTTGGTATATTAGTGATTTAGTTGTAGAGGGGTGATTGGTATCTTGATATTTAGTTATAAAGTTTGAGCATATGTGTTTGATTATTGTTTGGTTTCAGAGAGTTTATTTGGTATTCAAAAATCGATCTTAATAGTTGGTATGGGTCCATTTTGAAAATTGGATGAAACATGGCCTATAGGATTTGATGCGTGTTTAAGTCAGGTGGATCCAGTATGAAATTTTTAAAACTTGGTCCATAGAGGTGTTGAGGGTGGGATCCTTCAGTGAGGGAGTGGGATCTTACTTCTGGTAGGAGATGATAAACTTAATCAAGGAGTAGTAGCTTCCTCCCAGTTGGAGTTGGAGAAATTGTGGCGGATGTAGCCTCCTGCACGTATGAGCCTACATACTAATAAGATTCTACACCAGTACAAGGTGCTAAATATTTTATTTATAATCATAAATAAGACATAGATGATAGCAACAGTTATTTTCTCCCAAATTGGGTTTCCACCTAAAATATCGGTGTCCCTATCTGATGATGTGTTGATTATGTGTTATGGTTTATCTACTCTTATGATGAATATTTCTCATGGTTACTACATAATGTATGGCTAATGATATATTGATTCAGATAACTTTATAAAAACTATGAAAAATTAAGTAATCTGCATATACATTGTTTTTATTTATTAATAACATGTACATACACGATTTTCTTCAAGTAAACCTACATATAAATTTCATAATGTGAAATTCATTGTTAATGGGAATGAAATTTTGATTCACCGCCCCCCGCAGTATTTATAACAACTGGTATTAGAGAATGTCACTCCAATAAATCTAACCACTTGAGAGTATATCGGGGACCATGCGAAGGAAGCACAAGAATAAAGAAGCTCAAAGGAGGAAGTCAATTCAGGAAAACTATGACATTCATAGTGACTTAAAATATGCAATTGTAGTATCGACAACTATCGATAATGGAAAATAAATATCATAATAAGGCAAGTCATAAAATATGGATAATAAAGGTATTTTCATACTTAATGGTGCTAATTATCAAGATTTGAAAGAAAACATGAAGTCTAGAATAATATCCCTCATATTTGATGTTTGGAATTTATTTTGTAATGGTTATAATAAAATTCCACCATCAGGTCAAGAATTGCACAAGAATAATCATGCTTTAAATATTATGTAAAATATCTAATTGAAAATTAGAGAAAATTATGCACTATGAAACAACAAAGGAGGTTTGGGATAATTTGCAGACCATCCATGAAGGAGAAAGAAAAAATAGTTAAGAAGGAAGTTTGTTCATAAGGTAAACCGAAAGGTAACCTTTCTTCTAAAACATTAAATGAATATGAAGGAATTTTTAGTCTATCAAAAGATGAGTGTGACCATGAAACATAAGTTATTATATTAGATGGATTTATTGATTCAAAAGAAGAAATTTTAGACGAAGTGTTTAATTTTTTAAGAAAACTTGGTTCTTCTTTGAAAAGGATCAACAATATTGAGATTAAGTTGTAGGAATATGACAACAGAAACCATAATGCATGTGTAACCCTTGCAAAAATATTTAATATTCCCAAATTAGCACATAGCTAATTGGAATATTAAATTTTGATTTTTCTCTTGGATAGAGGAATAAAAGGGTATGGAGACCCATCAATCTCCTTAGTAGGAATAAAGACACTCTTAGTGTGAATGCAGGTAATCTTAAAATCTGGATTGAAGACCCTTAGTTGTGAAAAGGGGCTGAAGCATGAAGATTGGGTCAACTTTTACCAAATGAATAGCGTTGTTATGGAGGGGTGGCATTCATGGTGGGACAGTGCAGTTTTAGAGGGAGATTGAATGCATGGAAGTAGTGACCTAATTCAGTGGGGACAAGGGTAAGGAAGCTCATCACTTATATAAGGAAGAGAATGGCAGCCATATGGGGTTATGTTTTGATTATTATTCTTGATGTTCTGTTTAGACCTGTTGCTCTCTTCAGCTATTTAGCTAATATTTCAGTGTTTTTTAGCACAGGGTGTTCCCGGTCGAGAAACCCACCTCTTTCCTTGAGAGGCCTCTTGGGAGAGTATTTCACTACATTTTCCACTATCCGGCATTAGGCGAAGCTCCATATTTGTTGTATAGTGCAATTTCTGCAGGAATTTGTGTTGTGTTGCAGGGTGCAGCAGTGGAGGGTTGAGAAACCCAACTTCTGAGCTTGTTTTCTAGTGGAGGGAACAACCATTCATCTGGGAGGCTTGTAAGGGAGATTCTTGAGCCTCATTTCATCATCTAGCAATAGGCTAAGAGAATTCTATCATTTACACCACATTTTTCTGAAGAAACTGCATTATTTCAGTGTGCAGTTGCAGTAGAGGATTTGGAGCCCTAGTTGGGGGAGATATATTTTCAGTGAGGGGATCAACCTCTCAATTGGAGAATCTGTAGGAGAGGTTTCTCATATATTTCCATATAATATCAGGAACCTCCTATCAACTATCCAATTGCAGAGATTATTCAACCCTAGGTCGATATTTTTATTTTCTGCATTTTGTGTATTTCAGGAAACCCTTCCCAGGTTATCTTGGAAATGTGCTTAGGAGCTTAGATCTCTATTCCTACCATTATCTAGCCATATAACTTTAGATATATGTATTTACACTATTCAACAGCAGTTATATCTAATAAAACTATGTTGTCATAGCCATGGGTATTTTTTGTGTCACAATATTCTTCATATTTCATGTACATGTTCTCTTGAGGCTTGTTTTTCCAACTTGAGTGACTATTTCCTCGAGAAATTTTATGAATTTTGTTGCTATGATCTTAATATGAGGGCTATATGATCTTCTTACATTTCATGTGTTGATTTGTCACTGCTATTTCCATTTTTATGCACTACATTCCTGCTTTTCCCATTTGGGAATATTACAGTGGTATCAGAGCATAATTTTGGCTCATCTTGTGGATCTCAACCATTATGCTATCAGGAGAATAAGAAGAAGAAGAAAGAGATTAGAGTGATGGAAAGAATGAGTTTTATCTCATCTATTTTTATATCTAAGAGGGACCTCACCAAGGAGGTAAAGAAAAGAGGATTGGAGAGAAACAATGAGACCTCATTAGGGTTTCAAGATGAGGAAGGACCATGCACTTCCTATCAGCAGAAGAGAAAATAGGTATTGCGTAAAGCTCCAAAGCAATACACTATGCACTTTTATTTTGAATAAGAAGAAAAAAGGCATGGATATGGAGGACACTTGGATCATGAGATTCTAAGTGAGTATCTTGCACAATATAAGCCTCAGCCTAAAGCTTTCAAGGAGAATCTAACTCTCCCACAGTTCATTCAACTCAAAGAAGAAAGGAGACCTTGTAGCAATAGATTTCTATTGTCTACTTTTGATGGGTCATCCACATGCATAGCAAAGGCTTGGGGAATGAAGTTGGATGCATTCTTCCTACTACATCCAATGATAGAGAGAGAAGTTGTTGAGATTTCAGTGCTACACCTTGAGGGTGAAGCAAACATTTGGTGGTTCATCCATTTGAGTCATTAAAGAGTGACTGCATATGCAGATGTTACTCAAAGTTTTATCAAGAGGTTTGACAAGAAGAAATCAGAGGAGAAAATTCCACCACCACTTGCTGCAGGAGAAATTGCATCAAGAGAAAGAACACTTGCACCTTTGCAAAGTGGGCTTGACCTCTTGACATTTAGAGTCCCATGCACTATTTTGGAGATGCATGAGGAGGAGGAGACTTATACCAGCGGTGGTGCAACCATAGAAGAACAACCATCATCATCAATAGTTGGGGAATTCATCACACCGAAGGAAGGAACCCTTGTAGCAGTACAATATGTTCCCAAGCTTTTCCATGGTATGCACATATTTCCATTTCCTATTATTACAGCCCCTCATGTGGAGGATTGTGGAAACATGCTATGAGGGAAAATGCATGACCTAGGGTCAAAGCACATTGCTGATTTGGAGCAGCAGACTATCACTGCGCTTAGGAACCTTGATTTGTTCAAGGAGGAGATATAAAATCATCATGGTTATGTATTGTTGAGCTGCACACAATTCTTGGGGTTGGAGTATAGATTTTTGAAGGATAGGATGAGAATTGACCTAAATAATGCAATGCAGAACTATGTGTTCAGCATTGAGCATGATCTTGAGACAAAAAATGCACCATTATGGAGATCAACAATGCTGTCATTGAGCAGTAGTGATGAGTTGGGGGGCCAACCATTATTGGATCATTTCAATGACTATTCTACATGTGTAGCAGGGGATAGGTATATGGTTGATGAGAGACATCTCATCCTCCATTGTTATGATGGATCCTTCTTGATGAGCACTTCACAGCTCGGTAAGAAGATTTTTCCTTCAGTATACTTGGATCCTCATTGATTCAATTTGGTCATTGATGAGTGGTATTCATTTGAAGATCTCCAAGAGGTTGCACTTCAACATCCCATGAAGTGTAGAGATAGTGATTTGGATTGGGAGGGTGGTATTCTACATTGGAGGAGTACCAATTTTTAGCATGATGATAGACACTCACCATTGTTTGGATGGGTGATGTTGATAATCAAGAGGCTGGAAAGCCACTTGCATATCTATGACACAGGGCAATAGGAGGCAAGGTTGTGCTGGCTACTCTTGAAATACTTTGGTTAGCATGTGACATATCCTACTCCAAAGGATATGTTGGTGGTTGGGATTTGGCATGGCACTTGCATCATATGGCAGCAAGTAGTTTGGGTGCATTATGATGATATGACATTCTTCATGTCAAACATCATGTTTTCACCTCATGATTTGTATGATGGAGCTGTGAGGAGGCAGCAAGAGTTATTGTTTCTTTAGATACTCTTAGGAGAGTATGGGTTGAATTTCTCCTATACTTTACAGGATGTTTCAGGAGAAAGTGATGGCGCAATCAAAGTGCAAGGAGGTTACCCTTCAACATTGAAGGATCAGGAGGTACTTCCACATAGGAAGGAGTCTCCCTCACATAGAAGCATGATGGTGGATGACTTTGGCATATGGCATGTCAAATAATGGTTTCATGAAGTGGCAAGAGCTTTATCACCAAGGCCAACAGTGCTATCACTTGGGATTATTTATCTACTGATGGAGTGTTCCAAGGGGAGTATGCATCCCTTCATTTTGTAGACCTTTATGAGGAGATTCTCATGGGATGGCTCATCCATGGACCTCACTTTCAGCCTACTCACAATCCATGGTAAGAAATGAATTTTTGTACTTATTTATCATTTCATAAAGTATTTTTATTTTCTCACCATCTATGTATAGTACATTTCTCCACAAGAGGGCAGGATTATCTTTGGGTTTCATGGTCATTATAAGACCAACATTTATGATAAATATATCCCTTTTTTGCATGACCTTGGGCAAATGTGGTGTTATTATTATTATGCTCAACTAATATATAATGCCATGTACTACCTCATAGTAGATGAGAAAGCATGCCACAACTATAAACTTGTTGGGAGACAACTTGCCACGTGATGTTCTAAAATAGAAGTTGGTAAAAATGCATTGTATCCACTAGAGAAACCATTGATACCATCCAAACTTGCACATAACCTTCAGTAATTTTCTGATTTGGATACCATATGGTGATGATGTACCATTCACTTTTTATGGGATGGTTCGGGATCATGAAACTAGAGGAGTGGTATTTGGAGATCTAGTTGTCCTTTTGTATCTTGAGGACAACATTATTGCAGCCCAATATCAGTAACAACTCTACACTTTCCAAAAGTGGAGAGAGAGAGAAAGTGTGGGGTAGGACATTTGGTATATCATGCTTAGTTATGCAGCCCACCTACATTACAAGAGCCAAAGGTGGAAGAACTTTTTCATGAGTTACCATTTTGGAGAGTGACTCACTTTGTGTGGATGGTTGGGGCTTGGAGCTTCACATGGGAAGGAAGGTTCCCAATCATTTTATGATCCCATGCCTCAAGAAGGCCTCTAGAACGCATATAGTTGCATCCATGGATATCCCACTTGTTCGTGATGAGAGCCATTTGGATTTTTCACCAAAGGCATACATATACACTTGAGAGGAGCAGCTTGAGGACATATTGATGAGAGGGCATCTTGTTCATTGGATGAAATTATCATATGAGAATGCTACAAGAGGAAGAGGAGAAAATTTTCATTTCTATCCTTGCAGTTTCTTGAGGACAAGAAACATTTGGGAGGGGAGGATTGTAATATTCCCAAATTAGCACACAGCTAATTGGAATATTAAATTTTGATTTTGCTCTTGGATAGAGGAATAAGAGGGTATGGAGACCCAAAATCTTCTTAGTAGGAATAAAGACACTCCTAGTGTGAATGGAGGTCATCTTAAAAGCTGGATTGAAAACCCTTAGGTGTGAAAAAGGGTTGAGGCATGAAGACTGGGTCAAATTTTACCAAATCAATAGTGTTGTTATGGAGGAGTGGTATTCATGGTAGGACAGCACAGTTTTGGAGGGACATTGAATGCATGGAAGTAGTGACCTAATTGAGTGGGGCCAAGGGTAAGGAAGCTCATCAATTATATAAGGAAGAGGATGGCAGCCATATGGGGTTATGTTTTGATTATTATTTCTTGATGGTCTGTTTAGACTTGTTTCTCTCTTCAACTCTTTAGCTAAGATTGCAGTGTTGTTTAGCACAGGGTGTTCTCGGTTGGGAATCCCACATCTTTCCTTGAGAGGCATCTTAGGAGAGTATTGCACTACATTTTCCACTATCTGGCATTAGGGCAAGCTCCATCTTTGTTCTACAGCATAGTTTTTGCAGGAAGCTGTGTTGTGTTGCAGGGTGCAGCAGTGGAGGGTTGAGAAACCCAACTTCTAAGCTTGTTTTCTAATGGAGACAGCAGCCCTTCATCTGGGAGGCTTGTAAGGGAGATTATTGAACCTCATTTCATCATCCCGCAGTAGGATAAGGGAATTCTATCAATTACACCGTAATTTTCTGAAGAAACTGCGCTATTTTAGTGTGCAGTTGCAATAGAGGGTTTGGAGCCCTAGTTGGGGGAGATAGATTTTCAGTGAGGGGATCAGCCTCTCATTTGGAGAATCTGTAGGAGGGTTTTATCATGCATTTCCAAATCATATCAGAAATCTCCTATCATCTATCCAATTTCAAATATTATTCAGCCCTAGGACCATATTTGTATTTTCTGCATTTTGTGTATTTCAGGAAACCCTTCCCGGGTTATCTTGGAATTGTGCTTGGGAGATTAGATCTATGTTCTTGGCATTATTTGAGCCATATAGCTTCAGACCTATGTATTGACATTATTCCGCAGCAATTATATATAATAAAACTGCGTTGTCATAGACTTCGGTATTTTTTGTGTAGTAGTGTTCTTAAAATTTGATGTACATGTTCTCTTGAGGCTTGCTTTGCCAACTTGAATGACTATTTCCTCAAGAACTTGTATGAATTTTGCTACTATTATCTGAATATGAGGGCTATATGGTATTCTTAAATTTCATGTTTTGATTTTTCACTGCTATTTCCAGTTTTATGCACTATCTTCCTGCTTTTCCCATTTGGGAATATTACACAATAACATAGAAATTTAACAAGAAGAATAAATGTTGTGAAGGACTTGAAGTGTAGATCATATCTCTCAAATTTTATCTTGAAAATACAAACAAATTAAATCATGAGCTACTTCAAGTATTTGAAGAACTAGAAAATGGGCTTAAAGAAGAAGTTATCAAGTTAAGAACACAACTGGAAGAAGGAAGAAAAATTGAAAAAGTAATGAGGGATAAGTATATGTAAAGGGAAGATCAGTGTTAAATACTAGAGGCTGAGGTAAGCATTCTAAAAGAAAAATTAGCAAAAGAGAACAAACATTTGAAATTTCATGATAGTACCAAGATATTGGAAAATCTTCTTGAAAGTCAAAGATACCCCTCCATCAAATCAGGCCTTGGATTTCATGAAACTATTAAGGGATATATTATCTCACAAGCGTATGCAACCAATCTTGAGGTTATCAAAGTAAACTATGAAAATATTGGTAAATAATTAAGAATTCAACCAAACCAACAATCAATAAAAGTGAATTTTCTAAGGAAATCATTTTCCCATAATGAGTATAGAAATAAAAATCTATTATCTCCTTTGATTAATGATATTAAATGTTTTATTCGTAATAAATTTAGACATGTTATAGCGAATTGAAAAAGAAGATTGTTCATACCTCAAGAAAATATTCTCTCCAAAGGAATACCATCTGTTCCCAGGTACTCAAGTTTTTTTAAGGGATATTTTTTACATGCACTGTATTTGGTCACATAGCTATTGATTTCAACAAAAGAAATATGAAGCAAAAATATTATGATTTTCTTTCTCCCTTATTTGGTCACATAATATGTTATACATGCAATAAATTTTGGAATATAATAAAATAATGCAGGATCAAGTCAATGCATTCATTTATAAATTTCATACAATAAGTAGAGACTATCCAAGACAAACAACTGGACAAGAATACATGTTGGGTATGTGTTATATTCTTTCCACGACTAAGCATGTGTGGGGGGGTAAGAGGGGGGGCGATAGCCCCCCCTTTGCGTTGGGCGCAACGGGGGGGGCGGTAGCCCCCCCTATCGGAGTCCGAGGCAACGCCCCGGCGAAAATTTTTTGGTCCTTAATTTCTGGTGGGTAGTTCGCGTCCATGGTTTTGTGCATGTTTTTTCACATGGTTTTGGGGTACGATGGTTTTCGACCCCTGGTATTTTTGTAGATCCGGTCAAGGGAACTACGGTTATGTTATAATCCAGGGTTTATGGATTGGGGTTTATGTATGCTTCAACATGTATATATATGTGTTGTGACACTAAAAGGAATAGAATGAAAAATCAAGCTGGTCGTCCCGATTTGAGATCCAGGGGAAAATCTCTGTGTTTATTTGTTTTATGTTTTATGCTCTCACTATTGTTTATTTTTTGTTATAAGATTCGTGTGTAGATAATTTCTTTTCAGGGTTAAAACCTACAATTTGGTATCGGAGCTGTTTCGGCTTCAAGGGGACGCCTTTGCTGCTGAGGGTTTTTAGTTCGGGCCTGAGGTAGACCCTGTTCAGTGGGAGATCTGCGGGATCGATTCTTGCGGTGAGAGAAGATGGCGAGCGGCGGAAAGATAGAGATCGAGAAATTTAATGGTCAGAGTTTTGAGTTGTGGAAGCTCAAGATGGAGGATCTGCTGGTGGATAAAGATCAGTGGATCACGGTAGATCCAAGTACTAAGCCAACAGGAATGTCAGATGAAGACTAGAAGAAACTGGATCGAAAGGCTAAAAGCACAATACGGTTGTGTGTCTCAGATTCAGTATTGTTGAATGTATCTGGGGAAGCTACGGCGAAGACCTTGTGGGAAAAGCTAGGGACTTTGTACCAATCTAAGTCTCTGGTGAATAAGTTGTTCTTGCGGAAAAAGTTGTATAACCTGAGGATGAAGGATGGAGATTCGGTGATAGAGCATCTGAACGCCTTCAATACTGTGGTAAGTCAGTTGTCATCTGTTGATATTAAAATCTCAGATAAAGATAAGTGCATCAGTTTGTTGTGTTCTCTACCAGACTCATGGGATAGTCTAGTTATTGCAATAGGTAGCAATACAACTACCTTGAACTTTGATGACATTGTCTCAACCTTGCTGTCGGAGGAAATGAGACGGAGAAATATGGAGGTTCAGAATGGAGATGCCTTATCTGTACGAGGAAGGTCCCAGAACAGAAGCAAGAATAAGGTTTCGAGTGGGAGATCCAAATCTAGAGGGAGATATAAATCTCCTGGAAATTTTGTAAAGGTGTGCTGGAAATGCGGAAAGGAAGGGCACTACAAAAAGGACTGTAGATCTAAAGCTCCTGAGAAAGGAAATGGATCTGAGGATGCTTCTTCTGCAGAGGCAAAGACCACCTCGGATGAAGGTGGGGATGTTTATTTGGCTTCTTCTTCAAATACACATGTAGATCATGAGTCATGGTTGATTGACTCATGTGCATCCTTTCACTTCACTCCCCATAGGGAGTGGTTCTGCGAGTATGAGAAATATGATGGTGGTGATGTCTTCCTAGGGGATGATAGGAAGGCCAGAATCGTCGTACGTGGAAAGGTCAAGCTGAAGCTGCAAGGTGGAAGGATTAGAACACTTCCTGGTGTTCTGCATATTCCTGCATTGGCCAGAAATCTGATTTCTATAAGCAAGATGGATGATGCAGGTGTAAAAACAGTGTTCGAGAAAGATGCCTGCAAGATGGTTCAGGGAGCACTGGTATTAATGCAGGGAGTTCGGACTTGAACTTTGTATAAGCTACAAGGTAGCACTGTTATTGATGGGTGTAACAATTCTATGGTTCCTGAAAGTGGAGCGGAAAGCCTAGCTGTCTCTGGAGAAAAGACCATGTTATGGCATCAAAGGCTTGGACATATTGGAGAGAAGGGCCTTCGGATACTGCATAGAAATGGTATGGTAGAAGGTATGCCTAATTTCTCTTTGGATTTCGATTTCTGTGAAAATTGTGTATATGGGAAGCAGAATCGGGTGAGTTTTCCTTCTGGTGCTAAGAGGGCGAATAAGATATTAGAACTTGTGCACAGTGATGTGTTTGGGCCTGTGTCAGTTCCATCACTGGGAAAGTCTGTGTACTATGTTTCATTCATAGATGACTTCTCAAGGAATACATGGATATATTTCTTGAGGAAGAAATCTGAAGTCTTTGAGAAATTTAAAGAATTTAAGGCTCTGGTGGAAAACCAGACAGAGAAGAAGATAAAGGCGCTGAGGACAGATAATGGTGGGGAGTTCTGCAAGAATGAATTTGAAGAGTTCTGTAAGAAGTGTGGTATACCACGACAGAAGACTACTCCATATACACCTCAGCAAAATGGAGTTGCAGAAAGAATGAATAGAACACCGATGGAAAAGGCAAGAAGCATGCTCAGTGGTACCGGGTTAGGACAAGAATTCTGGGCAGAGGCAGTGGAGACTGCATGTTACTTAGTTAACAGATCACCTTCATCAACGTTGGATGATAAGACCCCACATGAGGTATGGACTGGTAAGAAACCCTCTCTTTCACATCTAAGGGTATTTGGATGTGATGCATATGTACATGTTCCAAAGGAGAAAAGGACCAAGTTGGATAATAAATCTGAAAGGTGCATCTTCATTGGGTATAAGGATGGTTTAAAGGGTTACAAGCTTTGGAACCTAGAAACAAGGAAGGTTGTGTACAGCCGAGATGTGGTGTTTAGAGAAGTGAAAGATGTTGTTAAACATGAAGTCCTACCAAAGAAACCTGAGAAGATAGAGTTTGAGTTAAAAGAGGATGAATCAGACTCTACAACAGAAGAAGACTCAGAAGATGAAGAGACACAAACTCCGGCTTTGAGAAGATCAGTTCGAGAAAGAAGGCAACCAGAAAGGTATAGTCCATCTGCTTTCTGTTCAAGTTTTGCCTTAACTATAACTGATGATGAACCCAGAACTGTCAGGGAGGCAGTAGATTCATAGGATGGAAAACTCTGGAAGGAGGCCATGGTTGATGAAATGGCATCCTTGCACAAAAACGATGCATGGGATTTGGTGGAGTTTTCGGCTGGAAGGAAGCCCATTGGGAGCAAATGGGTGTTTAAGAAGAAGATGAATGTAGAGGGCAAGGTGGAGAAATACAAAGCTCGGTTGGTAGCGAAAGGTTATTCCCAGGTGTCGGGAATTGATTTTGGTGATATTTTTTCTCCTGTTGCCAAGTTTACTTCTATTATATTACTTTTATCTGTTGCTGCTGCATTTGATTTTGAGATAGAACAGATGGATGTGAAGACAACTTTTCTTCACGGGGATCTAGAAGATGAGATCTACATGAAGCAACATGAAGGCTTTATGGTGAAGGGTAAGAAACAACTGGTATGCAGGTTGAAGAAGTCTCTGTATGGGTTAAAACAGTCACCAAGGATGTGGTATCAGAAATTTGATACCTATATATAGGGACTTGGCTTCACTAGAAGCAAGGAAGATCATTGTGTTTATTTTAAATTAATTGGTGATCGTGTTATATATCTGGTCTTGTATGTGGATGATATTTTGTTGATTGGAAATGACAAAGAAATTATCCAATATTTGAAGACCCAACTATTCTCCAAATTCGACATGAAGGATCTGGGTGCTGCAAACTATATTCTGGGCATGGAAATTAAGAGAGATCGGGAAAAGAGGAAGATCTGGTTAAACCAGAGGAAGTATGTCGAGACTATATTGCAGAGGTTCAATATGCAGGATAGTAAACCAGTGAATGTTCCTATTCCTGTAGGTGTAAAGCTGTTTGCTGAACAGTGTCCCAAGACACAAGAAGAAGAGGAGTATATGTCTCGTGTTCCATATGCAAGTGCAGTGGGTAGCCTGATGTATGCAATGGTCTGTACTAGACCAGACATTGCACATGCAGTGGGAGTATTGAGCAGGTTTATGTCAAACCCAGGGAAGGAGCATTGGACAGCAGTGAAGCGGGTTTTCAGACATTTACGTGGCACTAGTGATTATGGCTTGTGCTACCAGGGAAGACCAGGATTGGAAAGAATGTTGGACATTCGTGGTTTTGTTGATGCAGACTGGGCTGGAGATCCGGACCAAAGAAGATCTACAAGTGGGTATGTGTTTAGCCTATTTGGAGGTGCAGTCAGTTGGATGAGTAAAAGACAGTCTGTAGTGGCGCTTTCAACTACAGAGGCAGAATACATAGCAGCCACTCATGCAAGAAAGGAAGCAGTTTGGTTGCATAGATTGTGTTCAAGTATGGGGTTGGTACAGCAAGCTATAAGGATAGACTGTGATAGCCAAAGTGCAATTTTCTTGGCTAAGAACCCTGCTTATCATTCAAAGACAAAGCACATTGATGTTCAATATCACTTTGTTAGAGATATGGTTGAGGCTAAAAGGGTGTTGCTGGTAAAGGTGGACACTTTGAAGAATGTTGCAGATGCATTGACGAAGTCTGTGAGCACTCAGAAATTCTCTTGGTGTAGAGAAACAATGGGTGTTGAAGAATTGGGCCAATGACTAAGCCCTCCTGTGGCCCCCCGTGGAAAGAAAACAACAAGTGGGAGAATTTTGGGTATGTGTTATATTATTTCCATGACTAAGCATGCACAGGGGGGGTAAGAGAGGGGGTGATAGCCCCCCCTGTCGGGGTCCGGGGCAGCGCCCCGGAGAAAATTTTTTGGTCCTTAATTTCCGGTGGGTAGTTCGCGTCCATGGTTTTGTGCATGGTTTTGCACATGGTTTTGGGGTACGATGGTTTTCGACCCCTGGTATTAAGGAACTACGGTTATGTTCTAATCCAGGGTTTATGGATTGGGGTTTATGTATGCTTCAGCATGTATATATATGTGTTGTAACACTAAAAGGAATAGAATGAAAAATCAAGTTGGTCGTCCCGATTTGGGATCCAGGGGAAAATCTCTGTGTTTATCTGTTTTATGTTTTATGCTCTCGCTATTGTTTATTTTCTGTTATAAGATTCGTGTGTAGATAATTTTTGTTCAGGGTTAAAACCTACAATACAAATATTGCAAGATCTAAAGAAGATGGATCTACCAGTATTCCACATATCAAACAAAAGGGAGAGAAGCAAGTGAAGTGTGGGCTTTCTATGTGTGCATTTTAATAAGAATATAAATGGTACATAGATAGCAAATTCTCTCATCACATGTCTGGAAATAAGAGAAAAAATATCTCTCTTGAGAAAAATAAATTTTGTGAGGTTATTCTTGGAAATAGTGCACTTGCAAAGGTACTAGGAAAGGGTAGTGTTGATTTTGATGTTAAGAATACAAATGCAGCTAATGTATTTTTGGTTCAAGGGCTAGAGTAGGACATTATAAGTGTATGCCAAATAGCTGATAAAGGGCATGTAATTCTATTTACATCAACTACATGAAAAATTATAGAAGAAGACACTAGAAAAGTCATAGCAAAAGGATTCATAAATGCATACAAATTATATGTTCTAAAGAAAAATCCAGGCATAAATAAGAATTCAATTTCCTCCTCTTTATATTCGGAATAAGTTAAGATAGTCCTCACTGTAGTCTATGTACCTAATTCATATTTATAAAAGGACTGTAGAAGTGCATGTGGAGCAGATGATAGCTTGATGACAATCAGGTCCATAAGATCAATGGTGGATGATCGCAAGGGGAGCTATGTATGTGTGTTATTTCACTATTTCAACCTTGATGATAATTTCATATGTTCCTATATTATTCTTTTGGTGATGATTTATGCTACTAATTCTGCATCTGCTAAAGTTTTTGTGTTTAGGAAAATATATGACATGTTCAGGGGGAGTTGTAGCTACTTTCTTATGAGAAAAAAATAGAATTTTGTATTTTATACGTGCTTCTGATGAAGGACAGTTGTGTATTTACACAATTCTTCACTTGGACAATTGCATATTATTTTATATAGTGATAAAGGAGTGGCAAAGACTCACAGGGAGCTTCTCATATGCTTCCAACAATTCATTGTTCACATTCTAGTTTTGATGTTGGTTTATTCTAGACTGTTGATGGTTCCTATTTGATGTTTAGATATGTTGGTCCATAGTGCGTTTATGAGATATTATAGATATATCATTGCAAAATATTAGATTTTTTATCTATTTCTTGGAAATATTGCTTGTTGGAATCTTCATTGATAAGGATGATATATATGCTACTAATGTTGCATTTGGAAAATACAATGAGATCAAGATTGGTAATGAAGAGTTAACATAGGTTCATGGGGAGCATATTCTATGCTTCCAATGGTTTATTTTTGGCATTATTGTTTATGATGAGTCCATGGTTATTGTTTATGTGATCAATCTTCTTACACTTGTTCTTCATTACATTGATTACTATTGGAAGATATATATGTTGTTGTCACTATGTTATGAGTTACCAATGATGTCGATATACTACTTGGGTTGTATGTGGTGAAGCTTTTAATGGTGCCTTATAATTATTATTGTTGTATAAATTAGTCTTCATGATGCAATTGATGAGGAAGATATATATCACGATTGCTCTTATGGAGTGTTCAGTGTTAGACATGTTGTTGATCAATATTATCTACTACTATACATAATCGCTTGTGTTTCTTCAAAATGTCTTCATGTATTTTGTTATTGAAATATTTAGAGAGTAACCATGTGATATGAATTCCATTTATTTTTTATAGCTATGAATCTTCATTATCTCATCTTTTGGTGTATTGGTAATGAAGAGACTTGTTTTTTCTAGCATGTACACATTGTCAAATAAAATCATGTACAAATTATTGGATATCAAAGTTGTGTAGATCATTGATATATCCTTGTGCATTGGGTAATTTATGTAAACTTGGGAGAGGTCATCATTGTACTTATGGAAAACCATGCATTTGATTCATAAACCTTGTACTTACATTGCATATCTCTAGAAGGTATAATATATGCTCAGGGAGAGCATGCTCAGTATGAGAGGTTATGTGTTGTTTAGAGTCATATCTTACAACAGAGCTTCTTGTTTCACACCAACAGATTATACTTATAATATTGATCATGTTAGGGGGAGTAATTCACTAAGTTTGGTTCTGCCCTCTACCGTTGATGTCAAAGGTGGAGAGGGACTTGGTATTTTGCAAGGGGTTGACATCAAGTCCAAATGGGGAGATTGTTTGAATTATGGCTAATGTAATGCCCTTGATGTAAACCTCGATGTCAAATTTGTTGTCCTAGATTTCAACTTGTCATAATATTTCATTATGATTTCAAATTATTGAGTGTAGAATTGATGTGCCTAGCTAGATAATAGATTGAGAATATTCTTAATAATTTGTTAGGTGCTTTAGAGGTTTATTGAAGTTGGTACATGTGTTATAAAATATGATTAAGTGTATTAGCAACTTATTCATAGGTTGGATTTGAAATGGATTGAAGATTTTTAAGTTTACATAATATACGCTACTCTTGTGTGGAAAATATACACACATTTCTTTCCTTCAGTGAAGTCGCGTATACATCCTAAAAGTGAAATTCTCAATTTGTGTTCCCTCATGAAATACCATGAGAATTCCATGGTAATCTCCCACATTTTTGTGACACCAATTTCTATTTGATCCCATAGGAAATTACCGTCAACAAATCCAAAGGATTTTCCTATGGTATTGGCAGGGAAAAAATATTATAAAAGGAGAAGGAGATCAAGAAGTTGGGTATGTGTATTTTTTTTATGAACTATTTGATGTGATTCAGTTTGAAATTGGTGTGCATGAGGGTAAAAGGATTGCATATGAGATGGGTGTGTAGGTATAATGTAGATTAAGGAGACAATATGAGGCAGAGCTAGCTTTTTTGTCTACATTGAATAGCAATTGTTGATATGTTTGTTACATGGGTTTGTAGATATGAATGTTACACTATGATTTGTATGTAGGATAGAGGACATAAATCCATATAAATTGAATAATGTTTTCTATTGTCTTTCCATTTCCTCTGAGATTGGTTTCATGGTTGCCTATTATAAAGTTATTATTTTTCATATAATTTTCATAGAATTTGGAACAACCGAGGTCTAATTATTGTTGCAAAATAATAACATGTTTATCAACTTCTATTTCCTTAAGTTGTACTTGCAGATATTGTTTTGGCATTGATGAGAGTTATAATATTCTAAAATTTGTACGTGGCTCTTCATCCTGAATAACATGTGCATATGTAGATCATCCCTAGAATAGTTGCGTATATTATATGGGTTAATGTGGTTTTATTAATATTGTTGCTTCTTGTTGGCTCTAGTTTATTTTTGTCACTGTGATGTATGAGAATGTTTATATGACAAATTTTTTTTTTTGATTGACGAGTATATCGATGGTTGATGAGAATTTGTTAGCTTGGAATTTGGTATCTTAATAAACTTGTTTAAGAGAGGGGTTGAATGGCTTTAGCATCTTGGTGAGCTTGTTGCAGAAATTATTGTATTCAGTTTCAATGTTTGTTGTAGAAACAATTTGACAAAGAGTATGATTTATGACTTGATATTTGCACACTAGTGTTATGCATGAGAAGCATGTATATACATAGATCCCCTTAATTATAGTCGTGTATATATATTTATTATCTATTTCAAAAGGTTTTGACATTGATGCTTTTATAAGCATGAGATATGTTTAGTTTGGTTTTGAGAAAAGAGTCTGATTTGGTGTTTCAAATTTTGTGGTATTGATGAGAAAATAATTTGACCTAGTTAGTGTTGTTAAGATTTGGCTTGGTATATCAGTGATTTAGCTTCAGAGGATTCATTAGTATCTTGGTATTTATTTATATAGTTTTAGCATGTTTTTTTTTATCAGGGTTTGGTTTCAAAGATTTTATTTGGTATTCAGTGGTTGAGATTAGTAGTTGGTGTGCATCAAGTTTGAAAATTGGATTAAACATGGACCGCAAGTTTTGATTTTTGTTTGAGTTAGGTGGATCCGGTATGAAAATTTTGAAACGTGGTCCACAAAAGTGTTGAGGTTTGGAACCTTTAGTGAGGGAGTGGGAGCTTCATTTCGGTAGGAGCAAGTAAACTATATTAGGGAGTATTATCTTCCTTCAAGTCAAAGCTCGAGAATTTTTGGAGGATGTAGCCTCCTGCAAGTAGGAGCTTGCATACTTGTAAGAGTTTTCACTAGTACAAGATGTAAAATATTTTATTTATAATAAGAAATTAGATAAATATGATATTAGTAATGGTTTTCTCCTGAATTGGGTTTCCACCTAAAATCTCGGTATCCTTGTGTTGATGTGTTGATTATGTGTTATGGTTTGTCTACTCTTATGATGAATATTGCTCATGTTTAATGAAAAATGTATGGCTAATGAAATATTGATTTAGATAACTTTATAAAAAGTATTAAAAGTAAAATAAGTTTCATATATGTTGTTTGTGTTTATTAATAGTGCATACATACATGAGTCACTTAAAGTAAAGCCACATATAAATTTCAAAATGTGCAATTGAAGGTTAATGGGAGTGAATTGTTGATTCACCACTCAATATTTCTAACATCCTATTTGTACGGAGATCGAGATAGTATTGATATACTACACTAAGGACATACCTAGGAAAAGAACCAAAAAAGTGCATTTCTCTGAGTTTTCATTACAGGGTCTATCCTCGAGACCTAAAACAATTAGAATACTTTTAGTGGCAAAGGATAACACAAAAATCAAATAAAAAAATTATCTTCTTTTAGTGGCAAAGGATAACACAAAAATCAAATAAAAAAACTATCTAAGTGACCATTGAGTTCTTAGTGTTAAGCCCTCCAGGGTTTATTGACATTTTTCTCCCTCAAGTCTTCAAGTCATCATAGGACTTAAGAACTCACTATGGGTTCCAAAATCAAGATTCAGGATAATGAAATCATGCATCAAAAGACAAATCCTATCACCTACGAAAAAATTTAATCACACAGCTCAAAAGAAAGTATGATTAAACCTAGACTTCCCACATGTTTACACAATTGTTATGCACTCAGTTTTTATTTAAATATGAAACAATAAGTGTGAATTCTACATACAAAAATATCAAACCCTAATGAAAGCATGAAAATATTTATCAATCTTGCAAATTATAACTCAATGAACACTATACATAGATCACTTCTCAAAGAAAGGGAACAAAGTATCATTAGGCTAATAAAAAAGCCTAATGACATAGGATCCTAAAAAGTGATCCTACAAACAGTGATTCTAATTGCACATTCTCAAACCAATGATCCTTGGGTGAAATAATCAGAAAGACAAAGACTTAATTTAATATATAAGATTTGAGATAAGATATGGTATGAGGGTTCATATTTTCTCTCAATCCACACTGTCCATATACAACCAGTCATTAATCCTTTATTTGTAATCAGAATGTGGTGATATATATCTCAATAACTCAAATATCAACCAACAAATCACATGAGTTGTCCTTTGTACAAATGATAACCTGAAATAGAGCATGAATCAAAGTATTCAAACCACATAAACATAATTTTGTAACATGAAATCAATTAAGAAGAAGGGAAAATTTTTTGGGTTGGTGGGCCTAGGCTAACTGGTTACATTTCCTCCTTAAGGAAAACTAAATCACCATGATATCAACATAGAATAATGAAATAACGAAGAATCAATAGTTTATATTAAAAATTCCACAATTTAATCATTATATCATAGAAGAGCTTGATCCCAAATGGTCATCACATGGCATCATCCCATAAATGTACAACAATGACAAAATATCTCCTTCTCCAACCTCTCAAACCTGAATTTTAGTCATACAAATTGCTTGAATATTTGATTATATAGGATTGATTTAGCATGAAATATTCTAAGAATGTCTTGATACAACTCTTTTTTCTTACTGGTTTCTCAATTTAGTGTGTCATTGGACAATGACTGTAATGAGAAATTTCCCTTGAAAGAACTAGATATATCTCCCAAACTATGCATTTTATAGAGGAATATATTGTGAATAACCTAATTGGGTATGTATTTAAAAATATCCATGTTTTCTATTTTCCAAAATCTTCTTTATTTTCTCAAAAATTGCGCCAAAAGTTAGCCACTAAATTATACCTAGCACAAGTTGTCTCAATTGTTCATCATGGCCTAGAGGTTTCTAGAATCGACCTGGTTTCGATGAAAACAACATATTCTAGGAACAAAACCCATGTTCCAAAATTTTACTTAAAGCCACATAGATATTCCAACCTCAGAGGTTACTTACCAAACCTGCATAGGAACTACAAAAACTAGGCAGAACCATCTTCACTAAAATCAAACATAATCCTCTCTAATTCGTTAAAAATAAAGGAAAGTGATGAAAATCAACTACTTAAGCATTCTTAGATCCATTTCAGCATATTCATGAAGAAACATAATAAAATGGGTAATGAACAATTGATGGAATGAGGTGAAATGTTCAAAAATAGAGGTTGGGAAAGGTGAAAAAGTTGACAAAATGGTGAATCAACATCTCCCCCATGCATAAAATTTTACATGTCCTCATGAAAATAAAATAGAAAAAGGTATTTAATCAATGCCTCCTAATAAAACGCTCTTAGTTGTTGTTTAAGGGAAAAAATTGCCTACAGTAACATGTTACTTTAAACCCAACAAGCTTTGCCTAAGACTTTCCCAGATGGTGTGTGTGAATGAAGAAGTCGAGCTAAGAAAATCAGAAAATCCCAAGCACATTAGATCGTAAGAAGAAAGTAGAGAACATACCTCTGAACACTAGAATCCTAACTGTATTTGACCATATCGGCTCTAAGAATATCTCGCCAAGATATTTTCTCATGGATCTCCTAAATGACATGCATACATAGAAGGAAATGAATCTATTCTTCCTACAAAAGAATGTTAGTGAAAACACAATACATCAATCACATTAAATACCTGAGAATATGAGATATGAATATGGGGAGAATATTTTATTATTATAGCTCTTGAATTGAACCGAGTTAAATCACTAAGTTCTCCAACCCTTTGCGTTTGATCTTCTTCTAAACCTCTACGCTCACTAGTGTGTACTTGTCTGCATAAGTTTAACATGGTCACAACTCTGGAAACATTCCAACATGATTTCATTTCTTCTCCCATGTGACTAGTGAAGAGCTTTTTCGATATAATTTTTCCTCTTGATTGGCCTTCATTTAACCTAGACACTTTCTTGACTGTATCATAAGTGATGATTAAGCTAGAACAAATCAATCATTATTTTAATTAACAATTATTATTTTAACCAAATTCATTAAGATCATATCAATTTATGTTTGTTTAAAATTAATGGAAATTTTCCTTTTCATGGTGGATTTTATTGAGATCAAAATTGAATTATGAATTCAAGTAAACTTGTATATGCTTTTTGATAATTGTTTAGTAGGTTGACTGTATACTTTTTTTTTTTTAAATTATTTTTGAATTATGAGAGTTGTTTCTTTGATATAATAGCTCATGTTAATATTGAGTTCATTAATTAGTATTTGAATCTAAGTATGTGCATGTGAGGTATTGATAAATTTGTATTGGGATAATTACATCTACAAATGTGTCTCTAATTATTGCAATGATATGAACATTTTATATGAGTTGCTATCCCATCCTTATCTTAGATTCAAAACTAGTCCTTTCACCTTACTCTTGGTTGAGACTGGGATTGTTCCCTCTCTTAATCGGGAGAAATTGTATTTATTTATGGTATTTTCATATTATCTTGGATTTCATTTATAATTAGGAAGTTATATTAGAAAGTATCCAATTTTGGAGAAAATAATTTTGGTGTCAATAAAGCCCACACACCAATCAGAAACACCATCCAAAATAGAAAAGGGTCTATTGGGGACCTGACTGGGTGATCTCCCTATTGTTGGCCTAATCATTTCCAAGCATCAACACAACCACTTTAGTTTCGTCTTACTCATTATTTAATCAATAATATATTTTCATCAAAGCTTAGATCCAATATGATGTTATCCATGTCATAATGTGCAATCTACACATTAAGCCAAAATTCTTTGTTAGTGCACTTCCTACATGACACTTGCTTCATTTTCCTCTTAGGTACCCACACTAGTACTACTTACTTTTCCTTCACACAGTGGTCAAATCTTCCCCGCATGTAGTGTTTAATCATTTTATACAATTTCTCCATTTCATGCTCAACTTTCATTAACTCCAAACAACTCTTAAGAGAATTTTGAATGGAGCTTACCTCCCTTGGAGTCACTTCTAGTGAAGGATCGTCATGCATAGGAATAGTTTGATCATAAATGGTTCCTTATGTGGTTGTAGTGTTAAACTTGGCATATCCCATTAAGCTTCCAGAAAATACTTTATTTCCTCCTAATATGTCTACTTCTCCCTAACAAGATCCAAATTCATAGGAGCTTCACAACTTTTTAAACCGACTAATAAGGTTCCTCTAGTTGACTCACATCATACATGGATGTTATTGTCCCTCCTCTCATTATGACACACACTTGTGGAAAACTGCACTGAGATTTACCCATGACCATCTACATGCTTGACTCTTGTTTCTCCTACCACTTTTCTAAGTATTTTTTGGTGAGGAAAACTTCCCTAAGGTCAGGGTTGACAACCTCAACAAATTGAAGGTAGACAATCAACAAGAAACATACATCGGGAAAGAAAAATATGCAAACAACTGAATTTGGGTTTGAGAGAAGTACCCATAGGTCCTACGTTTGTTGTCGATCCCATAGGGTCCAAGCCCTCTGTTTCCTCCAAAGAAATCAAACCTACAACAAATTTTAGAGAAGCATATATATAGCAAGTAGTTCAAAGCATGTTCATAATAAACATGTTATATCATCAAGAATAATCATATAAATCATGATATATATTCAACATGAATCATAAAACATGAGATCATAACAATTCAGGTACAAGACAACGCTTCTTTATTGATATCAGCAAATAATAGTGGAGAGATACAACCTGATCCGACCACAGAACCAACGAAACCCTCCTTTAGATCCGTCTAGCCCAAGCCTCAAACATCACCTCTTGATAATTTGCAAAAGGATGTCATATAATGAAGGATGAACATCTATGCAAGGAAACAAGGGTTTCCTATGAATAGGAGTCTAGGAGGCACAGGGGAAATCATACTTGATCTAGGGACCAAAATGACTATAATGTCGATATCCTATCTCCTTGGTGTAATTCGGCCTTCCCATGAGGTGTATAAATACCACCATAAATCGATTGATTCAATTAGGTCATGAAATTCTGTAAACCCCGCCTTAAAAATAGGATATTTTATATTTTTTCATATTTTAAATTATATACATGGGTTCTATATAGAGTTACCCACGTGTATATGCACTTTTTGAATGGCAGAGTCACGTATGGAATTCAAAATATTTGCTTTTAATTAATGATCAAGTTTGAATGGGAAAGGGCTTCCCAATACCATACAATAGCATCAGAACTACAAGAGTGATGAATGATATTATAAAATTGTTGCATGAAATCCTCTATGGTACGGTTTAATTGATTACAATATGTGCAAGTAGTGTATGGGTTTGTGCAACCTTAGGCCATATGTCCCATTTTCCCACAATTGTAACAAATAGTAGGTCATGTGCCACACCCATAACCTCCTCATCTTTTTTCACATGGGCCTTTCCATATCCTAGGTGCACCTTTTCCTATGGTTATTGAATTATAGTCTCTAGTTTGATATGTTTATGCACCACCCTCACCTCCTTCTACTTCCTACACATAATAAGCGTCCAACATTAATTTTTGCATCAACTCTAGTGTGTTGTAGGACTGAATATCATGTCCGATGTTTTTAGAAAAGTTTCATAACATGGTTTCTATAGAACTATGATATTTTTGCATCATGGGGCACGTGGTAGGAAAGTGACCCATACTAGACAAATTTCACATTGTACTCCTCTCCCTTGGTCTAATGGAGTTTTTTATACCATCGTCATGTAATATGTCACTATCGGGCAATCATTCTTATGGTTATTTCTCTTTTTCATATGGTTCATGACAACTCCTCATGCTTCTCCTCTCCCTTCACTAAATCCTATAGCTTCAAGGTCAAAGTGGCTAGTTGTGATTGTACTAGTGCCATACCTACGCTACGTTCTCCACCTAGAGGCATAAATTCCAATCTCATTTTTATTTCCAATGCTTTAGGATGGGAGGCAGCCTTATATTATGTCATTGGAATTCTAATGTGTGGTAATAATCTTACTATAAACCATTCTCGGTGTTGTGCATCAGGAATATGGAATGCCAAACTATCCATTAGTACCTTGAATCACTAGTCATGGTCCCATACATATTCCCTAGTGTTTTTCTTGATCTACTTAATCTTTATTATGCATTATTACTTAGATGTTGGCTTTTGTAACTCCCTAAATAGAGCCTGATTATTATCTTCCAGGGTCCTCGATTATATTAGGTGCACTATTTACTTATACTTCATTTACCACATTAGTGTGTAGTCCCAAAAAGTTGTCTCTAACTATGTAATATTTGTCTGCTCATCTAGAATATGCTTAGCTATCCATAGTATTGCACATAAAAACCAGTGTTGCTCAAGGTTTTCTATCTCGATCCCATGGAAATAGGCAACCTCAATTTATTATCAATAACAAGCATTGTCTATTATCCTCTATTTTCTTATTCAAAATTCAAATTCTCTACTAAATTTTGGATAGCTTGTAAAGATCCTCCTAACAATACTCTATGTCTCATCCTATAGTCTCTTCCTCTTCTTAACCACTTTCACTCCCACTAACTAAATTACTTTGATGAACGAACTCTGTGACTAAAAAAATATGATAAATAATTTAGAATCCACCCCGATCCTAAAGCCACATGTGGGATCATGGATTCGATCCACAAGATGGCTAAGTATTAGACAATTGGATGCAATGGATTTTTTCCACCGAGTTGGTACTTTTCCTCTTTTGTCTCTTATCCACTGATACTTTAATTATGTGCTTCCCTACTATCTCCTTCATCACAGTAGTTATCTCCTTTGTATTAGTTGGAGGGGCCTCCCCATGACAGAATTCTCCACTCTTGGTACAGGAACTCCTCTTCTCCCTCCTCCACACCACTCTCCTCTTTATCTTCTTCTCGGTCTTCCAAGAAATCAAGATTCTCCCTATTATGCACACTCTGGTCATGTTCAACATACTTCTTTCTAGGTTTTCTGTTAGAAACAGGCTTTGTCACAATTCTTTTACCCCTACCTGAAATAGGTACATATCTCGTCCCACTGCATAGGTTGCTAGTTGTGGTTCTCACCTTTCTCCCACCCATTTACGATGTGCTTGTCTCCACCATTTCTATACTGGATACATCGTTGACACCCCAATATCTCTTTGGGAGATATATACCCCCTTTGTATACCTTGTTCTTCCACTAAATTAGTTGCATGCCCCATCACCTATCTTTCTCTGGGCAAATTTCCTTATCTCTTCCTTTGAAACTTCAGCTCTTCCATAATACAAAGCTCTCTTTAATTTCCTCTCCTTGTATCCATTTTCCCTTCTCTGACTTAGGCCATCCTCTAATTAACTCCTCAGTTCTTCATGTTGCATAAAAATTTAGATTCTTATCTCGTCAGAATATAGCGACATCACACCTTTATCCAGACAAGGAAAAGTTTTGGGGACAATATTCATAGGTGGCCTAATTTTCCATGTTTTTTCAATAAAAAATAAAAAATCACTAATTTCCATTTTTCTAAAAGATTATTAGCCCAAATTTTATTGTATATAATTATTTTCCCTCAAAAATCGCTAGAATTTTAAAGAGACTATTATAAAATCATTAAAATTTTGAATATTTTTCCAACAAAAATCACCAAACATTTTACAATTTGCATATTAGGTATAAGTAGTATTCACCAAGGTTTCTAAAATTTAAGATAAATTTCCATCCTTCAAATTTTCCCTAGTCGTAAATCAACAACTTGATACACATAAGTAATATTTGTGAATAATGACCCCACAATCCTTGGAAGAAATCTCTTTCAACTTTTCTAAAACACGTATCATATTCCACTGCAAACTCAACTACATAATCTTCTAAAACACTAGCTATCCAGTAGTCAACATCTCGAGATATTGTATTACTCACTATATTCAACCTCCACAATATATATGGTGTCTAGTTTTGTGGCTTTGGCATACTCTCAAGTCCATGACACTCTACCTGTATCTTCAAGCACTCCCATAGAATAGCAAGAAACTTAGCAAAGAAACTATCATGAAATTTAGTAAAAATATGCCTATGTATCCATTCCTATAGATTAATACACAGTTTCCTCAATTGTTACACCACAAACTTGTGCTTTATATTTTTCAACTGTTATTCTATTTTTTCTTTCATCGATATCCGCCTCCCATCTTCGACACAGACCTTAAGGCTCCAAAATTGAAACCATTTGTTGGTGAACATGAGTGAGCCATGTTTCAAAGGTAAGCCAAAAAAGCGTCCTCAAACATTGGCATTTTTTAACACCTGTGAACAGGTGAGATATCACCCAAGGTATGTTTATGGGTTTGCAAGAAACTTTGAAATTTTTGCAAGGGAAGGGGAAATAGAGACGACTTTCATTGTAAATGATCCACCTCCAAGTATAATGGTATTCTTCATACATCACATATATAACCATTTAAAATAAATTACATTCAAAATCCTTCACTGTGCATGTTTTAACATTCCTAATAAACTATGAAACACATACGTTAAGCGTAAACACATTACATAATCAATGAAGTAACCATTCAACATCATCCCAATATACAAGCACAAAAATACCTCTAGCATAGAGCATGGGAACATAGTTTCTTTCATATACCGATACCAATATTGATATTATGGTTTAAATACAAAATATCAATGCAAGACATTCACCAAAAGCTTTGCAAAGACCCCGTGTTTCATTCATTTATCCAACTATTTGTACAAAATGCATATATAGTAGAACCATGAAAAAGTGGCACAAAATTTTTGAATACTCCATATTAGGAACAAAAATTAGTTATATAAATTTCAAAGGAGTATCATATGCCCAGATGCAAGAAATCATACTATCACAATTCATTTTATCTTAATAAGTCAAACCATAATACAATTAATAGAATGAGAATTTATAAAGTCATCAAGAGAAAAAGCATCATGAATAACATCATATATTCGAACAACATCAGTATCCAATGAACAATCATCAAACTAACAGAATATAAGTGGCATAAGCTCTTTATATAACTCAATCTCCAGTATTACACTCCTAGGAATCTTTGGCCAACTCACCTAGCCAAATTACCCCAATGATTTTTCCACTCTCATGTCAAATCATAACTAACTTCTTGACCATAACGGATCAAATCAAAACCAACTACTCACCCACAACTAACCAACCCATATTGCTAGAGAATGTGATGTTCATAGCCACATGTTTCTATTATGTCATGGTATTCACTGCTTTGAGTGCATATATGCATGGTTTGTCAGACATCTGCATGATATGTCTGTCTACTTCTATAATACATGTGGTTTCCACGAAAATCTATTGCATGTGGTATTTTATTTTTCCTCCTTACCGCATTGTTTATCCATACTTAGCCAAAATTTCAAAAAAAATCACCTTCTTTGCCTTGGCCCCAACATATTCGAACCTTGAACCTCATAATTTTAATAATAACTAATATCATGTTCATCACAAATTGAGCTTCCCTTAGGGGGGTTGACCTCTAAACTAAGCTTTTATCTCCATGAAAACCTAAATATTTGAGTGAAAGCCAAGTTTATCAATGTTAGAAAATACATTAAGTGAAATGTGAACTCTAAGGAAAGTTTGAGGATGGCCCCAATGCACGTTAATAATCATACGAAACAAATTAGCTTTGATGGGATTTACACTCCTTTTTGGACATAATTTTCAACTTTTTATTTAGTCAAAATAATTTTCTCCTCTAATCATCAAGGAATCATTTCCACTTTTAATTCTTAAAGGAATTTAATCATGACTTTTAGTTGTATAATTTGATTTTTTAGGGAGTTTGAATTTTACTTATAAATATAGTAACTTTACTTATGACTAGAGTATTATTACTTATGATTAGAGTTGTAATTTCAAGTATAATTAGAATTTGAATTTCACCTGTTAGAGTTCAAATATTACTTTTGATAATAGTCATAATTTCACTTTCCAATGGGGTCAAAGAAAATTTTTTAACTTAGTGGGAAATTTGAGAGAACGATTTCAACTTTCAAATAAGATTTTGGTGAAGTTAAAATTTCACTTTTGGCAAAGTGAGAATTCTACTTTTGACTCCAATTAAAAACCAAATCTCAACTATATAAACATTTTCAAAGGATGATTTCCACTTTCACATATTTCAAAATGTGTCCACTCCTTCAATGACTAAAAAGCATCGAGGAAGACCTCCAACTTTTGACAATAAAGAAAGTGGAGTTTTAACTCTAATAAAAGTGAAAACCTTATATTGATTCATGATTTCGAGGTTATTTTTATGTTTCTAGAGAATAAAAACCAAAAAATAAAACTTATGTAGACTAAAGTTTTGGTTAGATTTGAAAGGAAAATTTCTCAAAGAAGGTTTGAAAATCAAAAAAATAAAAGGAAAGTGGTACCCAAAAATAATAGAAAATTTTGAGGGTGTGTAATATCTCAACAAGTGGTGACACATTTGGAAAATCCATGAATATATAGAAATAAATATTCAATCTATGAAGTAACCATAAAGAATATGTATCCATGTTATGATAGACATCTTACTTCCCATAGTGAGTCCCATATATATTCTAATTATTGATGAAAACCAATATTTCCAATATTACCAAACTACAATAGCTCACTAGTTCTACTAAAGTGAAAACTTAATGGATATACTTTAAAACATGATCCAAGTTTTAGCCAAGGACATGATCACATAGATAATTTTGATTTGGGATTTTAATATTTTTTCAAGTAAGCTTCTCAAAATCTCACAATATTTCTACACTAAGAACAAGTGTGCGTATCCCTGGTGAAGTCACCCCATAATTATAGATAGTGTTCCACTATAAGTAGATTCCATAGCCTTGACATTTCCTCTAAAAATATAAACTTATTTTTCCCATCCTTTTCTTAAAAAAAATCTTTTTCAATTAGAGGATGAGGTAAGTGGCAACTCTTTAAAGCTTATAGGGATGGTACCTATTTCTAAGAATTGATTAGGGATCCAGGCATTATAAAATATCATTTTATTTTTTTCAACTCTGTATGTTTGGCTTGTCCCCTTACACAAGATCAATTGATGTCATTACAGGTGAAAGGAACCATTTTAACTAACTATTTCATTGACTGGCATATTCAGTCTTAAAGTCTTAGAGGAACTTAGTCACTTATGATAGTTCTGAATTCCAACACTTATATGATCATTTTCAAAATTTGTTTATATTCTATCCCTACCTAGCTTCAAATAAGGAATGCATCACGATAAGTGTGCCATAATTTAAGATAATCCAACAAAAATTACAATTATCATATGTAATATGATCAAAGAACATGAAGGAACTCTCTTAAAATTCAAATAGCTCAAAAATTCAAGGTTAAACTAGATTAAGAAAGCATATTGCAATTCACAATATCATTGAAAGCCATAAATGATTTCATTAAACAGAATGATTTTGAAATGCAAACCATTCATGCATGTTGTTGGAAAAAACGTTATTCCAAAATAAAAGAAATGCATGAACATCTTTTTCTAGAAAAAATGAACCAAAATGAAATAAATTGTTAATGCAAAACTTTAAGTAAAAATTTCATCTATGTGCAAAATTTTGGAAGCATGTTTTTTAATGAAGTTTCAATAGTTGGATAAAACATGAAAATTTTAAATATCACTGTTGAATTCAAATCTCATCTAACATCACACTTATGTATTTCATGTTCAACTTATTTATCTCCAAGTTCAAATCCAATCTCAAACTTGCAATGTCTTGAGTCTTGATAAAATGAGTTTCGAGGACAAAGTGAGTTTGAACTATGAATTTTTACTAAATACATATTCTCATTATCTTTCTTTAAAATATAACCTCAACCATACCCTACTCAACTTCTCTAAAGTTTAAGATAATCATTGTTCTACCCTTAAATGTGTGATGCCAATTTTAATTTGATAATCTTTGATTGAAAATTTTTGAGCTAAAGCTTTGATTTATGATTTGTGGGTATGTGTTTAGCTATCATTCCCATTATATTTTTACAATGTGTTTCGACGTCATATATTAATAGTTACCAAAGTTTCTCTACTATCTTTTCTTTTGTCACTAGTTGAGCAATAATAGACATGTTAAAAAGCATGACAAGGCCAATATTTTAGATCTACTACCAACTCTAGTTCTCTCCTAATAGGAAAATTCTCTCATAAAATTCAAATATTTTACTAAGAAACATTATATACATGTTTGAACATTTCCTAGTTGAAGTATCGTTTACTAAACTTGTGCTTGTGAAAACAAGGTCAAGGGTTAAGTGGTATTATTTCTATTCTAAAACTCTAACAAAATATGTTCTTGTTTACATACATCGAGCATAATTAACCTTATTAATTTTCTTGTTGTTTCTAATTAGCACCATATTCCATCTTGCCTCATTACTCCTATATTCATTAATACCTACATGAGCATGTCAAATTATTAGACAAATTTTAACCATTAAAACACAAATAAAAGGATTACAGGGCACATAAATAAAATTGTTAAAATGATACATAAAGCCAAAATTGAAAAAAAATACTTTGAATGTCATGTTTTCAATATGTTAATTCTAAATAAGTGAAATAAATTATATTATTGGTTTTTAATTTTTATCTAATAAATCTTATGCATTTTCTAGATAATCGTTAATAATCATGAGCAAGCTAATGCATAAAGTTCTTATATCTTCTTGAGAAAAAATCAAATTACAATCAAAACGTGATGGAGCTAGATTATTTCATGAATGTAAATCTATAACATCAATTATGTAATAATTGGAACTACCTAAAAAGAAAATATAAAAATAAAAAATAAAGATCTAAGTTGAAACCTAGTGAAGAAGGTCAACTCATTGAAATAAATTTAAATTAAGAAAAACCTATTCTAGAAAGCATGAGAACACCCTATACTAACTAAACTACTCATGCTTAACATGAATTTTAAGCTAACCACTGAAAAAGCTTTATCAGGTGAATTTGAAATTCCAATGTATTCATCCCGGGATTTGAAAATATATAAGAAAATTGGGACTTTGCACAAGCCCATGTGACTGGTATATTGTGCAATGTATAACTAAAATTATTAAAGTGTTAAAAAAATATATAGCGAGATGTAGTACACACTTACCATTTTGTGGATAGTATTGAGAAAATAATGACTCCAACCAAGTCCCAAGGTAACTGCCAAATCTACTCATGGTGATTATTGGGAAATTATGAAATTGCTAAATATTGTTCTTTATTCAAATTATTGTTCCCTTTGTAATACATATGATGGGTTGCATATATGTTGTTTCCCCTTATTAATTATATGAACATTCATTGTGTTTCATAATCTTCCCCTTACAATAATTCTTAGTTCCATAAGGATGTTCAGCGATCTAATACTGTTAAAATCCATTTATAGAAAAGAAATGTTGTCATCAAACATAGGGAAATCATAAACAACATTTTCTTCATTCGGTTCACGAAGATTAGATTGCACATTGTAGTTGAACAAATAATTTAAATTTCTACATTCTAAATTAATTAACTCCATGAGTGAATCTTCTATTCATTAAAGCTTGAACATTTTCTCTCTTCTTCCAAGTGATTTTTAATCGGTAACCCTAAATTGATATATTTTGTAAAAACATATATTCATTTTGTATATCATTCACTAAATTAGAATATAAAGAAATAGTTGAATAACAGGCTTGTTAATCTTCCTATGAGTCAATGTTATGAAAAATTTATGTAAATAGCATAGAATTTTTTAGGGGAGAATATATAAATTTCTTCAACAAGAGTATCTATGCAACTTGTAGTAGATTCGCTTTTCCTTGATCTTCAAGGTTGCAATCTAGTATATTTTCAGAAGAATCACCCCTAACCTTGCTACCATTTGAGCTTAATAAATTTCTGAAGCAGGTTTAAGATTCCCATACTTATATAGTATAGAATTGATTGAAAACAATGTCATCTATTTTTCCTATAATATAGGCATTTTACCGAGTAAAATGTGCAAAATTTGTATGTTTTGGAATTAACGTTTGAAATATATTTTTAGTAGCTTCGGGAATTACTTCTTTACTGAATATAGGCAAGAACTTACTCTTGTAGACTATGAAGTAGTCTCTACAGTTGACCTAATTTCGCTGTGATTTTGTGTGGATAAATTTATAATAGCCTTATTTTTTTTTATGTTTAGAGATGATTGAAATGTATTCATCTATGGTTTTCTTTTATATAAATGTTGTCTCAAAAGACTCACTTATGTCAAACAAACAAATTTCCATGACCAACACTTATACTTGGGTCATAAATATGGTTAAGTTTTGATAACTTGGTTTCAAGGGGTACTTTGTTTACAAAATCAAGGCAAGGGGAAGAAAGAGAATGAGACATAGAAATCCCCTTCAATAAAGCCAAACAACTTTATCTCACAATATTGAAATTCCAAACTCTTAGTAGTACCCATGACCAAATTAGTTGTAAACTTAGTTTGGTGCACCTTAGCTAATTTCCCAAAGAGGCTATCAAGGTTCTTTAATTCATAGTCATAATCTCGACATTCCTTAGAGGTTGCACCATCCATATACTCTAATATTTCTTTAGAAGAGAATTGATTAGAGCTCATGCCATCTTGTTTAGTTCTCTATTTGGAGAATATGTTTCTTTTATAATATGTAGTTAACATAGTTATCAATCAAACAAGTACTGAACCGAGTTCTCACTTTTTAGAGGTAGCACAAGATCATCCGATTTTGACAAGTGTTAACTCCTAATACACCCTATTTTTTTTAACAAAATTTTGATACTTTAAATTTTCTTATGTATTAAGTATGCCCTTTTTTTTTAAATGTTAGTGATTTTCATGCGAATTTGAAAAGTGTTGATGCAACATCAAACCCTTTTTTTTGTTTCTTTTTGACACTTTAAATTTTTTGATATATTAAAGTATGGATAATTTTTTTTAAGTGTTACTGAATTTCATGCGAACTTTGAAAAGCATAAACATTTTTTTGGGCATATTTTTGACACTTCAAATTTTATTATGTCCTAAGTATAAAAATTTATTTTTTTAATGTTGATTATTTAACCATTTTTTAACTTGTTTTATTCCTCTTGTTTTTCATCCTAAAATGTTTATTTTTTAAGAGTTTTTCTAAACTTGTATTTTTTTCTTTTCTTTGCAATATTTTTTTTTTATTTAAATTTCTTTTTTTTTACCAAGTGTTAAAAAAAAATAACATGTAAATAAAATTAAAACATTGAAAAAGAATTAAAACTAAAAATAAAATTAAAAATTAAAAATAATAACAAGTAAATAAAAAAAATATTAAAACATTAAAAAAACTAAAATAAAATAAAATATAAAAAAAACTAAAATAAATAAACATAAAAATGTAAAAATAATAATAATTAAAAAAAAAATAGCAATTTCTGTTTTAAATCAAAACATATAAAAAAAATCCCTGAAACCATAATTTAATTAAAAAAAAAAATTATAAAAAGAATACAATTATAAAAAACAAATATATAAAACCAAACTCGATAATTATAATAAATAAATAAATAAAGCATTAAAATTAATCATAATAAAAAAATAATAATTTTAAAAAAATGGAAATAATTAAAAAGAAAGAACACTCCTCCCACCGCACAATCGTTGCCCCTCGAGTGCTAACATTGTGTCGTCGTTTGAGGGGTCGCGACCCTGGTAGGGGGAGGGTTGCATGGAATCAACTAACCCCAAGCCAACGCCTCAAGGGTCACGATCCTGGGTAGGGGGTCTACCTACATCCCCACACTGGGGCTTTGTTGATTCTCGAAACGTGCAATGCTCAACGCATTGTAAACAAGAGCAAGATTTTTTTAATTTAAATTTTTTAATGTTTTTTTAAATGTTATTTTTAATTTTTGTTTTTTAGTTTTATTATGTTGATTTGTTGTTGTTGTTATTATTGTTATTATTATTTATTAATGTTTTTTTTTTTTAATTTTAGTTTAAATTTGATGTTTGATATATTTAATGTTTTATATTTTGTTTTTTTGTTATTTAGTTTGGTTTTATTTATTATTTTTTTATTGTTTTGGTTAATTTTTATTTGTATTTTTTTTCATTTTTTATATTTTATAATTTAAAAAAAAAATTAATCAATAAATTTTGTTTTTTTTTTTACATTTTTAGGTAGTTTTTTTTGTTAGATATTTTTTTTAAATTTGATTTTAGTTTGGTTCATTTTCTTTTCTTTGTTATGTTTTAATATATTTTTTTTATTTACTTGTTATTCTTTTTTATTCTTTATTTTAAGTTTTTATTTTTTATAGTTTTAGTTTTTTTTATTAGTTTTAATTTTTTTTGTTATTGTATATTTCATTTTTATTTATTTTTTCTTTTATTCTATTTTGTAGGGTTTGTGTTGATTGTCGAGAAGCAATTGACCGCATTATGTGTCAATTTTATAGTTGGTTTTAAAGTTTTCAATATAATGGATTGAATATGCCCCATAATGTGCTAATTTCATGGTTGATTTTTAAGTTTTCATTACAATTGGTCGAGTTCGTCTACACTGCGTGTCAATTTGATAGTTGATTTTTAATTTTTTGTTGCAATGTGTCAAGTTATATTAGCCTATGATTTTAAAATAGCTATATTTTTAACATCTATAAAAGAAATTACTCTTGATATAAAGACTCTTTCATTCACATGTTCATTTTTAAAGTTTTTTTAGTCATATAATTTTTCTATAATGTCACGGTTGAAATATGTTGAAAACTCAAGGTTTTTTATAGTCATTATCTTTTGTTTTAATTCCATGGTTGAAAAATTATCAAAATTTTAAGGTTTTTCCTGAGTCATAATATTTTATCTTTAATGTTACGGTTGAAAATAGTTATAAGTATTTTCTCTTTAACAATTAAAAATTGTTGGAATTTTAAGGCTTTTCACAGACGTGATATTTTATCTTTAATGTCATACCTGAAAATCTTTGGTATTTTAAGGTTTTTTAGAGTCAATATATTTTATCTTTAACTTCATTGCTAAAAATTGTTGAAAATTTACCCTGAAAAAAAATAAAAATAAAAATAAATGTTATTCCAACATCAACACTTTCCGTTTTTTTGGGTGTTTTGCACAATAAATATGGTTGTTATTGGCTTTTACTATCATTTAAAAAAAAATTGACAAAATACCCCAAGAAAAAAAGTGTTGATGCAGCATCAACAATTTTCGTTTCGAACTGTTTTTCATATTTTTTTCGAGTATTTTGGCTAGAGTTCTCATTTTGAGTTCACAGTTCTCGTTGGATCAGTAAATTTTTTATTTGACTATTATAAAATGTAATCTAAATCAAACTACCATGTGGTGGTCCAATCATCAAAAAATATGTTCCTCTATTATTTTTAGTGGATCCTAGTCCCAACATTTGGTAGTAGAACTCAACATTCCCAGAATTCAAATTTTAGTTTTGATTGGAGTTAACATTTTTTTCTTTTGGCTAAAGTTCAAAATTCACTTATTTGTAAGTCGATGTCGGTATATTACTGTGTGAAACCCAGGAGATTTTCGAGAGCCCACAAGGGCACAAAAGCTTAATTGGCCAAGGAGAGCCACAGGCCTGCTTCTTATCGAGCTAACTATTAGACTAAGAATTCTTGGACTATAGATAGCCAGGCTTTGTAAGAGCGAGAAACCAGAAACAAAATTGCAGGTCCACCATGCAGGGCTGCCCGAGAGATGAGAGAAACCAACCATAATAGTGTTGAAGGCCGAAGGGTCCCCATTACATACCGATTAAGACTGATAGCAAATATAGACATAGATATAGACCTATTCATAGATACAGTCCGAACATAAAACCAAAGAGAAAGCATAAACATCATTGAGTAGGAGTTGAAGCTCTTTGGTGACTATTGCCCGGTTTCTTCGAGCACTTGCCATAAGGGATTTTGCCCCAGGCTTGACGTCGAATGATAGTGGTCTCGAGTCATCCGTTGGGATTTCAATGGAAAACGTTGAGGACATGGCGGAGATGAATGCTCAAATCGCCGAACGAGCGCTAAGAGCTTCCTGATAACCCAGAAGTTCTACGGCAAGGAGTGGGTTTAGGCAACTTCCATCTTGTCCAGCTGTGCGGTATTCCTAGGGCATGTGGAGGTTGCGCTGCAGGTCTGTGACCGCGACACTGCATGGAAATTGCACCAGCGGCATAGTCTTCTGTCTGCCATGCCACCGATTAATTGCCGGGAATTGCGTGTGGCGAGTGGAAGGTGTCCCGGGGTCGACTAACCAGTCGACCTCTTCACTGATAGCATTGTCGTCAGTCCGAGCCTGGGAGAGTTCTACCTCTTCTTCCAGCAATTCAATCGTTTGCTTCCCCCGTTTTGAGACAGAGGCTTCGTAACTATCCTTGGCTCGCTTGAGGGCCTGCGATGCTTTAATGCTGCGGAGGTTGATATCAACCATGGATTCCAGGTAAAAGAGATCCGAGTGATTACTGAGAGGAAAAGAGTAAAACCTAGGCCTAGAGCAAGGAAAGCGCACAGCTAAGAGAGAAATGAGATTAAGAAATGAGATTGAGGGAGCCAAGAGTCGCATAAATAGAATGTCGGGTGGTGGAGCGATAAACGCTGCACGATAGCCATTCAAAGCTATGATGCAAGGCAGATCGTTGTCTGATCCGTCCACTAATGCCGGGGTCATAAACAGAGATCTCCGTCCCCTGAGCGGACCTATCACACGCTTGAGATCTCCTCCTAAACCGTTGTAAGGAGCGGATCCTTTACAGTTGTCCTTTCTCATAATGGACTGCCGAACCCAAGAATAGCGAGGTACTCTTACCGAGCTGTGCCGTCTGACATGATCAATCACGAGACGGGTATTCATGATCTGCTGATGATGGATAAGCTGTCGTCCGTCCCCACGGTAGTACCGGCAGTTAAGTCGTGCCGAGAGATGATATAGCACTGATCCCTAAGCTTTACATGCGGTAAATCCAACCAACATGTGTCCAGGGCGTTAGTTGGGTTATCTACCGCAAAGTTTGCGAGGTGGTCTGCGAGAGAATTAGCTTTCCTTCGCACTACTTGAAGGATGATACCACCGAGGGATGCGAGGTGCTGCGCTATAAGCTCCGTGACAGCAGCTAGACGCCAGTGTTTTATAGCCTTACTGGGCTTCGTTCCATGCTGAATTCTCTTAATAGTTGTGATGGCAAGCTGGGAGTCGCCTTCTACAATGGCCAGCCCTTTGCCGAGTCGAATTAAAAGCCTTAGCCCTTGTTCTAGAGCTGCGAATTCCGCATCGTTGTTCGTAGTTTCTCCTAGGTTTCTGCAGAGGATATGCATAATTTCTCCCTTCTCATTGCGCAGGACGCCTCCCATGCCGGTAGGGCCTGGGTTGCCTTTGGAGGCTCCGTCGAAATTGAACTTGCAATATCCTGGAGGAGGACTCTGCCATATTACAGGAGAGGGTGCAGGCTGGCGGGCGTGCTCCTGCATACAGCGCTCTGCCGTTTCAGAGAGACCGAAAATAGCCAGAATTCTGAGGTCATTAGGAGACAGCGACTCGGCTTTTTCTTCTTTACACCAAGTGAGAGTAGTCTCTGTTAGGCCTTGCATAATAATCGTTTTTATTTCGTCGAGCTGTCTGATGCTGCGTTTGTGAAAAATGCGATTGTTTCTCTCCTTCCATACTGTCCAGATTAAGAAACCAGGACTGAGCCTCCAAATATTATTTACCATATTACTATTGGAATAGTTTGAGCGCCAATGGGTAATTGTTTCGTGAATGGAATTTCTATTTCTGTCCGATTGGTGGAATATGCTTTGTATCCAATCCCATAGGTTGCTAGTCCATACACAGTCATTGAGCAAATGATTCATTGTCTCCTCCTGCTTCTCACATAGGGGGCACCGAGAGGGTCCTATGAACCCTTTCTTTAAAAGATTTTCCCAGGTTAAGATTTTTCTATTCTGAAGAAGCCATAGAAAGGTCTTGATTTTGGGCCAAAGGTTGCAGTCCCATACATTATCATACCAGGCCACCTTATCATCATCGTCCTTGTTTTCCAGATAAGAGCAGGCTTATTTGAGGTTAAAAGAACCTCCGGTAAGCTTACCCCAGCGAAGGATATTCGGCCCTTGCACTGCTCTGATTAGTCTCTTCCTTAGGATAGTATTGAGGGTATTGAGGAGATTCACCAAGTGTTCACCCGGAGGAGGGGGAGAGAGAGTCCAAGTTCTCCAATGTTGCTGGCCCTCGTTACTAGCCCAGTAATGATGAACTTTCAGTTTTCCATTGTTCTTAAACCATTGCTGTAGGGGTTGTAGGTCAAGATTTTCGGGAGTTGGTGCCAGGCATCCTCCCAAAAAAGAGCGTGGTGACCATTCCTGAGCTCCCAAAAACAGTGGTCTTGTATTATGTTCCTGTTGGCTCGGGCAAGGTTCCATATGGGCGAAGCCTGCAAGGATGTCAGTAATTCTTACGAGCTCTTCAAGCTGCCATTGCGCCGCATATTTGGCTTTCCAGAGGCGTGCCCACGGGGTTTGTGGTTCTGAGAGCCACCTCCACCAGAGTTTAGCTCCGCACACCTTATTGGTAGAGCTTGGATCCTGTAACCCTAACCCGCCATAGCTCTTAGGCTTGCAAAGTTTGTCCCAGGCTGCCAGTGCCCACTTTGGCTTCCCTGAGTTTCCAGACCAGAGAAAATTCCGTTGGATGTTCCTGATTTTCTGAAGCACTCCCTTAGGAGCTGGAAGGATCGAAAGCATGTAGTGAGGAATAGCTTGAAGAATGGCCTTCGTCATGACCAGACGACCAGCCAGGTTGAGGACCCAGTTGGTCCAATGATTGCACCTGTCTGCTAACTTGGAAAGAAGCTTCTCCCAGTGACACTTCTGCCATGGTTTGTCTGTAAGGGGAATACCCAGGTACTTGGACGGGAGATTACTTCTCTTAAAACCCAGGATACCGGTCAAATGCCTTTGAATAGCTAAATGCGTGTTAAAAAAGAAAACAGAGGATTTAACGAAGTTAAAGTCCATACCCGAGGCGTGACTGAACAAGTTTAGAAGATGCTTGAAACCTCTGGCTTCCTTTACAGTCGGGACTCCATGTAGCATAGTATCATCCACGAACTGTTGATGGGTAGTGGCCGGAAAATTGCTTAAGGGCTGAAGGCCTTTTATCAAATTCTTATCCTTAGCTGATCTGATGAGGCGGCTAAGGCCCTCCATCAGAATGACAAAGAGGAAGGGCGAAATGGGGTCCCCCTGCCTGATGCCTCTTGAAGGGTAAAAACGCTGAGGGGGCTCCATTGACCAGAATGGAGTGACTGGGAGATTTAATCAGAGCTAAAATCCAGGTAATCCACTTGTTACCAAAGCCAAAAGCTTTGAGAACGGCTTCCAGATATTCCCAACTAACCTTGTCATACGCCTTGGAGAGACCCAATTGAATTATCATGCCAGCTTTTTTGAGTGCAACGTGTGGATCATCTCATGAGCCAGCAGAACATTGTCCATAATTTCTCTGCCCTCCACATAACCTGACTGTTCCTCGGAGATGA
Source organism: Pinus albicaulis (assembly GCA_034641835.2). Taxonomy (NCBI): domain Eukaryota; kingdom Viridiplantae; phylum Streptophyta; class Pinopsida; order Pinales; family Pinaceae; genus Pinus; species Pinus albicaulis. The sequence goes on along the minus strand of CM076575.1, from coordinate 928,089,826 downwards.
TCTGAGGGAGAATAGGCTTCAGTCGATTTGCCATGACTTTTGATATGATCTTGTACAGTACATTACGGAGCGCTATAGGCCTGAATTTGGCAGGTGTACAGGCATCAGCTTCCTTGGGAATTAGCGCTATGAACGTGGAGTTGAGGGACTTCAGAATTGAAGATGAGGTTCTGGAATCCTCCACTACTTCCCGAATGTCTTCCTTAACCACATCCCAACAGGCTTTAAAAAAGTCCACTGTGAAACCATCCGGCCCTGGAGCTTTCCCATTGGCCATTTCTTTGACTGCCTCCTCCACCTCCTGGAGGGAGATCGATCTCTCCAGGGCTCTGTTATGCTCCTCGGTTATGAGGATGGGAATGGATGAGACTACTTCTTTAATGGCTTCCTGTCGTTCCACGTTAGGTTCAGTGGCAATGAGTTTGAAATGATTTCTGAGTTGGCAAGTAATGTCATGGTGCGAGTGGAAGACAGTACCTTGCTCATCTTAGATCCTGGTGATTCTGTTATTGCATCTGTAATCCATAGCAGATCTATGGAAGAACTTTATATTCCTTTCTCCCTCCTTAAGCCATTGAATTCGTGATTTTTGTCTCCAAAGAATTTCTTCCTGCTTGCATCTTTCATTCCATTTCTGCATGAGTTCCCGCTCTGTGTTGATAGACTCCTGCGATATGCTCCTTTGAATCCAAGTGTTATGGATTTCTTCCAGTTGTTGCTCAAGGTGTTGTTTGTCTGCAAAAATGTTACCAAAGACTTCTCAATTCCAAGCCTTCAATTTGGTCTTGATAAATTTAAGCCTTGCTTGAAGCTTGAACATTTTCGTTCCTTCTACAGGTAGGGGTTCTTTCCACCAAGTTTTAATATTGCTAGAAAAATCCTTGTGAGTTAGCCAAAATTTCTCAAAACGAAAAGGCCTGTTCTTAGGAGTGCCCAAAATCGAGGCCTGCAGCGTTATAGGCCAATGGTCCGAACCTCCAGAGGGGAGGATATCAGAATCTATAATGTTTCCTTCTAAGAGAATGCTTTTGGAGATCAGAAAGCGGTCCAACCTGGAGGCAATGAGCCTGTCTCCTCCTCTTTTGTTGGTCCAGGTGAAAGTGCCAGAACGGGGTTGGATGTCCACCAAGTTGACTTCTCGAATGAAGGAGCTGAAGGCTATGGCATCATTGCCGAGTGCACGAGTGCCCCCTTTCTTTTCATTGAGAGAGGTTATCATGTTGAAGTCGCCTCCATAAATGGCACTAGAGTTGAGGTGTCTTTGATGTAACTTGGTTAGATTGCTAAGTAGCAACAGTTTGTCCTCTTGTCGCTGAGGGCTGTAAACATTTGTGAACATAAAGGTTCCTTTCTCCCCTATGACCTGCGTTTGCAGGGCTAGAAAGGTTTTGGTAGCTTCTACATTAAGGAGATGAAGAGTTTTCGGGGTCTAGAAAGTTGCGAGACCCCCGCTCATGCCATTTTCTTCTACTGCTAGATGTTCGAGATGTCTGCTTAGACGTTTACCCAGCTCATCCAATTTCTAATTCGTGCATTTGGTTTCCTGGAGGAAAACCAAGTCCGGTTTTTCTTGCATGATTTTCTTTTTCAGGAGCCTTTGTTTCCTAAGGCTGCCCAGTCCTTTTACATTCCAGGAGAGGACTTTCATCGCTAACGAGTGCTTAAGATGAGAAAGAGAAAGCCTCAAGGGCTCTCATCTTTCCCGAATTAATCAACATCTGACCCAGTTCGTGAAGAGCATCATTATTGGATCTTCTTCCCCGTTTCCTCCTGTGCTTGAGATTGGCTTGTGTGTGGTGGAGGGTTTGTGATTTTACGCCTAAGCCTTTGGTTGCTTCTCTGCCTCGTTTCATCCCCTTTAACTTGTCCTATACGGTGGGGCTGGGTAGTTTCTTCGTTCTTCTCTTGTTGTTTTGTCTATTCTTTTGTTTCCATTGCTCACCCAACAAATTAAGATCTAATCAAAAATTCTCTAACGATCACCTAATAAAGGGTCTTAGTGCCCATTCGTTGCGTGACCATGTCCTCATCCTCTTCCTTGGCTTTGTCTTCCGATGTAGCTGAGAGCGGATTTGAAGGCTTGAATGCTTCCCTTGACTGGTTGCTTTGTTCTTCCGTTCTGATGGCCTGTTGCTTTGCTACTAGGGTTTGTTCTATCTTTTTGGAAGGAGAGTCTTCTCCTAATATTTCAAAGGTGTTCACTGTTCTGGTGAGCGGATCATTCAATTTAGGTGCATTTTTGCGACTGGCCCGATGTCTACCAGTGGGTCGGACAAATCCATCCGAAGCCGGGGTAGATTTCTCTTTGGGATTCTCGGCTGGTTTATTTAGCCGGCATTCGCAGATTAAATGCCCATGTTCGTGACATTTACTGCACCTAAAGGGTATCTTCTTGTAATCGATGGTCTGAAAATAGGCTTCGTCTCTGTATTCTAGCCACATACCCTCATGCAGAGACCCAGATACATCCATTTCAACACAAATGCGGGCATAGGAAGTGTACCTTTTTTGAAGAGTGGCTTCAAAAGCACGGAAAAAAGTTCCCAAGGTGTTCCCAATCTGTTCCAGCGCTGCTGGTCTCCAATAATCTATTGGCAGAGAGAGTAGTTGGATCCAAACCGGTACTTGTGTGAATGTTTCCTGTTCAGGCGTGAAGTTGGGTTTCTAGGGTTTCATGTAGAGGCCTGCTGAGGTGTAAAAATACGAGCCTCCCTCGAAGATCGGATCCTTATCTTCTAGATTCGCGAAAACTACTGTAAAGAAGCCTTTGGCGCCCAAGTGTAACTGCACATCTCCTCTTGGATTCAGGCCGCCGTCCGTGTGGGAGGAGCTTTTCTAGGCCCCGAGGAACCCCAGAACTTACCGAGATCACGGCGTGAACATACACCCTGGTCCACAGCAAGCTTGCGAGGATGCAGGTCGTGAGGTACAGGCTTTCGTTAGCACTTCGGCTTGCATCGGCCTTGGTATTTTAATTGAAATTTGAATTTCACTTTTAGTCAAAAATAGAAATTCACTTTCCACTATGATCAAAGCCAAAACTTAACTACATTAGCATTTTCAAAGAATTTTTTTTTTACTTTCAAATAAAATTTCAACCAAGTTAGAATTATGCTTTCGATTTTGATCAAAACCTAAAGTTTAACCCCATGAACATTTTTGGTGGACAATTTCCATTTAAAAGAAAAATCAAAGTGCACTTAAACTTAAAGTGGAAAGACTACTCTAATGCATGATTTAAGGTTATTTTTAGAGGTTCTGACTTTTTTTTTTTTTAGTTTTTAGAGGATCGATACCAAAAAAGAAAAGAAATTATATAGGCTAAAAATTTCATTAAAGTTGGAAAGGGGAATTTTTCAAAATAAAACTTAAAAATCAAAAGAATTAAAGGAACTGGTATTCAAACTAAGTATCAATACACAGTCAAGACCTCGAAACCCATCCTTGGTGCATGGAACCTCTTTATAGCGCCCGCATCCCGATGAAAATAAAAAAATCCCCTTTAAAGGACCTATGCAGTGATCCATAGACCTACCCCTCATACAAAAAAACTTCAAAGAGAAAGTATTTTACCATTAGGGTCTGAATATCACCACTAGAGGGATTACATGGTGGTTTGAGATATTAATGATGTCCTAGAGATTCATTTCATATTCATTTGAAAAAAAATTAATGTATAAACATGAAAAAATAATAGCATAAACATTATACATCTTCAAGATTATTCCAATAAGCTAAAGAGTGAAAAAATAGATTTTAGGTCATGGCGGTGTATGTGGTGGTTTGAAAGGCATCAAATTTGTTTTAAAAGGAATGTGTGAACGTTGTTATGAAAACAATTATAAAATTTCCCAATGTTACTTCATCACCCATCAACTTTGTACAAGGCCCCACATATTAATTTTTCCATGTAAATCTTCAATCAAATATACACATAATCTCACTTTCTTAAGCAGATAACACATCCCATCAATGCTAAAACAAGGTCCTTATCACAACAATTGTTATGCTTTACTATGAACGTGTGCACCTTGTTATGAGAATGTGTTCTAAAGTTCCTTCTTGTCACTTTTTCAAGGGAAGATGAGTCATGAAAGGTTGGAACCATCACTTGACAGATTTTAGTGGAGGCTAAATGGATGGATGTGACATACTGGACTAAAAAATCTATTAGATTATATGTGAGTTAATCAACCAACCAAAACGATAGTAGGAGGCACCACTGCCTTTTCAGAGATCATATTCACATAATAAACATTGTATATTGGAGCTTATATGTTTTTACGGGTCACTTCTTTCAATTAAAGTGGAATCAGTTTTTTGTATAAGAATAATTTATGTTGCAAAAACAATTCCAATATGCTTAAACAATAATAGCAAGATACCTAAATTTTAAGCATATATAACTTAGTAAGGCATGTTTATGAATAAGGTGTGACAAGGGGGTTTTTTGTATTAATATCATTGAGATTCTCTCATTTTATTTTCTTTCGCAAGGAGGAAGGGGGAAAGACAAGCAACAAGGTTATTCACAATATAACAAATAAATCATTACACCAATAGGAAACACCACTCCCTTATAATTACTCCCATTAATTTTTTATATATAATTGATAATAAATATATATATCAAAATTATATAACGAATTATACTACAATTACAAAAATGCAAAAGGAGAAATTTACCTTTTTTAACAAGGGATAAAGCTACATTGAGTAGCTAGTCCCTACCTAGTTTCTAGAAGCATAAACATAAAACCCAATGCATCTGAGCATGGTAGAGAGCTATGTAATGACACAAAGGTGTTTTTTTTTTTAAATTATGGTTGCAAACCTATTATGGATCGATTACGAGGAGATGATTATGTGGAAGTTACACCAGATGGATCAGCTATTTCAATGGTTCAAATATTTTACTCATAGTTTCACTACATTGTAATATGTCATTAGTTGTATGATGGTATCAATAAGTACTTTTAGTTATACTTGTGACTGACAAGTTGTAAGAATAGGAAAATGACAATCTATATTTTTCGTATCATCAAATGTAGGAATGAGTTATTTTCTTAGTTTTTCAATACACTTATGTATAATTCTATCAGAGTATTAACTGTTTTAGTTGATTTTGATTTGGAATGGAATGTGCAATCCATGAATCAGTGTCATGAGAGCATGCATAAGTGGAGTTTGGGTCAGATTTTGGCGCGAGTTATCATAGAATGAATGACACTCTGTGAAATGGAGAAATGCATTGGCAAAATAGAGGTGGAACGAATCAATGGCAACCCAACTTATGGAATGAGGTGAATGGATGAAAAAGGGCGCACAAGTGAAATTCACCTGATCGTTTACCCACCCCCATCACAAACATATAAATAAACTGAGAGTGTAACCATGGGAAGTAACTCGGGGGAGTAGAACAGAGTCACATAGTAAAACAATGAGATGGAGGATGAGACAATCTACAAGCTGCGAAGATTTCAGTTGAGCCTATAATAGGGAAGACTACATAAATGAATTGAAGATAATTCTACATGAAATTTGGTGAAATAGAGATGTGGTTAATCTGGTGATCAGTTCAAGTGAGCTAAATTTTGGTGACAAGTATGTGGTATTTTATTTTGGTGTTTTTTTCATTCTTTAAGAAAAGAGTCATTGTGGTCTGGTAAGGCCACCTATTTGATGTCAATTTCATTAATATAAATACATTAAGGCTGGAGAGCCTTTTTATATAAAATTTTCAAGTTGTGCACAAGTTGTGTATTTCTAGGATGAATTTAGATTTTTGTTTATATTGCATTTATTTTTTAAAGTGTTGTATGGTAGTGAAAATATGAATGTTTAAAGTTTTATGTGGGAGAAGTTATGATATTCCATTAAGTAAGTACATAGAACTTAATAACAAGAAACATATGGTTAACTATGATACTCTAGGAAGTCATGAAACATGCTATTACTACACACTCGACAGGTGGTAACATGGCATATACTGAAGTATAATTATATTGAAGTAGAAGTGACAAGGTCTCTATTTGAACTCAATGGTAATGGTTGCAAGTAAATTTTCTCTTCCACTACTGCAGGTGTGGGAAAGGAACTATTTGTAATCGATTTCCAAGAGGGAAAGTAGGGTTGAATATTGGTTTCTTGTCTAGGATACATTTAGGTAAATAACTTGTGTGAGCCTTGACAAGGCCATATCTAAGGTACATTATTAGCAGGTCATAATGGTGAACACAATAGGTAGCTAGGGGAACCAAGAGGAGGCTACATTGGCAAATAAGGCCCAATTTGTTTAAGGAAGCTTGGTTCGAATGATGGATTCCATGGAAGGCCACATCAACAAGTTTGATGAAATAAGGAAAAGATATTGCAGATATAAAGGAATCCATTCAGAGAGGTTCATTTTCACTTGAGGAAGTTACTGAAACAGTTAAACATTTTCAAGGTCAAGAAGCTTAGATGAGGTTCTTGGAAGAGAAATTATCATTTCTTGTGACTTTGACACATGATTGGGTCATCATGATAGTAGTATTGAATAATACCATTGCGCAAGGTTCAAAAATTTTATCAGTGAAGGTAAAGCTAAAATAACCAAAGTTGCATGATGGGACTCGGAGTGTCGAAGAGCAAATTTTAGAACGCATGGGATGATGTTATGGATGAATTGAAGGTTAATTTTACTACAATGTATCTCACCATTACTACAAAGTTGTGGTAGAGAACCCAAGTAGAGGATTTGGTAGCCGATTGCATCACAAGGAAGATATAAAATTGGGCAGAGCCAAATTTAGTTTTGCATGCACATTTTAGATCAGAAAATCAAGCATGGGTAGTGAGGGATCACCTTATGGTTTTAATGGATATAGGAAGGATCCAAACTTACATAAAATAATTTTTTGGGCTTATTATGGAGAGCAAGGAAATATATAATGAGGATCATATGTACCACTTCATCAATGGTTTGCAACCATAGAAAATAGATAAGTCAAGAAGAACAGAGTCCAAACACTTGTATAAGTTATTAATAGAATAATGGGAAGTAAAAAGTGGAAATTAAAGGTGATAAAAGCAAGAATTAGGACCAAGAGAATAACAAGTCCTCCAAGGAAGGCCAAGAAGCACAAGCAGGTATTGCAAAGGAAAAGAGACCCATTACATGCTGGATATGTGGAGAGGATCATTTGGCAAGAAATTTACTAATAAAGCATAAAGTAGCTGCCAAGGAACAACAAAAGTTTGCAATGAGAGGAATGTTACAAGCACTAGGAGTAGTGTTTTTGTAGAATAAGTTAGAAGTGAAGGGTAAAGAGATTACTTGACTTGAGTTCATTGGGGTATACTTGTTTGGCATCGTGTTACAATGATTTTTAAGAGTGGGACTACCCACAAAGTTGTGAGAGAAGATGTGGTGAGGAAGCGTGGACTTAGATTCAAGCCAAAGAAAGGAATTATTAAAATCTATCAATTCCAAAGATATTTGTGTGATCAAGACTGTTAAGTATGTGCTCATATGTATAGGAGGATGGAAAGGGAAGGTGGACCTTACAGTTGTGCAGTTTGATGATTTTAACTTGATGTTGGGACAAGAACTCTTGATTGATGAGATAGTTTTTCATATGCCTCATATGGGGCATATGTTCATCCTATCAAGGCTTTACTGATTTTTATAAAGACTCAAAGAGAATATCTAAATACAAAATTCAAGAAGGATACCATATTCCAAGATGAGCAGCAATATCCTAGTGTTGCATATGGGGTTACAAGAAACAAAGTTATTTATCTATTATGTCTCAGCATGTTAACATCATGACTACATTTACATTTAGGATTGGAGACTTGGAAAAGAGGATGAGTAGGTTGGAGCATGGATTGAGGGATGATGACACAGTTGTAGAGTTAGTGGTTTAGAAATGTGACCAGTTGAGTGAGCATTTGTATCATAAATCCAAGGAGGAGGTTGGTGCATCTATAGGGATCCTCAAGGATGGAAATGTGATCCTAAGTTAGAGAACCTTGTTGACGAAGATAAGGATAAAATTACTTCATATCCACGATTTTTTAGGTATGTGATAGACAAGTGTGGGGAAATTATTCCGGGTGACTAGTTGGATGTAAGAGATGGAGGTTGTGGTCATCATAACTACCACCCTATAATCACATTGAGCCATTAGCTATTGGCTCATTATTATAGTGTTGGAGAAATGTTTTGGGTAACAATTTTGGAAATCACATAGAAGAGTGACCATGAAATAAGGTTAGCTAAGGGTCACCATGGAAATATGGAGAATAAGGAAATCCATTAGGCTTATGTTGTATGTGTTTTCCCATTGCAATAGTTACTGCCCATAATAAAAAGGAGATTTTTTGTTGGTTTTCACCCAAATGTAAAGCTAAAAATAGATCAACGTCACAAAATAAAAGTGAATTATGTTATTAAGCTTAGAGGTATGTTTTGATTCGTGCATTGTAATGAGGATTAAAATAGGCTAGTGAGTTGTGATAGACATCAGTGTAATCAAGAATTTTTAGTTATAATAAAATGATTTTTTTTGTCTTATACTATGTCTTTTTGCGCAATATACTGTTGTTTTTTCTATTTTCATATTTAATTATGTTAAGTGGCCATGAATAATGGGTTTATTAAATAGAATATGGGCATACCTTAAATTTTTTTTTGAGCATTAGAAATTAATTTCATAATGAATATGGTAATGATAGTGGAAAATCCCCATCTCCTTCATTACTACAAAATTTTACTAGTTCCTGCAGTCACCCATAGATGTGTCAGGTGAGACTTCACTTGCTTGGAGTTGTTTCTGAAATGGTTGGTGTTTGAGGGGATTTTTTGAAAAAATCATTCTTAAGCTGGGTCTACCCTCTGCACACCAAAAAAAATTTCCATTGGTGAGATTAGGATCTAGGACTGAAGGCGATGTGGATACCTACTAAGGAAGAATCACAATATTGGGTAGAAAAAAAGGAACATGAATTGATGATAGAAAATACCATAAATATGAAAATGAATTGTCCTTGAGAAATGTATGCAAAGGTATGCCTTCACATATTTTCATTAAATTTTCTTCGCTAAATTTCTAAATTTTCTAGCCGAGTGGTTGAAAATACTGACTAAATAAAATGAAACTTAGTACCCTGTTGTTCCACCTAGTTGGACTCCAAATTTAATCCAAAGAGGAAACATTATAAGTAACAATATTTCTCGCAAAATATATTTTTGGCTGAATAACATACTGGAAGGTTATGTGGTGGATTTTGTTATAGAAGAAACTTGGTCATACAATGCAACAAAGGGAGAATTATTTAAGGGTCCATGAGAAAGATACATGAGATCATTTTTCACTTGGATAAAAATGATATTGTGTGACAAAGAATTTACCTCATTGGAATTTGGTACCATGAGTGATGAAATATCTTTGTGCACGATGGGGAGAGTGGGGGATGACCAAATGGTGGCATAAGGGAACAAAGATGTGGGATATAGTAAAGAATGATTAAATATTAGATTAGATAAGGATTTTGAGACATCTTAGAGACAAAAGCGAAGAAAATTTTAGAGAGTAAGAGTGTACACATCAGCACAAGAGGAAAGCATGAAAGAAGAAGTCAGTGAAGTGTTGCGTAGTGGAAGGATATTTTAGCGTAGTAATGGGATAAGAAGAATATCTATGTTGGAGTCTTTGAGTGATAGAAATAAATTAAGGAGGAGTATAGAAGGATGGAGAAGGAAACACAGTAGTGAGGATTGGGATTTTAGTGACCAAGTAGAAGGTATCAATGTAAATCACCTGCATTATGGAGTATTGTGCATAGAAGCTAACAAAAAGAACAAGGAAGGTAATCATAAACCGAGTCCAAGACAAGAAGATATAGTGTATCATAGTGACACTACTCATGCCACACCCTATCTCAAACCCATGACCTTGTGTGTGTCTCCAAGCCAAGAAGTAAGATCACCTAATAATTTGTTGCAAAACAAATCAGTTCGTGAAGGGAGTAGGGACACTAGTAAATATATTAAAGGTAGTGGAAGTAGTAAAAAACGGGGTGAGACCTAACATACCAAAAAATTAGTCAGCTAGACCATGCATAACACAATGTCAAGTGTTGGTACCACTTTGTGAATACCGATATTTCATGGCACTGGGACGAAGGATCCCGAACAACAACTCGTTTCTTGTGAATAAGTATGGATTGTTAAGAAGGTCTAGGACAAACCAACAATGGTTACATAGTTGGAGACCACCTTCAGATATTGTGTTCTTACTTGGTACATGAAATATAAATTTACCTTTCCAGCAGGTCAAGCTCAATCATTACTAGACATCAAGAAAGCATTGTTGAAATAATTTCAGAAATGAAAAGCAGAGTCCCCGTGTATCATAGAGATTAAATAAATCAAGTAGAACATTAGCAAATCAATATGGGACTTTGATTAGAGGTTTAAAGTCTTGATAGATCAGCTAACATTTCAACTTCCACCTATTCAAGATAAGGAATGGTTTATTGTAGTGTTACTCCTTCATATGCGCATCCCACTAGCTTATTAGAAGATTGAATCACAATTTGAGGCTCTAGAAATTGTCATGAAGTTGGAAGAATCACCTGCAAGAAGTGAAAACATGATAGGAATGGCTCAAGTTCAATCATGGCTAGAATTTCTAACACTTCTGTTACAATATCTATCCAAAGGTAAGGAAAAGTGGGAGGAATTATGGTGTATTGTATGCGGGAAAGAAGATAATCATAGGAATGAGTCTCCAACTATGATAGAGTACATGGACATAGGAGTAGAAAACCTATTTTCACAAGGAAAGGGACTATGGTGAGATGTTTGTATAGTGTGGGGGCATATACAAACAGTATTCCCTATGGTGAAAAAGTAAAAAATCTCAGTCATAATTCTGTTGTATGAATTTTTCAAGTTAGTAGGACGTGATATTCATACATGTCGTGAACTATATTTTATGAGAGAGAACACTACCAATGCGTAAAAGGTATACGAGGAAAATGGATTTGAAGTAATATTATAAACAACCCAAAGCCTATAATTAGGTAGGTATAGGCTTGGGAATGTATGGAAGAGGATAATGATTCCAAGACAAAGGTAGAGTAGGATTTGGAAGAGGTGGGTGTATGATAATATACTACAACTATGGGAATATAGGACACATTGCACAAGATTTCCCCAACAATTTCACGACATGTACATATTGCATACAATTGGATCATGCTATGGAAGATTGTCCTAAACTCATTACAAAGTGGCAAGAAAAGATAGGTTGAATGTACATATGATATCCATTTTAGCAAACAAATATTGTCCATAGGTTGGAGTAGTTACCTTCAGAGGAACGAGGATGGGAGTAGATGTATTTCAACAAGGGATCCAACCGCACCAATGGGTAAGAAAAAATGCAGAAGAAACTCCATGATTGTATCCAGTGAAATAAAAATGCATGTACAAGGAAGCTCTAAGGGAATTGGTTTCAACAAAATGGGGTCCATAAAGCTCAACCACACATCAAGGATTTCATGTATATGACATGCTATTTGTATATGAAAATTATGCACTTGGAGAAAATACTAAAGAGGTAAGCTCCATTTAAAATTTATTGAAGATTTTTTTAGAGTTAATAAAGGATGAATTTTCCCTAAATAGGTTGTGTGCAAAGATTGATCAGTGCATGCAAGATTGGGGATTTTCTACCATATAGACCCCTTGGTGCGAGAAGATTTGGGAAATGATGGGGAGGCCAAAGTTAGATTTGTCACCCATATAGATGAGGTGAGAAAATAAGTATAGGATTTTTCGTATTGGAAGGTTTAGAGGACTAGAGGTTAGCATTCATGGAGTTAGAAATAGTGTTTATTTTGAAGTCATAGAGGTTGTAGATGATACCAACCGATACCTTGCATTGCTAGGAATTATCTTCAATTTTGATAATCAATTCACTATCAACCTAAAGAAGATATAAATGATCTTTGAGTTTGGAGACTCAAATTTAATGCGCCATTACATCCAAAAAAATGAGACCAATATGTGGAACCTCTAAGGGAAGGATCCAACGCAAAATACCTTGAAAACATCTATAATGTAACTACACGTAGGATGACTATGTCAATCTGAATGTTTATGTTGTGTTAATTTGGTGAAGCATTAATTCTTATGCCTCAAATTTAGATGAGGCACTTGAAAATTGATAGAAATTACTACATGAAGTATCCACTAGAATATGTGCTCATTATCCACATCGTATACTAGATTGGAGCAGAGGCATGAAATCCCCCAAAGTTTGATGGAATGAAATATGTGTGTTCCTTTGTGAAATAATTAGAGTCATGGGTACCTAAGCAACTCAAATTGTGAGCCTTAGATGTAGGCATGAAATAAACTCTTATGCAATGGTGGTTTTTTCACAAATACAAGATGGAGTATTGGAAGAAATGAAAAAATTTGTTGTAGATCAAGTTTGTACTGAATGCTGGAAAAGTCAAACCAATTTATATTGTACAATGGTTTTCTAACACTAATATCAATGGTTTCATTGCATAATGGACTATAAAAATATACCAGAGGAAGAATGGCCTCATTTTTTTATCCATACCTTAGATACCATTTCAAGGAATTGGTATACAAAACTAGAAGTGCACAGAGGGGGAGACGAATGCAGAGATATGACTCAAAATTTCAAGGTAGCCTTCAGTTTGAATAAGATGATACTTTAAGGGATTTAGCTTTGCAGGTTGTTAAAGAGAAAATATATTCACAAGAAGGCAAGACTATGTAGAGGTTAGTACCTTTATAATTCTTTGCGTAGAGACATTCTGAGGTTGTTAACCAATTCATGGAATGTTACAATTCCATAGAATACTTTAAGGAAGAGGATGGCCCAAGGAATTTACAAGTACCTAAAATAAAAGGAGAGTGTGTAGTAGCAAGTCGAGAACTACAATTTACAAATTATGAAAAACCTATTAGAATGTGCAAAGTGAACATTGGAACTAAAAAAAAAAAAAATCCTAAAATTGTAACCATTTTGGACTATTTTTATGAGGAAATGATAAGAAATATTTCTAATTTAATGTGTGAATACTAGGACCTATTTCCAACTACATTGTTAGAAATAAAAAGGATAGTTTGGGAACTAGGAGAAATGAAAATATTTTTGAAACTAGGTGCAAAGTTAGCTAAGAAAATACCAAGTAGTTTGAATCCAATATATAAGAAGAAGATGAAGAAAGGGTTGGAAAAAATGTTCGAAGCTAGGGTCATTGGACCAATGGAATAATTAGAATGGATGAGCCTTGTGGTAGTAAAACACAAGAAGATAGGGGAACTCATGATTTATGTGGGATTAAGGAAGCTAATCGATGAATTACTAGAAAATGTAGGAGGACAAGAGGCCTACCCAGTTACAAATGGATTCTAGAGATATCATCATATCAATATTGCACTAGAAGTCAGACATAAGACCAATTTTTCGACGAAAAGGGGGTCATTCCAATATTCTTTCATGCATTTTGGTCTCAAAAATTCACCTGCATTAGTTTCTAGAGTTTTGGTAGCATCCTTCAAAGATTTGTATTCATCATTTTCTAAAGTTATATATGGATGATTATATAGTATTTATTTTTTTAAAGAAGCATATTAAAGTTTTGCATTTGATGCTTAACAAATGTAGATAGTTAAAAATTTCATCGAACTTGAAAAAGTGTATTATTTTCTTATTGTTTGGTATTTTTTTGGGCCATGTAGTGTGTAACCAAGGTTTGTTGGTCAACCCTACAAAAATTGTTGTCATAGAAAACTTAGCTCAACTCGTAGAAGGGGATAATAGACCATGTTATTGCATTTTCTAGTAGAAACTTATCAATTCTTGAACAAAATTAAAACACTATCATAACAAGAAGGCTTCGTGATGGTATATACATTATAGAAGTTCATAAACTACTTGCTTGGGTCACAGTTAAAAATGTACACTAACCATCTCCACTGAGATACCTAGTCAATAAGCCAATTTTGGGGGGCGAGGATTTGTATATGGTTGTTGGTTTTTCAAGAATATGATTTTGAGGTTATTTTGAAACCAAAAAGGTTTAATATAGGACCAAAACACTTGTCATGCATATTAATAGGAGAAGATGAAGAAAACATTGATGAAAATATACTTGATGCACACTTGTTTGCTAGATATGGTTGATGATTACTTCGTTGACATAGCCTAGTTCCTTAGCACAAGAATATTCCCATTAGACTATACCATCATGTAGAATAAACAACCAGTTGTGAAGGAAATAGATTATCAACTTATAACAGGGTCCCTATACAAGTTAATAATAGATGACATCCTTCACTGTTGCATATTATAACATGAAATTCCATTTACATTGTTAGAAGCACATGAGGGAGTTGTAGGATGCCACTATGAAGGGAAGGTTATCACGCAGAATATTTCACATAGGACTCTAATGTCCCACTCTCCATAACAACACCAAATAATTTTGTCTATGATGTATGCCAAAGAGTTGGGAAACCATCTAGGAGGGATGAGATGCCATTATTTCCATAAAAATCATTTGAAAAGTGGGAAGTAAAATTAATTTGATCTGACTAAATTATGTTAGTAATAATGTGCTAATTTCTCTTTTATATTTAAAAAAAAATGATTTTCATGTGCTTAAGGATTCAAGTTTTCTTGCAAGTTAACAGAGTCTCATGAGTGATTTTTATGTTAATTTTATGAAAAACTTAACATAAAACAAAGACTAAACAATAGCAATAAAATGTACAGTACATCACCATACAACACATCAACACAGGGATTTGATGAAGGAGTTCACCCCTCCTGGGCTACATCTCCTTGGTCCAACTTCCATGGCTTGGGCCTCTCTATTATGCTCAAATTTGAAAAATGATGTGTTTACAATGTTTTTCTGCTCCTAAAACCTATTTCATTGAGTCTAGAAAACTTAAAAATGGTACCTTAGCCTCTTTAAGCTCCTCATTTGGTCAAAATTTGGATCAGTTATCAGTTCCCCAAGTTCCTCCACAATCTGCTCCACAAATTGCACAAAATTTGACCTGGTCTTACAAATCTACCCAAAATTCAACAAACTGTCCTACAATTTGGTGCAAATTTTGGGATGGTTAATTTTTTTAATAATGCGCATAATTTGCATTAGCTGTTAAATAATCTGGGATGAGCATTTTAATGGCACGTTAAGGCTTTAGTGCATCCTGCGCTCTGCCCTTGGTTTGCGGTATAGGTCATATGCGAGTTTGTTTTGGGGGCTGGCCCACGAGGTTGGGCCCCTCTCCCCCCAATGACAGCAATGAAAAAATTCAAATAGAAGCAACGACATATATGGTTAAGCAATAATGTGTATGGGAGCTGGTGTCGGCGCGAGTTTATTCAGCGGAGGTCTTGTATTTGACCCCCACTTGGTCCATCCAATCCATAAGCCAAAAATTTTAATACACCGTGAATGGGGCACATTGCGGCCCTAGGTCGAACCACGTGTCTTCTCCTCATTGGTCTCCCAAAAACTAATAAAAACATTGCAAAACACACCACTTCGCACTAATCACACAATGCCACTTCATAGCCTGCTATTCACCAAAGTAATGCATTGACTAGTCAACCTTCCCTATCATCCTGCAGCATCGGCATGCCTAGCCAACAATACGGACTACTCACTAGGTTTGTCTACACAATTTTTTTTCAAAATTTGCGTGTTTAGTAAAATGGACAAAACACCTTTGTGAAGCCATATGAACTCCATTTTGTGTGAAACGAGTTGTTTCGAATTCAAAACGGTGAGCACTATGGGGTCATTCAAGTTTCGTGTCATTCTAACAACTTTTATTTTTTAGCATAATTTTGAGCACCTGATCATTCCACCCCACTGGAAGCTTTTGGACACCAAAATATCATATTCAGTTTTTGAACAAGTGAGGGTACAGTTCCCTCACCTTCCCAATTTCAATCCATTTTGCTTTTGAAGGATTTTTTCCCTTGAGCCCCACTCGAAGATAGTCGACACTTCCTCTTTTCGATGTCCTTGTTCTTCTATCAATTATGGTGTCTTGTTGAGGCTCATCAAGTAAATATGGATAAAATTCTTCAATAGATGTAAGTTGAACATTCTCTCCTTGATCTTCAATCAAAGGAGGCTCATACAATTTTAAGTTTTCAACATTAATAATAGAGTAAATTTGCATGTATGAAGGGAATTCTAACTTGAAGGCATTGTTACCAATCTTTTACAGAATTAAAAAAGGACCTTAATGGATTGGTTTCAGCATTTTACCTTCTCCTTGAAGCCTCTCCTTGCTAATGTGAAGCCAAACTTGAAACATATGATCCACACGATGTTTGTCGTATCTCACTTTGTACTTTCCTTGACTTTTTTCTAGTTGATCTTGGACTATTTGATGGATCAGCTTAATTTTATCTATGAATTTCATTGCTTTATCTATGTCGCTATCCCCATCTATAACCACATCATTTCCAAAAATCAAATCCAGCGGTGATTTTGGAAATTATTGTTGGTTTGAAGGGTCTTATCCCAGGTTCAGATTTAAGGTTTTATCAACAAACCCATGTACTACTGGCCCTTTAGGAAATGGCCTACTTGCGCAGGTCAAGGTCTAACCCAAAGTAGTATGGGAGGGTGTTGGAACTAGGTTTCTGCACCCTAAGAGAGAGAAAGTTAATTAAAGTGGACACCTTAAAATATAACAGGCCTGCGCTAGGGAAGCCCTAAACCAAAAAACCCTTAACAATATAATTGACTAAATTAAATTTTACGAAGCTCGTAAACCATAAGATCACTAGTTGACAGAAGAAACGTAATAGAACATAACGAGATCTATGCATTCAATACTTTCTTAAAGCATCGCATCCATGTGCACATCAATTAACTAACATCCACGTGCGCATCAATTAACTAACAATATTCAACACACAAGCATAACTTGGAAATCAACAGATATCATAACCAATAACAGAACATAGAGATACTTCGATATCATCAAAAAGGTATTCTCATTCATTAACACTTCATATTCCACTTACAGACTCTTTACTAGCCTGTTCACACATCCATTGGGGTCCGCACTCAATAGGACTTAGGGTCTCCGCACACACAGCTAGCAGGAGCCCTCACCCAGACAAATCCGCAAAATAAGTATCACAGATCCAACATTCTTATCGAGACTTAATCAAAACTCACTACTAGAATCGATCTTATTCATATATTTATACTATTTTATCCTACGCTACTCTATGGTCCACAAACCATGGTTTGCGGACCCTTGGTCTACACTTTGACCCATTACAAATCAATAGGGGCTTTGACCTACCCCAAATCCCCTGCACCAGACTAAAATATTACCAAATTCCATCAAAAATTTTGTTAGGGGACCCCTCTCCAACATGCCCCCAAAAAAATCTCGTGACTCGTCCCGGGTCACAGTGGAAGTGGAGTCTTCATCTTGACTTGGAGTTGCTTGAGGGCAGTGGAAAATTTTGGAAGGATACATTCACTCTATGCGGTTTTATTCTGCACAATCTCGACCAAATTTTGGGAATTTGGTCCTTCAGTAGCCGAAGTGACAGTCCAAATTCTGGTTCAGCTACTTGACTTTCATGTCTAAGTCCTGCGAGAGCTTGAGTGCTTCATCTGCCCAGGGTTTCAAATGATCATTGAGGACTTGCTTCTTGCAGTGGAGCTCCTATATTTTGTAACTTATAGCATGGCTGGTGTGAAGACGCGCTAGGTGCTGGGTTGCAACCAGGGTTGGCATGGTAGCTTCCATTTTCTCAAAGTCTTGCTCTTTTTGGCGTAGCTCCTGGTTAAATTTCCGAAGGAGGGGATCATACTGCACATTAGAACATAGTCCCATGGTGGTGTCTAGCAACTCGTAGCCCTTGGTGATATGTGCATAAATACTTCATGTCGCCTGCTTTACCAGCGTGACTCGTTGGGCTCGTACCTCCAGATGGGTTTCCGGCTGCATCTTGGCCTGCAGTGCAGCTATCTGTTGTTATAGGTCTGCCTTGAAAGTTTTCACTTCTGTTCTGGATGCCTTCAACGTAGCCACCAAGCCCTCAATATCAGCTGCGGCATAGTAGAGGGATGAATTACTTCTGGCATGTCTCCACATAACCAATCAATCAGGTGCTCTAGTTCTGCTTGTTGTGCCACTATCACGAGTTGTGTTGCCTGTGCTTGGGCAAATTCAGTAGTTTTGGTAGCAATTGTCTATTCTGCCTCACTTAGTTGTTTTTGCGCCCAAAGTTCTCTGTTCTAGAGCTCTACAGAGATGAACAACTTGAGAGTGTGTAGCTGCCCACTTGTTATTCTCGTGACGTCGAGGCCAACTTATGCGCATGCTCAGACTTGCACACATAGAGCTAGTGGTTCTACTATCAATGTTGTGCCTGGGAAGGGGAAAATCCTACTCTTTGTTTTCGTGACAGTAGGTGTAGTTGGAAGGCTCGCTTGGATTGGCCTCACCTAGTTCACGCTCGCCTGAAGGGTATATTCTTTCAGCTGGGGCACCTACAACCCGGACTGCAAAGCCTCCATCGCGGCCTTCTGCTGATCTTCTAGAGCATTCCATTGATCCTCGGAAGCAGTAGCAATGGAATCTGTAATCTTTTCCAATTCCTCCTCTATCAATGTAACTTATATTTCTCCCCCGGACTTGTTGGCCTTACGCTTCTTCCGCTACTTCTTGGGAGGCTTGCTACTGTGCTTTATGCCACGTGGGGGATCTGCGCCCTCCACACCAACTCCTCCACTCTTTGTGTCATGATAAGGCTCTTTCTCTTCCCCCTTAGTTACATAATTAGTGGTGGTAATAATATATCGTGCACCAGTCTTCCTTCCCGAGGGATTGATTGGGCCTACAAAGTATATTTCCCATTTGTTGAACACCTTTAAATCCATCTAAGGTTGCAAGGGAATTTCATCTCTGCGCGAAGTTTTCCATGTCTGTTGGCATGCATCATAGGCTCAGAAGTACGCATGTGCATCGCTATGTAATGTGGGCCACCAAAAACCCTCCCTCAGCACCTTTTGCACAAAGGCTTTCCCTGCATAGTGGCCTCCTGCCACTCCTCCATGGGCCTAAGCCAGGACGGCTTGTCTCTCATGTTCTAATACATATCTCTGCAATACCTCATCTACTTCAACCTTGTATAATTTATTGGAAATTAGAGTGAAATCAGCTGCGTGAGCCACCAACTCCTTTTTATATTGCAGTGTATAGTCTGTAGGTGTCGTCCTGTTGGTCAAAAAGTGAATAATGTCCACAAAGTGCTCGTCAAACACCTTGATAGCAAACATTTGCGCATCGGGTAAACCTTCTTCTAGAATAGTTGGCTATTCCCCAATCTCAATCCAAGACAAGTGATCAGGTCCTGCATTCAATCTCCTGGGCTTCACAATAATTTCAAAATCTTACTCCTGAAATAGAAGCAACCATCTACAAATATTCCACCCCAACACAGGCTCGTTGACCAGGTTTTTAACGCTGAATGGTCAATGAAAATTTTAAAGTGTCCTCCGAATAGATAATGCCTGTATTTCTGCAGGGCATACACCATTTCCAGTCCTTCTCATTCAGTAGTATAATAGTTGTGCTCTGCACTAGATAGTTTCCTGCTAGCAAAAGCAACCGGATGATCAATGTCTCCTTCGCCTGGTTGTGCTAAGACAACTCCCAGGGCTATTCCTGAGGCATCCACATGTACATGAAAGACCTTCACCCAGTCTTGAAATATTAGAATAGGTGGAGCAACCATATTTTCTTTCAATAGCTCAAAAATTTTCCGATGCTCCTCATCCCAGAAAAAGGACACATCCTTCTTTAGCATCTTTTCCATTGGTGCAGTGATCAAGGCATACCCTTGAATAAACTTCCTTTAGTAGCATGTGTGCCCTAAGATGGAGTGTAGATATTTCTCCATGGTGGGGGATTATAAATTGATTATAACCACAAACTTGGCTAGATCAACCATTAATCCCTGCTGACATATGATGTCTCCCAAAAAAATCCCAAATGGTACGCAGAATATGCACTTCTTGAGGTTCAGCGAAATCTGGTGTTTGCTGCAGGTATCCAACATCATGCGCAGATTCGACACATGCTTTTTCACCAATCCAAATATTGTCTAATCATCAAAATAAACATCCATAAACTTATGGATGAACTCTTTGAATATTGCTACAACTATGCGCAATAAAATGGCAGGGGCATTCTTCAGTCCAAAAGGCATGACAGTGTACTAGAAGGAGCCCCATTCGGTTGCGAAGGTTGTCTTGCTGCGATATTCAAATGCAATTATGATCTGATGGTACCCTAAAAACCCATCAATGAATGAGTATGCTTCCTGACCTCCGACATTATCCAGGATTTCATCGAAGAATGGCGTAGGGAATGGATCATGAATGCAAGCAACATTTAGCTTGCGCAAATCTATGCAGATTCTTATCTCCCCTTTGGTTTTCTTTTCTTGGACCACCATTGGGCTTACCCAATCATATTGTTCTACTATCTCAATGATACTTGTAGCCACCATATTATCTATTTCCTCCTTTTACTTTCTGCTTATACTTAGGGTTCAGCCGATAAGGTCGCTGCTTGACAGGACGTGAATTCGGATTCAAGGTGATTTTCATGACACCCCGATCTCCTACGATTCCCTTAAGCTCAGAGAAATTTGTAGGGAATAGGTCCTAATATTTAGCCAGCAGCTCTACAATTTTCCCAACCGTATCATCATTTGAGTAATCCCCAATTTTGGCCAACTTGGGCTGCTCCTCTCTCCCAATGTTGACTTCCTTCAACTTTAATGGTTTGGTAACATCGAATATCTGCAATAGGGGTCCTGCAACTATGCAATCTCCTTCCAACTCTAGGATGGTGATATTGTTGGGATCCTCATCACAATCCTCCACTGAAAAATTTTGACAGTTGACAATATCCTACATCTGTGCATCCCAAGCTAGAGCAACACATTATTTCCGAGGAAAAGACTCATCAAAGACAAGAGCATATATATCTTGTAGAGATTTGTCCAATTTCTCCGTTCCTCAACCTAATCCAAATGTCATCATGAAATCCTTTGTCATTGTACCCCAGTGGCGAGTGCTCTAGTGTAGCTCTGCTTCTAAATACCAAGTGGTGGGGATTTCTCCTAAGGCGTGAATAAAAATATGGACCCATTCATTCTAGGTCCTTTCATTCCATACCTCCATCCACATAGCCAAATGCTTACGCGAGTCCCTCCAGCCAAAAAATATCTCCATGGGTGGGTTGACTAGAGGTTCAAATCGTAGGATCATCATTTTTCGACATTCCTCCTAGTCGTGAAAATTCCCCCTGTGGGTTTCCCACCACCACATAAGGGGCGAACGCATAGCCAAGTTAAGTGCCCATAATCTTCATTCCTCAGGGAAATCTACTTCTAATGATTTAATAAATTCCTTAACACTACCAGAACCATTGAAGTAGGGTAGTTCCCTTACCTCTAAGGACATGCATCGGAAGCTCTTCGTGATCTCGAGGCATCGCAACACAGACACGTCATGCAACCAATTATGCCAAATTTCTATCTCGCCATCTAAGTCTGAGATACATGAGCTGTCTTTCTCCCAAAACAACATTCCATCCGATGTAGGGTTGATCCAATCATCATCCTGGGCAGTGAGTTTGTAAATATGGTCAACATCCTCCTCTTTGCGCATCGGCTCTGCATATCATTCTTCCTTCGCTAGATCCGAGGGGACTATAACCCGCATACCATCATTCTCAAAGACCATGCTCCTCCTTTTCAGATTGATGATACCCCCCATTTCAATAGCCCAATCTATTCCTAAGAGTGCAAGGTAAGGGTCCGCGTCATCCACAATCTGGATTACCTCGAAATCTTCATAGACTTTAACTCTTGCAATGTCTACCACCACCTTCGGTAGCATGCCTAATGTAATGATCTTCTATTGGTTAGCCATACGTAATTGAATGGTGGACCACTCCAGTTTGGGTTATCCCATCCTTTGCCAGGTTTGTTTGGGCAGGACGTTGGCAACAGATCCCAGATCCAGGATGACTTGGTCCATCTCATATTCTCCAATCTGCACATTCATACGCATCTCCCGACCAGTACTTTTCTTGTTCTTGTAAATCTTATTCACAACCTTAACCTCTGTTCGGGGAGGTTCCTTTTCTGCGCAACTATCTATTAATACTTAGAGATTCTCCACCACCTTCTAATTGTGTAGTAACTTCATACATGCTTGAAGGAATGGCTTAACAACTTCATCTACCTTTGGATCCACACAAGTCCTCGAGGTGGATGCTTCATCCCTAGAAAAAGCCTTCCTTGCTTTGATGAAGGTATCTTTCTCTTTCTGTGGGTCCAGACTTTCCTTTTTGTCCGAGGCCTTCCTTGTTAGTGTTTTAGCTGCAAATTTTTCCTCCACTCCTCCAGTCAGAATGCCACTACGCATAATTACATTGATACTGGGCCCATCATCGCGCAATTCTGCCTTAACCTGTTGTACATTTTGCGTTGGAATATTTTGTTTTTCCTGCATATTAGCTATCAGCATAGTACAATCTTCAATTACATGATCAAACTATCTGCAATATCTACAAGATTGGCATGCAGGGTTTGGGTAGTTTCCTGCATAATGTCCAGCATCCCCATAATTTTAGCAAATTAGTTACCCTCTTCCTTGACCTATGCCTCCGCCTATTCCTCTTCTCTGCCCTCTTGCAGGGGATCCTCCTCACCCGAAGGGAGATTTTGGCAACGAAGATTCAGCCTACACCCTGTATAGGTTCCCCCTATCTATCATCAGCTCATACGTTCGGAATTTGTGTTCATCGTGACCCACAGATGAGCAGAATCTACACCATTGTTGCTTTAGTTTTGGGACATAGGCGCCTAATCGTAGGCAGTGGTCTATATCATGCCTTCCTTCTACCTGACAATCAACACACCACAACATGGGGGTACTTAGTCTAGCAATGTCTCTTAGGTGTAATGGGCTTGGTCCCCCACTCTGCATATAATCTGACAGCAGAGGGCATTGATCCTTAGTTTGGCCTGATACCCTACAACATATGCACCATAAATCTGCACTAGCTTCTTTACCCCAATCCCTTCGCAAATTCTGCATTTCTAAGTGCATCGTCTCTAATTGGGTCTAGATCTGTAGCACCCTATACTAAGCATCATTCCTTAGCGCAACTTCTAGCGTCATGGAAATCTCCAGGGCCTCTTCCTATGAATCAATCTTCTAATGACCCATAGGTCCACGCAGATGTGGCAATAGCATGGCGATGAACCACTCCTTATGTTTTGTTTCCTCATAAACAAATTCTCCGTCACTGATGACTTTCATAAATCTCTAGTTAGCTTCCCGGAAAGACTCTATAGGTCCTTTATTAATATATTTAAAATCTACTATGCATTGAGAATAGGACTTATACTTTCGAAATTGTGTCTTTAGGGCATCTTTGATCTCTTGGATTGTAGGATTCGCATGTTGGGTAATGTATCCCCTGAACCAATCCAAAGCCCGTCCTTCAAAGGCTATTGACAATTGCGCTCTTTTTACAACATCATTATTAACATTCTGTGTAGCCCATACCACATTTTCTATGAACCAAAATCGATCCATGTCCTCATCCCCTGCACCCTTAAAAGTGGGTAGCTCATTTGTGCGACCATGTCATCCGCAGTTGGTGGCAGAGGTGGGGTAGGAGAATTCTTACCTTTGCGTGAGTTTGATGGTGGCATAGTCGGGGGACTGGTCTCTGCGTGTGCAGCCCCACCTTTGTTTAGATCAGGTGGATCCTTAGAGGAATGTACACTGATTTATCCCCTTCTTGATTAACCTGGTAGTATTTACCGCTTTGCATCATGATTCTGCTGTGATCGGAGGTCATTTACTCGGTGTGACTGCATAGGATACTCTTTTCACACAATATCATCTTAATCAGCAACGGCAATGTTTGTAGGAACTTTCCCATAAATCCTTTTAAAAACCTTTGCTCATCTTCAGAGTAGGACAAAACTAATCGATTGCAAAATCAGATACAAATCCACCCAACACACTATTAACCTAGTGATCTACAGTCTGAGTGATTTTGTTATCAGTCTTCTCCAACTATTGGATCATTTCAAGGGTCCAAGGCATGACCTGGTTTTCTTTCCAATAAGTTTGGAATTATGCTAACCTCACCAGCCACTCCTATAGTTTGTGTGCAAAGGTTACAAAGAGGATCCTGTGTACCTTTGTAAAAATATACTTATTCTTCCACTCTTCATTAGATAGCTTCTTACTTCTGTTTTCTTTTAGGGAAAACTCTTGAATCTTCTTTTCAAACTAGTCCTCGAGTTCAGGCTTTAATGGCTGCTAATGACCTCATAGCATTACCCAATATCTCTCTCAAAATGCTCCCAATCCCGGCAATGAAACCATTTTTTGGTTTGAGAGGTATTCACCCAGGTTCAGATTTAAGGTTTTCCAACAAACCCTTGTACTACTGGCCCTTTCGACAATGGCCTTCTTTGACGGGTCAAGGTCTCACCCGAGGTAGTATGGAAGGGTGATGGAACCAGGTTTCCACACCCTGAGAGAGAGAAAGTTAATTAAAGTGGACACCTTCAGATATAATAGGCCTGCATTGAGGAAGCCCTAACCTAGAAAACCCTTAACAATATACTTAACTGAAATAACTTGTACAAAGCTCGTAAACCATAATATCACTAGTTAACAGAAGCAAGGCGACAGAACATAACCAGATTTATGCCTTCATTACTTTCTTAAAGCATCGCATCCAGGTGCGCATCAATTAACTAATAGTATTTAGAACACAGACATAACTTGGAAATCAACAGATAGCATACCCAATAACAGAACACAAAGATACTCCGATATTGGAAAAAAAGGTCTTCTCATTCATTAACACTTCATATTCCACTTACAGACTCTTTACCATCCCGCACACATATCCAGCGGGGTCTGCACACATCAGGATTTAGGGTCTCTGCACACACGACCAGCAGGAGCCCTCACCCAGACAAATTTGCACAATAAGTATCACAGATCCAACATTTCTATCTAGACTTAATCAAAACTCACTACTAGACTCTATCTTTTTCATCTATTTATACTATTTTAGCCTGCGCTACTCTATGGTCTACACACTGTGGTTTGCGGACCCTTGGTCTACCCTTTGACCCGTTACAACTCAATAGGGGCTTTGACCCGCCCAAAAGCCCCTGCTCCAAACTAAACTATTACAAAATATTACAAAATTGCATCAAAATTTCTGTTAGGGGACCGTGCTCCAACAAGTATCCAAGACATGCCTCAAACGACGATGTTTGTGTAGAGTGTTTTGCATGGTTGTAGGCATGTTTAATGTAACCGAAAGTGGTGTGTACAATCCCAACTTCCTATTACTAGGCTTATTTACTGCACATAATGAACAAACTTTAATTAAACGTGACACACTTTCAAGAATACGAAGCCAATAACAATACCTATGAAGATTTGGCACTATTTTTCTTACACCAAATTTTCCATCAATAAGAGAAGTGTGTGCTTCCCTTATGACTGTCACTCTCTCCCCCTATGGAATACAAAGCTTGCCCAAATGATACATCAAGTTATTATGTACATGATAATCCAACTCCTCAACTTGTTGACCTTGACTCAAGTTTGCATAAACATCCTGATATTCATTATCAAATGCAAATTTTTCAACATAACTTTCATATAAAAAAGAATTATTCTTCAGTAAAGTAGATGCACCAATAATAGGCCTAGAAAGCATATCACCAACCTTGTTGTATATACCTTTCTTATACCTGATGACAAAGTGGAATTTTTGTAAGAAACCCATCCATCAAAAGTTCCTTGACTATTGCAACTTAGTTTGTGATTGCAAGTATTACAATGGTTGGTGGTCGATGTGAATGATGGTTTCCTTTCCCATCAAATAGTGTTTACGCTTCTTCACACTTTGAACCAACTCATATAGCTCCTTGCCATAAGTAGGATATTTTATCACTGCACCATTGAAAATTTCTGAATGGAATGAAATGGGCTTACCATGTTGTAAGAGGATTATGCCCATGGCAT
Organism: Pinus albicaulis; assembly: GCA_034641835.2. NCBI lineage: Eukaryota > Viridiplantae > Streptophyta > Pinopsida > Pinales > Pinaceae > Pinus > Pinus albicaulis. The sequence continues at coordinate 928,063,633 of CM076575.1, read as the reverse complement.
ATTTGTTACACCATTTTTTGGTCATCTAACCTGTTACTATTAGATGGACCTAAGTACACCATGTAAGACCAATTTTACCCTAAGTAAAATTGCTTTCACTATGAAAATTAACTTTGTAAAACACCTTTATTAAGTTGTTTATGGTCTAAACTGGAAACCCCATGAGGAAATATTAAATAAATGCACATTTGTTTGATCTTGCTCAAGGAATAATTAGTTAATAATCATTTTAATTAATATTCTTAGTCATATTTAACCCAAAACAAGAAAATTAATTAGATAAATTATTATTTATCTTATTATTTTCTAGGAATAATTATTTAAACCTTATTTAAATAATATTCCTTGTTAAATTTGACTAAATCATCCATTAATAATTAAATAAATCATTATTTATTTGATTATTACTCAACCACATCCTTGAAATGATAAATAAATCATTTATTTATTTATTATTTACAAATAAATGGATTTGACCCAAGTCAAATTCTTTTTCCCTCCAACAAATATAATAAAATATTCCATAAAAGTTCGATCTTGATTTGTTTAATAATATTTTAATTATGCACCAATATCTAAACTAACTCAATATTTTGTTATAAATAGAAGGGTCTTTCCATTCATTCACTAGCTTTTGTTGCCTAAAGATCACTTTGGATCTATACTTTTGGTATGACTTTGATCCACCATCATTGTCATACTTTTCTATCTTTTTGCTTATGAGCTCCCTTTGAGTTCCATTTTTGTCTGAGCTTTCTACACTATCAAGAGAGAGGAATTTTAGATCTGAAGTGCTGAGGACTTACAAGAACCCATCCCATTGAGGAGAACTAGTAACATCCTTCTATGTTTTCCTCCCAGGTATCCTTAATATAAAATTCATTCAACATATTATTTTCTTGTCTATTGGATGCATGGAGTAAATCTTGTTTTTATTTACTGATTAATGTCTTTTGATGCATAGATCTGGATTTTTGTAGCATTTATCTTAACAAACTAATTTCAAATCTGAAGATATTGGTAGGAATATTTGCTATTAGGGTTGTTTGTTATGCACAACTAAAGTGGTCTTTTTTCGTACACTTGCAATTAAGATTCATACTAACAACTGGCGACTCCACATGGGTTTACTATTACGACCGCTATAGTTTTTCAGATCCATGCATATCCAGCTACTTCAAACCCTAGGATTTCTCTTCAGCTTCTTATTTTTATTTTCTTGATGTTGTTTTTAACCTATAAAACCCTAAAACATTAAAAATTCTAAATTTTGTGTGTTTTCGGACCTATTGCGCTGGTGACAAACATCAGCCGCAACTAAGACAACAAATTCTGCTGAAACCTGCTCTTGAGAGTGACGAAAGTGCAGGTCACACTTTTTGGCCCCAAACCTATGACCTGGAGCTTCAGGATGCAGAAAAATGACCAAAACTTGCAACCTCATCAAGAAATATCTCAGAAATTGCGACCTCACTTTTTGATGGGAATTTTTCAAAAAAAATTCTGGGTTTGTTTGGGCCTCTATTTAGGGTTTTCTGACCTCTATCTCTGCTCGTTTTGGACCTATAATTTTTTTTTTATGTTAAGCAAAGTGGGAACCTAGCCCCCTAGGGCTTTAGTACCCTCCACACTTTGTGGAAGAGTTTTAGCTGCTGCAGGTCGTCTAAATTTTTTAGAGATTTCAGCCCTTTTTCAGATCTGATACCTCACCTTCAGATCCACTTTAGGTTGGTTATTTATCCAACCAAATCACCTCCTTTTAGTTTTGTTTTGGTTTTCCTCTAGGGTCCCCTCCGCTTCCCTTCAAGAGATAGCCTTTTGCCACCTCATTTACAGCAATTTTTCCTCTGATTTTTTGTTTTTTTTCTACACCTATTTCTAGTAGATCTGACCTTTAGATCCCTTTCCCTCCTGACCTTAGATCTATTGGAAATTTTGGTGTGTTTTGACTAGATTTTTGCCCCACCTACAAACCACTTGTTGAGAGGCCCGCCTCCTTGGGTTTAGTTTATTGCATTATCAGTTGTTTATTTTCTATTATTTTAGTTTCATATACTGTTATCTACAGGCTTATTTACAGTTATACAACACACTTTTTATTTTTCTCTACGAATGTCTGGGTTTAAAAATTAAAATTTACACACTTTACACACACACCCTAAGTGAAGAAGAGCTTGGTTAACACCGCCAAACAAAGACTTTAACATTGAAATCAATTGATCCTGCACCTCTTTGCCCTTGTTTAAACATTGTAATCAGTTGATCCTGCACCTCTCCACCTTTGTTGGTCTCTCTTCCCCTTGTGTCATGTTTGTGTCGTCATCATTGCGCCACCAAGGCATTTATCCCGGAGACTTCTTGGCCTTCATCCTCAGTTTTCGGTAGGAAGACTTACTCCTCCATGTGAGATCTTGATCAAGCCTCATCCTCTCATACCACCTTTGCGACTCTTACTCGGCCTTTTCTGTCGTATTTCCAGCTTCCCCTTCGTTATGACACTACTACCGAACTTTTGACTTCTTTCCATCAATCGTCTGCGACTTGCCTATCCGATCATGTCCAGGAATGGAGGAGAAGAAAGAGCCTATGTCGAGCCCCTTCCTTCAAAGATCATGTCTACATGGACTAGTTCCCTAGATCTCTCTTGCCTGCTATCGGCAAAGATGTCGCATCGAATTTCCCTCAAACCGAAGAAGCCACTCTCCAAATTGCGTCAAAATATGACCTGATCTATGCTCAGTCGAGTTATTTTTATACCATTCTACCTGATCTTCCTAGACCCAGTGGTGCCAATTCATTAGGGGCATCTCATGCCACTGACGGTATCATTGGAGCTCTCTCTCATCCATACGCTCAACCTCCCATGGGCTATGGTTTTCCTCAGGGAGGGGCTAGCACCTCCTGCACTTTTCTCCCTCCCGGTAGCATGTATCTAGGATACGACATGCCTCTTCCTTTTTCCCAACCTCCTTATTATATGTATCCACATCCTGGTGCTCCAACTCCTCCAACATTAGAAACTCCTCCTCCCTTGCCTTCTAAACCCCTGCAACAGCAGCCACCACCCCCTCAGGGGCATGTATATACACAACAGGGTGTGACTAATCCTCCTCCTTCCAAAAATAAAAGGAAAGGCACTCAAAATCAACCTGCCTCTAGTAATCCTGGACCTAATCTACTGTTAAGTCCCTATATTAATAGTGTAGCCCCTTATTATGTTAGTGTAGCCCCCCTTATTGTTATTATTGTACCCCTGTAACCCCCATATTGTTATTATTGTGCCCTTACATTATTATTGTTAGGTCGGCTAGGATTACATTGTGGCCTCACTAGGATTATATTATGGCCCCATGGACTCCTATATATAGAAGGAGGTTTTGTTCATTTGTATCATCCAAGAATTGTTCATTCATGTAATGTATTGGAGGTTTCCCCCTCGAAGTGGCTCATTTCTAAGGCGTGAATATCTCTTTTCTTCTCTCTTTGGAGCTGGTTACCCAACATTTGGTATCAGAGGTTTGGGATTCTAGGGTTTCGCTGCTCCAAACAGGTCATCGTGGCATTTTCGCTATAACTTTTTTTCTACGAAGCTTCAGAAGCTGAAATTTCAAGGGTGCGAAGCTGAAATCTTGAGGAAGGTTTTCTAAAACTTTCAGATCTTGTTTCGCAATATTTGAGGAGATATCATCTGTGGAAGTTAGGTATTTTTTCAGGCTCATAAACAGGTCATCGTGGAATTTGCGCTACAAATTTTTTTGTACGAAGGTTCAGAGTCTGAAATTCATATTGTGCGAAGCTGAAATCGTGAGGAGATTCGTCAAAAAATTTCAGAGCTTGGTTCGCAATATTTTTGGAGATATGATCTGTGGAAGGTAGTGCTTTTTCAGGCTCCTGAATTGCATCTCAAAGAGGTGATCATGGGAAAACTTCAATAACTCTCTCTCTGGGCATTGGATTGAAGTGCCGTAAAAAAATTGTTGCAAGCATACGTATCGAAGTTTCTCGAGCTATCTATTTCAGACAAAGGACAAAACAGTGACACGTGGCAAGTCGTACAAGTTCGCTCTACTGAACCAGTCCAGAATTAGGTCATTGTGGGAGATTGGACACAACTTTGTCTTGGAGCATCAAAATCAAGTCAGACCTATGGAATTTGAAAGAAGCTTCAGAGGGATACTACAGGGCTGAATTTCAGATATCGAATATTTTCAAGCACAGAGATAATACAATTTCAATATCGAGCTCCTCAAAGCTAGTAAAAGGTGTGTATTTTTTTTCCGAATTGCATAAGCCTTGTTTGAAGAATCAAGTTGAATTGATTGCAAGGGCCTATTGTAGAATAGATATCAATATTGGAGTCTGAAATGGCCCCTAAAAAGAATTCAACACCCATTAAGCCTTTAGAAGGCTCTACTATTACTCATGAAGATGAAGAATTGCAACATGATCTATCAAAATTACAAGAACAAGTGCAACAAATTTCACTTCGCAAGAGCAAAGAAAAAAATGAAATGGAAGTTTTGAAGAAAGGTGTGGAAGTGAAGATGGATGGTTTGAAGCTAGGCATGGAAGCTAAGATGGATGGTGTGCAGCTAAGATGAAAGGCATGGAAGTGAAGATGGATGGTTTGAAGAAAGGCATGGAAGCTAAGATGGATGACATGAAAGACAACATGGAAAACACGAAGAGTGATCTAAAAGTATACATGGAAGGCTTGATGACAAGCTTAAAACCAGAAATGATTCCTAATGGCGGAAATATAGGAGAAGAACCTCATGATGAGAAAAAAATAGATGTTAATCGTGATTTCATAAACTCAAATGTTGGCGGGAAGAACCACCATATTCCAAAAATGGATATGAGGAAGTTTGATGGAAAGGATCCTGTAACATGGATACTACAGATGGAGCAATATTTTGATCTCCATAACGTGCAAAACACACAAAAGGTACGCATTGCAACTTTACATTTAGAACAAAATACATTTGTATGGTATCGATGGCTTTGCCCCCGTAAAAAAATTGTCACTTGGTCAATTTTTACGGAGGAAATGATAGCACATTATGAGGATACAAAGAGCAACACCTTCTTTAGCCAATTGATAAATCTCAAACAAAAGGGTTTAGTGGGGCAGCACATCGAGGACTTCCAAAAATTGAATATAAGGGTAACTGATATTCGAGAGGAACACAGGATTGATCTCTTCCTAGGCACTTTAAAGGATAACATCCAACATGAAGTTCGCGTTTTGGAACCTGATTCATTGGAGAAGGCATTCAGGTTGGCAAGAAAAGTTGAATGTAAAAATATGGCGACAAGGAAGCCTACCACTCAATTCTATAAAGAAGGAAGTGTTGCTACGCCTAGATTTCCACAACCTACAAGGTTGACACCACAAAATTTGGAAGAAAAAAGAGCAAAAGGGCTTTGCTACAGTTGTGATAGCAAATACACTAAAGGTCATAAGTGTGCTGAGAAGAAATTATTTTACATAGATTGTGAAGAGGAAGAAGAAAATGAACAAGAAGAATATACACCAGAAACCAGCCCCAGAAGAGGAAGAAATGAATCCAACCATATCGTGTAATGCACTGGCAGGAATTACCACTCCTCAAACTCTCAAGATAAAAGGACAAATCAAGAAGAGAAAGGTAATAGTGTTGATCGATTCAGGTAGCACCCATAATTTTATTCATTGTAAGGTAGCCAAGGAATTAAATTGTTTCCTATACCCAGCACCAGAATGTCAAGTGATGGTTGCAAATGGAGGAACTATAAATTGCTCTGGAAAATGCCATAATATCAAGCTAACCATGGGGGAATATGTGTTGATTAGTCCAATGCTTTCCATTCCTATGGGAGGTGCTGATGTTGTACTAGGAGTACAATGGTTACAATCTTTGGGGACGGTAGCTTTTAATTTTCAAGAAATTTTCTTGAAATTTTTTTCAGAAGGAAAGGAAGTCAAATTACGGGGTATTGAAGGGAAGCCGAGAAGGATAATAAGCTCTAATGTCATGAAAAAGCTTCTAAAGAAAGAACAACGAGGCGTAATTGCACAATTATGCTCACTAGAAGTTCCGACATCAAAATCATCTATTTCTGCAGATCTCCAACAAGTCTTGGACAATCATTCCAAGGTGTTTGTAACTCCCAAAGGACTCCCACCTATTCGTGATCATGATCATGCTATTCATTTGATTCCAGGAAGTGTTCCTCCAAACATCCGGCCTTATAGATATCCTTACTTCCAAAAGAGCTAAATTGAACGCATGATTGCAGAAATGTTAGAGGCGGGTATAATTCAACCTAGTCAAAGTTCTTTCTCTGCTCCTGTAGTATTGGTACACAAGAAGGATGGATCATGGCGAATGTGTCCCGATTATAGGGAGCTCAATAAGCTCACCATTAAAGACAAATTTCCCATTCCTGTGATTGATGAATTATTGGATGAATTACATGGAGCAATTTATTTTACCAAGTTGGATCTTCGTTCAGATATCATCAAATTAGAATGAAGACTGAAGATATTCCAAAAACAGCATTCTAAACTCATGATGGTCATTATGAATTTTTGGTCATGCCTTTTGGCCTTACCAATGCACCTTCTACATTTCAAGGGTTGATGAATTTCATTTTCAAACCCTTCCTTAGAAAATTTGTGCTAGTATTTTTTGATGATATACTAATCTATAGCAAGTCTTGGAAGGATCATGTTGAGCATGTTGACAGGGTGCTCAAACTATTGCAATAGAAACAATTATATGCAAAAGCATCCAAATGTTTCTTTGGAGTACAAGAGGTGGAATATCTGGGTCATATTATATCCCACGAGGGTGTTAAAGTAGACCCTAACAAAATTAAAGCCATTAAGGAATGGAAAGTCCCTAAGACAATAAAGCAGTTGCGAGGATTTCTCGGGTTAACAGGCTATTATCGTAAGTTTGTTAAGAATTATGGAAGAATAGCAGCACCTCTAACAACATTATTTAAGAAAGATGCATTTTCATGGACTCCTGAAGCAACTAAGGCCTTTGAACATCTTAAAGAGGCAATGTGCCTAGCACCGGTCTTAGCTACGCCAGACTTCACAAAAACCTTTATTGTGGAATGTGATGCCTCAGGAAATGGAATTGGTGCAGTTTTAATGCAGGAAGGAAGACCCATTGCTTTGAAAGTCGTCCAATCAAAGGAAAGTATTTACAGAAACCTATTTATGAGAAGGAAATGTTAGCAATACTGCATGCACTAAAGAAATGGAGAACTTACCTAATGGGAAGACACTTCAAGGTAAAAACTGATCATGATAGTCTGAAACACTTTTTGGAACAAAGACTATCTTCAGAAGAGTAGCAAAAATGGGTCACAAAGATGTTGGGTTATGACTTTGAAATAATCTACAAAAAAGGAAAGCTTAATGTTGTTGCAGATGCACTCTCAAGAAAGAATGAAGAGGGGGAAGCATTGCTTTGTGCCATTTCTATTATCCAACCAGATTGGATAACCGAAGCAAGAGATGAATGGAAGAAGGACAAAGATGTATGGACACTAATTCAAAAGTTGCAGCAAGATCCTAGTACATATGATACATTTAGTTGGAAAAATGATTCCTTATGGTACAAAGATCGCTTATATCTTTGTAAGAATTCCCAACTAAAACAAAAGATTCTTCTGGAATTGCACACTTCTCCTTTAGGAGGACACTCAGGATTTTTAAAAACTTACCATAGGGTGAAGAAAGAATTTGTTTGGGATGGCCTTAAATCTGATATTCAAAAGTTTGTAGCGGAATGTTTGGTTTGCCAGCAGAATAAGGTGGAGACAATTAAGACCCCGGGACTTCTACAACCTTTATCCATTCCAAGTCAACGTTGGGAGGAGATTTCAATGGATTTTATCACAGGTTTACCTAAGTCCGAAGGAAAGAATGTCATCATGGTGGTAGCTGATAGACTTACCAAGTATGCACACTTTTGTGCATTATCTCATCCATTTAAAGCAAGTACAGTTGCTACTACATTTGTGGACAGAATTCAAAAGCTACATGGAAGCCCAAGGGTTATTGTGAGCGACAGAGATCCCATTTTTACGGGAAATTTTTGGACAGAGTTATTTTCTTGTTTGGGTACTAAACTAGCTCATAGCTCATCTTATCATCCTCAATCTGATGGTCAAACTGAGATAGTAAATAAATGTTTGGAAGGATATCTTCGTTGTTTTGTATCCGATAAACAAACACAATGGGTCAAGTGGTTACCTCTTGCTGAATGGTGGTATAACACTTCCTTCTATACTGTAGCAAAAATGACCCCATTTATGGCACTTTATGGATATCATCCACCATCCATCACATCATCTTTAAGGGAAAATTCGAAGGTTCAAGCAGTGGAAGATCACATCGAGCATCAACAAGAAGTTCTCCAACTCTTAAAGGATAACCCGAATTTGGCACAAAATCGAATGAAACAACAGGCAGATCAACATCGCAGCGAGAGAAGTTTTGATGTAGGTGATTGGGTATTTTTACGGCTACAACCATACAAACAAATGTCCCTCAAGCAAGCTAAGAAGGATAATAAATTATCGCTAAATTACTATGGTCCTTACAAGGTGTTGCAAAAGATTGGTACTATGGCATACAAATTGGAGCTTCCTGATTCTTCGCGAGTGCATCCAGCTTTCCATGTTTCATGCTTAAAGAAGGTTATAGGTGAAAATCTTCCAGTTCAAACAATATTTCCAGAACTTGATGAGGAAGGAAAAATCATATTGGAACCTGAAGCGGTCACGGAAACAAGAACTCGACAACTACGGAATCGATCAATTTCAGAGTATCTCATCAAGTGGAAGAACTTACCCACCGAAGATTCTACATGGGAGGATGAGAATTTTATACAGAAGCACCCAGAGCTACTCAAGCATTGAGGACAACACCTTTTTTGAAGGAGAGGGGCATGTTAGGTCCCTATATTACTAGTATAGTCCCTTATTTTTGTTAGTGTAACCCCCTTATTGTTATTATTGTACCCTTGTAACCCCCATATTGTTATTATTGTGCCCTTAAATTATTATTGTTAGGTCGGCTAGGATTACATCGTGGCCCCACTAGGATTACATTATGGCCCCATGGACTCCTATATATAGAAAGGAGGTTTTGTAAATTGTATCATCCAAGAATTGTTCATTCATGTAATGTATTGGAGGTTGCCCCCTCGAAGTGGCTCATTTCTAAGGCGTGAATATCTCTTTTCTTCTCTCTTTGGAGCTGGTTACCCAACATCTACAAAATAATGTGCCTAACACTACTAACCAGCAACAAGGCACTTAGCCCAAGTAGAACAGGCCTGTTCACACGAACAAGCCTTGTTCTCGTTGTGGTGTTTATGGTCATTACACACATGATTTTCCTCTTTTACCATAGATGAAGCAGATGTGGGAGTCTTAAGCAACATTGCGAGGACAACAAGCCTCCCCTTCCATCCCTCCCAGTGTTGCGCCTAGTCAACCAGCCCTATTTACTAATCCTTTCCCTCAGCAAGGATTTGTGGCTACCCAATCACCTGAAGGTCAGGTGGCCACTCAACCTCTTCCATCTGGTACCACCGATTACCAGATTCTCATGATGAATTCTAACCAACCTATAACCATAGATATCAATCTTCAGACGGTCCCGTTGGTACAACAAGCCTCCCACTACGTCTGTCCCCGAGCCACCTCCTTTTATCTCTACAGAGCCTCTTTAGACACCTAATGGTCCCTTGCATATCCCTTAGCCTAAGGCAGAGGTTCATACCAAGATCCCTAAGGGACCACTACGCTGGAATGTTGCTTCTGGGAAAGTTGTCCATTCGTATAGTATAGTAGATGATTTGGCGCAATCTCCTGCTACCATCTCAACACTGGAACTCCTCCAGTCATGCCCTTCACAAAAAAAAGCTCTACTATCTTCCATGGGAATTTTAGATCCTTTTGATGATCGATTGTTTGCCTTCAATGTTGACTGGTCAGAACATCCTCCTCTCCTTGCTTCCATCGCCTTCCAAATCCCAGTCAAGATCCGGAATGCCAACATTTCTGGGTGCATCATTAATGAGGGGGAATCCACCTATGTGATGTCCGCTTCGGTTTGGAAGCAACTCAGATCACCTGAGTTGGATCCTTCCATGATCACTCTCCGAGCGTGGGATGGCCATGCCTCCCAGCCCATTGGCCCATTCCGCAATTTTCCTATTACTCTTGTGGGGAAGACTATTTGCGTTGACATAGAAGTCATCGATGCTCCCTTAGATTGCAACATTCTATTGGGTCATAGCTACACTTATGCGATGTCTGTTTTCCCATCTGCGGTTCACCGCAAGATGTCCTTCCCTCATAACGGAATGATAGTCACCATTGACCAGTTGACATATTACGAACCAAAGTCTCAGACCTCTCCTGAATCCATCATCTCTTCGGTGGCCAATAAGAAAACCACCAATCATTTGACCAGTGTCTCACCTGGAGTCTACAAAGACTCCTCATTGCTTGGAACATTCCTTGGTCTTCCTCCTCCTATCTCTGATCCCTGCTCATCGAATGTTTGCATGATGCAATCGTCTCGGACTACCCTCAAGAAGCCTACTTCGGCTAGTCAGCAACCTCCTTGCCCTCTGCAGCCTACTCCTAGCCCTTTGATTCAACCTTCTAGACCTCATCCTCCTAGTCCTTCACCTACAGCTGGTATCCATGAGCCTCTTTACCCTCCTGGAATGGTTCCTCTAGGCCTTAACCATCTTGGAGCCATCCCGCTTGGCCATTACCCCTCCGATCAAACACCATTCCTAGCTCCCCATCCAGGATTATACATGATACCTATCATGGCTACCCTCTCTCTTCCTAACCTAACCCTTGGGATTCCCGTCTGGTACCTTGATCCCCCAGCCGCTACCCTACCTGGTCAACCCAAACCTTATCTTGCTTTGAACCCGGTTCAACTGGTCCCCATGACTTCTCCCTCTACTCAAGTGCCTCAGCCACCTCAATAGGAACCACCTCCTATTGTGACCGCTTCGAGTAAGAAGGGAAAAGCTCAAAATTAGGCAACCAAAGACAAGGCTACCCAGACAAACCTTTCCCCTCCTCGGCCACCAAAATGCACTATCCAATTTTCTTTGTGTGATGTTTTCAGTCATGCCACCCATACTTTTCCGGAGTTGCCTCACCTCAATTCCATGGTCAATGAGACGTTTCTGGAGTCTGATATCCTTGAGGTCTACGCCACTATACCTGATTCGGTCCTAAAACTCAAATTCTTGCACACCAATCACCCTTGTGCTTTGTGAAATTTCCATAGCCATTACACTCACCTCTGTCCCTGCCTTGAAGAGTATTGTTCCTCTTTGGAAGCGTTCCACCAATTCGAGGCCAAGCATGACAAGTTCACCTCTTATTTCTTTGCGAGTTATGCTCCAGCAGAACCAGAGGATCTGCCTGCTCCCATTGACATTCCCCCTCCCGATGTCAAAATGATGGAGCCTTCGACCACCATTTTCTACCTATCATCATCCATGAGACCCTTGGTGGAAGTCCCCTTGGAGACTTCCCCTGATGTTTCGCCTGACCTCCCTTCAGCGATCACCTTGGGCTCAACATCGATAGATCCATTATCTTCTTACTCTTCTGCCATCCCCCATGACGTTGTGCATGTGAGCCTTTCTTCACATGATGATGAGTCAAGTAGCTCTACCGTGTCAGGTGATCTCTCTTCCTCCAGTAACCCCATCTTCCATTCAGATAAAGACATTATGGAAGCCATGACCGACCCTGACTTTCCGTGGGATGATATGCACCACCATGCTTACTTCCTCCCACAGTAGTCACATGACCAATATGTTGTGGAAATTAAAGACTTCATTCCTGATTAAGGCGATTGGTTTAGAAATCCCATCCCTACACCTAATGCTTTCGAAGAAGGAAATATGGCCAATATCTCTCCTACCATTAAAATTGACATTTCTGAAAAACCAGGGATAGAAGAAAATATCACCTTGGGCACCCATTGCACCCTAGAAGAGGTTGAGGCTTACACCAAGCTATTCAAATAATTTCGCGATGTTTTTGCCTGGTCCTATTTAGAAATGCCGGGAATTGATCCTACCATTGTCGAACACCATATCGATAGATGGCCGGATGCCAATCTCGTCTGTCAGAAGTTGAGACCCATTAATCCTTCCAGATGAGAAGTTGTCAAAGCCAAAATCGATAAGCTCAAGCGGGTTGGTTTTATCTATCCCATCGAATACACCACTTGGGTGTCCAAACTGGTTCCGGTTCTCAAGAAACAAGGCACCATCCATATCTACACTAAATTTTGCGATCTGAACAAAGCTTGTCCCAAAGACAAATTCCCCACACCATTCATTAACCAAATCATTGATGATTGTGTGGGGCAAGAGGTTCTATCCTTTATGGATGGTTTCTCCAGGTACAACCAAATTTTTATCCATCATGCTGATCAACTTAAGACCGCATTCATTAGTCCATGGGGAACCTTTGCCTATCGAGTCATGCCGTTCGTCCTTAAAAATGCCAGAGCCACTTTTCAGCGAGCTATGTATTACTATTTCCATGACCTGGATCATATTATCCTTGCTTATTTAGACGACCTCACTGCACGTTCTAAACATCAGGTGCAACACCTCCACGATCTACGTACCATCTTTCTCCGATGTCATAAGTATAATATCTGCCTCAACCCACTGAAGTGTGTCTTTTGTGTGCCTGTCAGTCATCTTCTAGGCTTCATTGTGTCTAAATATGGTATCATGCTCGACCCATTGAAATTTCAAGCCATCCTTGAGCTTCCTATCCCTCGTACTTTATGCCAATTACAAATCCTCCAAGGAAAATCTAATTTCCTTCGCTGGTTCATACTCGACTATGCCACCCCCACGCATGGGTTCCTTAGACTCCTCCACTCTAACATTCCTTTTGTGTGGGATGTATATGCTCAAGAGTCTTTTGATGCCCTGAAACATGCTCTCACGTATGCTCCCTTGATCCGTCCCTCTAACTTTGATATGGATTTCATCCTGTATATCTCCGCTTCCACCTAATCAGTTGCTGGAGTCCTCATTCAGGAAGATGATAGTGGAATTGAGCATGTTATGTATTATGTCAGTAAGAACCTGGTAGGACCTCCTGTATCCTACTCAAATGAAGAAAAATTAGCATTGGTTGTCGTGTTCTTGGTCCAAAAACTTCGTCATTACATCCTCATGCATTCCACCAAGGTCGTGACTAATTCCAAACCTATGGCCTTCCTATTGACTCACCGAATCATCAATGGGAACTACGCCCATTGGATCATTATCCTCCAGGAATTCGATCTTGAATTTATCACACCAAAATGTAAGAAAGGTTTAGCCCTCACTGAACTCATTTACAAACTACCTACTGGTACGCAGGATCCTCCAGTTAATGATAATTTCCCTGATGAACATTTGTTTGCCATTACCACCGATGATCCTTGGTATGGTGACATCCTTACTTATTTTCAAACCCAAAATTTCACCCTCCATCTTGACCATGATGCTCGACAACGTATCTGACACCAGGCCCCCCGCTACCTTCCTATCGATGACGACCTTTATCATCGTGGTGTATATTCTGTCCTTCGTCATTGTCTCACACACGCTGAAGTAGAGCAAGTCCTCAATGCCTGTCATAGCGGCGCTTACGCTGGCCACCTCTCCAGTCTGGACACTATCCAAAAAATCATGCGCATTGGGTACTTTTGGCCTTCTCTCTTTGGTGATTGCATTGAGGCAGTCAAACACTGTTCCAATTGCCAACATTTTTCCCCTAAGGCACGAGCCCCTCCGGCTCCCCTCCATCCTGTCATATCAGCTGGTCCCTTTTGTAAGTGGACCATAGACTTTATGGAGTGTTGACCATTGTCCTCTAGTAACCACAAGTATATCATTGTGGCAGTTGACTATTTCACCAAATGGGATGAGTCCATGCCAACATTTAACAACACGGCAGTTATCGTAGCCCTCTTTTTCTTTAACCATGTGATGGCTCGATTCAGAGTTTCGAAACAATTGGTCTCTGACCATGGTCGAAATTTTGAAGATGAGATATGGCATGAGCTATCCTCACTATTGGGCTTTGAGCACCAATATTCCTCCTCCTATTACCCCCAAGGTAATGGCCAAGTTGAAGCAGTCAATAAAATCCTTAAAACCATGCTTCAACGGATGGTGGATAAGCACAAAACCAACTGGCACCTTATGCTCTTCCCTGTTTTGTGGGCCTATAGAAATTCTTTTAAAACCGCCACCGGGCTTACTCCGTTCCACCTTATTTTTGGAGAGGAGGCATTCTTACCGATCAAGTGTGAAATCCCTTCCCTTCATCGAGACATCAAACTTCTCCCTGACAACCAACCTTCAGAACAACGACTTATCATGCTTGAGCGCACTGCCAAAGACCGTCGCGTTGCATTGTAAACCATTGAGGCAGCTAATAAATGCACCAATGCTCAGTATGACCAAAAAGTCCACCCTCGTACTTTTCACGAAGGGGATCTTATTCTGGTGTATGACCAGGCCCATGATGTCCTCGGTCATGGGAAGTTTGACTCATTATGGCTAGGACCTTACATCATCAGTAAGGATTTAGTTAAGGGGGCATATCTCTTAGAGGATTTTGAAGGCCATCCCCTTCCCAATCCTCGCAATGCACTCTATCTTAAGAAATATTTCCCTTAGCATTTTCTTCCGAAAACACATGTTTTATTTCTTTAGATAGCCAGCTCATGATTTTGTGATTTGATACTTCACCGGGACAGATTTTTTCCACGAAGCATCACTTCACCACTCCTCAAATTGAATTTCTTCACCTACAACACCTGTACTTCAAGAACCACTTTGCCTTCATACTTTTCCATGCTCGTGTCGATTTTCATCGTGAGTAACCATCATGTACTCATGTTTTTATGGTCCCCATTGGACCTTTTCTATGTGGTAGCATCATCGAGTCACCCTTGTTTAGATCATTTGAGTTGAGTCATCATTGCATTCATGGAGTCTATCCCAAGTCCATTTGTATCCCGCTATAGTCCTCCATCCTTCATTACTTGGTTCCTCTCTCGTGTCTCACATTATGGCCTTCAGTCCCACTGTCCCCTATCCCTCATGATATTGTGTCAGTTGTTGCCTAGTCATCCATGCCCTTTATGCTCTAACAAGGGACGTCGTCCATCCACTACTCAGTATCCCCCATTTCATCATCATCCCTAGTGTTAATATGTCAGTCGCTCTACTATTTTCTCTCGTGCCTTAGTTGAGGATCCCTTATTGCCTTACCTATGGCAGAACTCCTTATGTCGACATCAGATCATTTCATTCTAGAAGACAAGTCTATAGGGCGTTGTACCTTGGTTCCAGCTTCCACTCTTGTTTGGTGCCTCGGATCAGGCAAAGGGACTCCTTATTTCCATTTTACTTTATTTTTTCTCAGCTCCAGCTCCTTTCGGCATGATCGAGATCCATATACTTGATGGTTCAGTGATGCAGCAGATGATACCGGCGATTCCCGAGTGTGTGTGAGATGTTTCAGCCATCATGAGGGGGTGGCCCTATAGGTAGCCCCCCACATGCCTGGATGACCTCTTCATTACATCCTTTGATGCAGCTCCATATATTTGATGATGTCAGCCTCAGCCGCTTACAACGCCTTTTTGTTTGCATGTATCAGTCAAATTTTCAGAGCCCTTTCCTGTTTACAAGGGCAGTTGGGTTGTATTTGTATCTCATGTACTCAGATATTATTGTATAATTCTTGGCTGTTATCCTAGGCATAGTATGTATGTGGGATTCATTATCATGTTTTTACCTGGGTCATGTTTATGCCAGCATGTACTATATTGTTCAGTCCCTTGTTTACTGGGCGCACTATTCTTTGTACTTTGTCTCAACGGGCATAGGTATGCCTCCCCCGTCACCTATAGCACAAGTACTCACTCATAAAAGAGACTTGTCGCACCTGTAAGTCTCACCTCCACAGGGTCTAGTCCTCTAGTGCTTTGGTCTACCTTATATTTCTCTCTCTTTGACTTCCCCTTCAGTGTCTAGTGATTGAGTTCTTACAACGTACTTCGGTCATACGATTAGCTCCTAACGCTCGCACGCTGGGGGAAAATCTGTTACACCATTTTTTGGTCATCTAACCTGTTACTATTAGATGGACCTAAGTACACCATGTAAGACCAATTTTACCCTAAGTAAAATTTCTTTCACTATGAAAAATAACTTAGTAAAACACCTTTATTAAGTTGTTTATGGTCTAAACAGGAAAACCCATGAGGAAATATTAAATAAATCCACATTTGTTTGATTTTCCTCAAGGAATAATTAGTTAAACAACAGTTTAATTAATATTCCTGGTCATATTTAACCCAAAACAAGAAAATTAATTAGATAAATTATTATTTATCTTATTATTTTCTAGGAATAATTATTTAAACCTTATTTAAATAATATTCCTTATTAAATTTGACTAAATCATATATTAATAATTAAATAAATCATTATTTATTTGATTATTACTCAACCACATCCTTAAAATGATAAATAAATCATTTATTTATTTATTATTTACAAATAAATGGATTTGACCCAAGTCAAATTCTTTTTCCCTCCAACAAATATAATAAAATACTCCATAAAAGTTGGATCTTGATTTGGTTAATAATATTTTAATTATGCACGAATATCTAGAATAACTCAATATTTTGTTATAAATAAAAGGGTTTTTCCATTCATTCACTACCTTTTGTTGCCTAAAGATCACTCTGGATCTATACTTTTGGTCTGACTTTTATCCACCATCATTGTCATATTTTTCTATCTTTTTGCTTATGAGATCCCTTTGAGTTCCATTTTTGTCTAGGTTTTCTAAACCAGCAAGAGAGAGGAATTTTAGATCTGAAGTGCTAAGGACTTACAAGAACCCATCCCATTGAGGAGAACTGGTAACATCCTTCTATGTTTTCCTCCCAAGTGTCCTTAATATAAAATTCATTCAACGTATTCTTGTCTTTTCTATTGGATGCATGGAGTAAATCTCATTTTTATTTACTGCTTAATGTCTTTTGATGCATAGATCTATATTTTTGCAGCATTTATCTTGATCACCTAATTGCAAATCTAAATATATTGGCAGCCATCTTTGTTGTTAGGGCTGTTTGTTATGCATAGCTAAAGTGGTATTTTTTCGTACACTTACAATTAAGATTCATACTAACAATAGTCACTTGCATCAATTTGAATCTCAAAGGGTTGTCTCAAGTCTGGTATTAGGGTTGAGTTGATCTCTCTTTCAAAGCATCCAATGTTTTTTTTTCTTTCCTTCCCACTAGAAGACCCTCTTAACATTAGTCAATGCATGTAATGGAGCTGAAATAGAAGAAAAATTAGTAAATAATTTATAGGTTAATTTGGACACCATTCTCAATGACCTGGTTAAATTGGACATCATCCCCAAAACCAATGAATAGGGTCTATCATCCCCTATCATTTCAGTTGCTACATGCCCTAAGACAAAGAGCACTAACAAATCATCCATGACTTCTATTGCAAGGTTTCCAATATTTGAAGTACATGTTATATCACCTATAAGCTCACCAATGTAGCCTCTCAAGGGACTAACTGCTTTGCATATGCAGTTACCTCCATTCAAGGGTGCTCTGCAAAGCACTTCCCGACATTCAAGATTGTGTTGGTCAATTGGGAGTGAAATTCTCATTGTTCCAAAATATCCACATGGCCAGTGCCTTCTAGAAGAGTCCATATGTGTCAAAATTTGAATCCATGTGTCCATTCAACACCTCTACGCTTGGGAACATGTCTTACCTATTATTATAAAGTCATTGATTGTGAAACTACCTTCAGTTGTTCTATAAATTGAGCATAGATCCTAGTGCTTTAGAAGGAAGAAATTTGGTAAAGAATCTCAATTGAGTATTTGATTTGAGTGATACGTTGTTGGAGAGATGCTCATTGTGATGAGGTTGGGATGATGTTGGAGTTGGTGACATCAAATCAATCACTTTTTGTAACCTCCCCCTTCTATCCATTAATAAATATTGTTGCTCATTTTCCAACATATGTATCCGTATATGTCTCTATCTTTCATATTATGGATTCTTAGCTGATATATATGTTTCATGTTTCATTTATTTAACTGATTAAGGTAAATATCCATCTATATGTTGCAATCTCTTTGTTGTTTAGTGTTTATACTTGTAGGAACTAGTCTGGAAATCAAAGTTGGATTGGAAGCTACAACAAGAGCGATATAAGGAGAATAGGAAGCGCTTGAATCACAAGTAAGTTTCTCCATCTTTCTGTGTGTCTATTTACTCTTAGGAAAAGTGTCTGAAAATTCTTTTATCTGTTGTTCTAAATGCATAGCACCACATTTAGGGAATGTGTTTTATCCATAATTCATAATTCCACATAACAAATTGGCGACTCCACTGGGGATTTTACCTTCATCATCGGTGTATTTTGCCTCTGCTTATCCACCCAGTAGCATCTACTCTCAATTATTAGGCTTTTGAAACAAATAATTTCATTAGAAATTTGTTTAGTAGCTTGAATTTTGTTCTCTGTTGTGCCCAATGCATTGTTGGTCAAGACACGGTGCTTTGCATAGCACTGTCTCCCACTCAGGGGTGCTTTGCAATGCACTATCTCCCCTTAGAGACTGTGCTTCCCCCTAAGCCAACCAAATTCCCTTTGAATTTTTCATTACAATCACTTTCAGCTTTTTGTTTGTTGTTTTTTCAACTGTCTGATGCCTCATAGAGACCAGTGAATTTGCATGAATCTTCCTCCTTTGGAAAGTAAGTTTGTTCAATGTCTCTTTAAGTGCTTTTCTTTATCATTGACAAATCAAATTCAAATTATTTTATTTCTGCATTAGATCCGTTTGTTTTTGTAAAGTAAATTGGCGTTAAATTATTCGTTTCCTGTAGGAAAAATTGTAGTTCCATTCTTAATTTTTCCTAAAAGAGAAATTGTTGTTAAATTCATTGTTTCTCAAAGAATAAAGCATTTTTTTTTTGTTGATTTGATGCATATAGTTTCCTTTTTGCATCCATATTAAGGGGACTAAAAATAAAAACCTACATTTGCATGTAGTGAATTGTGTGCTTTTCTTAGGAACAAATTAGGAAAGTTGCATATTAGTTTGAGCTCTTTGATTGTTTGCTCTCAAAACTGATTGCTCTTTCCCTTTAGTAACTAAAATTTTCATTGAAAGAGCTAAAAGTGAAAAAATTTCTTATCATTTTAGTTTGCATTTTAGGAATTTCCATCACATCATCGCAGTGAACCTTGAAAGGAAAATTGATAAACAAGATCAACTTAAATTTTACATCAATTTACCTAAAAAAGCATTGGAACCATAACGATAACATTTAGAAGGTCTAGGCTAGAGACGTGTTTTGGCGTCGTAAAACATAGCATCTATCGTTAATTGTCTGCGTAACATTCCAAGTGTGATACCTCACTCCACGTACATAAGTATATCATAGCTCGTCCATGTACCTTCAGGTATATCGGGCGGTGTTATAGTACGAAAAGTACCTTCGTAATTTTCGTACTTTTCGCATTAGACAGTGCTACTATGGACTTGGGCCTCCACGTACCTTCGAGTATATTTGGGAGGAAAAATTTAGGTTGCTAACCATCCATAGTGAACCGAGTCGGCCGCCTTATAAATTGTGATACACCGAATAGAGCATTCAGGGAGATTTTATGCCCATACTTCTTGGTTCGCCAAGAGGTATTTGGCAGTTCACAGTTTCTTGGTAAACCTTTTGCCTAGCATTACCCTTTTATTTTTTTTATTTTTTTTTTGGTCATAAAATAAACCAGTCATCGTGGAATAAGAAAATCCCTTTCCCCTTCATTCACATAGACTTGCATTGAAACCACCTTTACCACCGGAAGCCTCTTCTGGGTGGTGAAGGTGACATCACTCTACCGAAACCGGTACCATAAGTACCTCTAGTGAAGCATCATCTTCCCATATACCAGAGTTGGCATAAGTTGTTTCTACAAATCCTGGTTTTTCTACTGTTGTCGAGACGAAGTCCTCACAGCTACCCGTGGTCATGATCCATCCAATCAGTGAGACCATACCTCCCAAACCTAACGTTGTTCAACTGGAATTTGATCCAGATCCCGTCTCTTTCTTGCAGAAGTTGTTCTTGTATCGGTTTCCCCACAATCTATTGTAGCCATTGAGTCTCTCATATCATGCAGTCAACCTCTTGAAATATACTTTGGGCCTGATGGTGAAATCCTTCCACCTGGTTTAATTTCGATTGAATAAATCCCACAAGATGAAATACCTTTAACTCTAATCCATTTTGGGGAGGATCTTTACATGTACGAGACTTTTCCTCAATCACCACCCTCTGCTTTTGTTGATCATGTTCCTATTCAGATTCTTGTTGATTCAAAGGGGTATACATTTGGTCAAGTAACCAGGCTTGAACCAACATCTTCGGTTGGATCATCTGTTATGATTACGTCAGCACCTGCTCTCGCTACCCCGTTGATGTTCACAACTTCACCAGAGTCATATTTACATGGTGGTCGTATGGTCCCATCAGGTTAGAAATTTTTATCTGGAATTTTCTCTGGTGCATCTTCAAACCCATGGACTTCACCAATGTTATCGTCTAGTATTCTTACTAGTAAACCTATAGTGAGTACTAAACAGATTGATACTTTATATTCATCATCAGGGCAATATCAAGCTGGTCCTTCTGGGTCTATTCCATCCAGTACTATCTCAACTGGACTCCCTACATTTGGAGAACAATATTTTCCATCTTATTATACTCCTCATGTTGGGGGGCAACCTATGGTCACCCACTTTGACAGTACTCCATCATTTTTTGGTCAACCTAATGTTGAAATGAACATTTATCAATGGCACCTCACTTTGCCTATTGATGGTGGGATTACCCCGCTAAACCCACAATCTTCACTCTCAGATGCATATAAAAATTCAATTCCAGTTTTAGCCCCATAAAAATCAAAATCTGTGCAACTTCAATAATTCATGCGGAAGCTTATTTCATTAATGGTCATAAAACCACACAACAATACAACCCGTATTTTAATATCTCATGCGGAAGCTTTCCAAAGGTTCAACACCCTTATGACAAAATCCACCTTATGATATTTCGAATTGACATTCGAATATTTCACATTAATCTATGTGTCCATGTTTTATCAATCTACCATATGTTTGCACCCATTCGAATTCCATTAAAACTCAACCAAGTCTAGTACTTACGTTTATTGGCTTCCATAACTTTACCAAACCATCGCCTATATTCTAATTATATGAATATATTCATTAAACTCAAAATTGTGACCTTAGCTTTATTCAAAGCACTAACATAATGTTTAATTCGACCACAAAATACTCGGAATTGGTTTAAAACCCAAACAGCAATATATATATAAATGTTGGACCCATAACGGCCTTAACTTACCTAGCCTTAATCTTCACGCAGCTCCATTTGTGATCCAATGAAAGTCGCAACACACTGACCCATCCTACGAAATCTGATGGAAATTGCATTCAACTCACACCTGTGACTTATCTCATCAATGTTATGTGAAACTCGTGGTATTTGAATACCACTTCAGGCTACGTGTCACACGCAGACCCTTATCGCGTGATTTCTCAACAAACTACTTACCGGAATTTTCTTATGCGAAACCCACTTGTCGATTTGGAAACTCGCCTTCACTATTCACCAATCATGGTTCCACCATACCATTACTCAATTCCACGCATCTCTGCAATTGAACCATTGCTTAACACATCTCAGCATCTTGGCATCTCTGAAATCGAATGAACCTTTGATCCATATTTCCTCTGCCCTTTGAATTCCTCTTTCATTAATTTTCTTTCTACACTCAACCAAGGTTTCATCAAACTTTCAACACTCTTTAGCATTCTCAATTTACTGATCACTCTTTAATACGGAACCTTTCCGCATACTCATTCCTTGAACATCGATTTCCATTATATTGGTTCTTTTACACAGAACCTCCACAACGCTTTATTCTGGAAACTAGTAACCGTTCTAGTCACAATGAAATTGACCTTCTTTCCATTCGACAGGATTTTCATCAACGTAAATTGATTTTATGTTATCGTTCATTTGTGTAGATTGCCTCTATTATAACGTTATCCAAAACTTACATCTTGGTTTCAATACAATAAATCCCCAATTTTGATTTCAGATCCCGGCCTCATTTCACTGTGTGCACACAATAATGTGTCTAATTTCTCCATGAAATAATTATACAATAACGATTTCAATGTTGGGATACGCATAAATCAATTTATATCTTAAAACATACAAATCACACATTTCTGTGATCGATTCATAGAGTTCACGCAACTCTATAATCTTAATTTTATCCGCACAAATATGCACTCAACCACAACTCAGAAATTGAGTTACTTTCTATATTAACACACAAAATTTACATAAGAATTTCTTCCTCGTCGGCCTGATCTTCTATATTAGTGGCCTTCTCCAACTTTTCCCAAAGGCTTACAATCCAAGCCCTGTTCCTACTCTAACTCCTCACACTCTCTGATCTGTCTTTTATGCCATTGAAGCTTACATTTTATAAAAAAGGGCCTGAAACTAATTTTGTTTTCAGTTCCTGCATTAGCTCAACAAAATCCTAAATATCCTATTTAATCCCTAAGGATTCTCTTTTATCCCAAAATTAATGAAACCAACTCTGAATTAAGATTTATAAAATCTCTCAACCCCTATACATTCTCAACTCACTCATATTCTCAAACATTCGAGAATATTTACAATTTCCTCACAATATTTAATTAAAATCATTAAAACCCACTCAAATCACTCATAAAAATCCAGCTCATTTAAAAACTTAAAAACCCCTAAATTTAATAAAATACATGGATTTTTCTTTTAGCCTAATGCCCCTGCATCAGAATCCCAAGTTCAAAATTAATGATGATCTCCTGATCATGTGTTTTTAATTCCTTGCCTCCTGGATCCCATATTCTGTTTTGCTGTTGTCCAACCGCTGCATTATTTTTCAACTGCACTTTTCTAGGTTTCCATATCTTGTTCTGCAGCTTACCTCCAACTATGCTTTCACATTCTGTTCTTGTTTTTCCTTTGCTAAAATTTCTCTGCTTTCTTGCTACTGTCTGTTGCTTCTAAGACACCTTCATCATCAGTCTTCTGATGCCTTCAATTTCTATTCCCAACCTTTCTTTGTCTGGAAATTACTTTGTCCACTGCTGCTGCTTTCAATTCCTATAGCTGTCGCTGCTTTTGCTGCTATTGTTACTGCCTTTATTGCTGCCAAAATTGATGTTGCTACTACCAATGTTGTCTCCCTAATTGTTACTGTCGTTACCAATGTTGCTGCCTCCCAAACTTCATGAATATTTCTTAAGATATCTCCCTCTGCAACATTTTTCTTTTGTTCATCACCTGCAAATTTACTTTTAGAAAATAAATTATCATTTAATTCTCTACCTGCAGTAACATACTCATTCATTACACTAGTAAGCATAATCAAATTTGACAAACTAGTATCTGTTCCTGTTTCTTTCACAGCTTCAGGCATCTTCACTTCAGTGTCTGTAATTCCTTTCTCTTGTTTAAATGTTTCCAGCAAACATTTCAGCCATTTCATTTATACTTGTTTCACATCATTAGTATGTTGCAATTTAGTTTTAGCATATCCCTCTTCTTCCTTGACAATCTTCAATAATTTTCTTCCACCTTCTTGATTGATTCTAGCAATTAAATCAAGTTCTTCAAGCACTATATCCTCATCCTCTATCAGAATAGAATTCTAATTCTCCACCACTGTAGCAGTTCCAAAATTTTGTCCTCCAGTCTTCTCTTGGCTATTCAGACAAGCCAACTCCTCCTTTTCACCAATAGTAACAAGTTTCTGCATATGAGACATGACTGCCTCACCTTCTTTCTGCAACAGTTCCTCTTCTTTCAAGACAACTCCAAGAGATGGATTGTCTTCTGCAATACCTGTGAACATAGAAAAATTGTCAATTTTAAAATCACAAGACCCAATGGTCTCATTTGATGATCTAGTCACCAAATCTCCTTCCTGTCTAAGTCTCTTTCAAGACCCAGAAATTCTTCACTGTCTTTTTTCCTAGCTCTCATTGTGCCAATCACCATGATAGAATGATGATCTTCTACTATGTTCTCAGCTAACACAGTTTCATTAAATTCTCCAACATTTTCTATCTGTTGTTCTTCTTTGCCTGCATAATTAACACATGAGCTATCAGTATTAAAAATAAAAGTTTTCAATACCTCTTCCTCCTCTGACAACATATCATTATGTTGTTCTGAGTTTCCTCCCAATTCCTTTGTCAGCACATCAATATGCTGATTTGCATCTTCCATGAGACTGATAGCTAGTCTTTCCTTCTTTCCATCATTTGTTTCATGAATGTCTCCCTACTGTGATTCACCAAAATGAACTTCTTCATTTTGCTGAATCATTCTTTTATCCTTATCCTCTGTTCTCTAATTGTCATTCATGACAATTTCTTTGTCTTGCTTCTTCAGCAAATTATCCTATGCATAGATCCTCTGCTTCTCCATTTCTCTTCTCTGAAGATCTAATTTTTTATACAATTCAACAATTTCATTTGAAATAAAATTCAGAAATTTCACATGACTTTCCATACCTTCACCATCTTTTGACCCATCATCAGATGGTATTTCTTCTTCTGCTCCAATATTTTGCTGAATATTCCCATGAGACCCCTCTGTCTTCATGTCTTCTTGAGATCTTGCTATCTCAGCATTGATCTGAATAGACTTCAGATTCAATTCTCTCTCCTTCTCTTTAACAAATTTTAAAGCTTGTTCATCTCCCTGTGATGTACCTGCAAACATACACAACTCATTAGTTTTTAAACCACACGACTTTTCAGTCTTGGTTGCTTTCTCAAGCACTTTCCTTTGAACAGATCTGCATGTGGAATCTTCAAATTCCATCTTTGACTCAAGAACCCTGAGTTCTTCTTTCAATAAGGCAATCTCCTTCTGCCTCAACCTCATTTGTAATGGTTGCCAAATTACTCTCTTTCCCTTCAGTGGAAAGATCCATCCTCCTCTCTGGTTTTCCTCTTCTTGCAGCCATTCATATAGCACTTCCAATTGTACTTTCATTACTGCAATTTCTCTTTCTCTATCCTTATCATTCATCTTACCTCTATGGAATTCTTCTGAACCTCTTCTCTGATCCTCCATGATCATCTTCTCCATGAGCTTCTCACTCATCATGAGTTGCACTAAGCCTCTGCAACAACAAGCTCTCCTGCTGCCACTTACCTCACCAATCCTTCACTGGACTTGGTCTTTTGGCAACTGGTTCACTAATTCTGGAACCTCTTGAGCACCCTCTTATAATCTCTCTAGTCTATTTCCTCAACTCACCTTCTCTTGAGAACACTGCAATTGTTCTCCCTATCCAAACTTTAGCTAAATATCAAGTTCACTGCCATCATCATCTTATCTGCAACCATAATTCTGCAATTATAATTTTCAAATCAGATTTAAAATTATTTTACCTGCAAGATCCATGCATGATCTTGTTCTTCATTCATTTAGTTCTGAAAATCTTTGTTCATTGCAATTTTGTATCTGCTGCATATCAGATTTAAAAATCTGATCTTCCGTCATTCTCTCATCACATGCACTCATTCAGATTTAATAAAAAAAATCTTTAATTTCAACAGTCTTCCTACTCTGATACCACTTGATGGTGGGATTACCCCGCTAAACCCACAATCTTCACTCTCAGATGCATATAAAAGTGCAATTCTAGTTTTAGCCCCATAAAACTCAAAATCTGGGCAACTTCAATAATTCATGTGCAAGCTTATTTCATTAATGGTCATAAAACCACACAACAATACAACCCAGATTTTAATATCTCATGCGGAAGCTTTCCAAAGGTTCAACACCCTTATGACAAAACCCACCTTATGATATTTCAAATTGACATTTGAATATTTCACATTAATCTATGTGTTCATGTTTTATCAATCTACCATATGTCCGCACCCATTTGAATTCCATTAAAACTCAACCAAGTCTAGTACTTACGTTTATGGGCTTCTGTTGGGTCTCAATCTAGCCTCCTAAACTGAGCTCATTTAATTGTCAACCAGGATTTGTAAACTGCTGAAGTGAAGTGTACCATATGTACCTAGGTGCTTGTTTCCTAATGCGTTGTGTGTAGTGTTTTGTGATGTTTTTGGTCTTTTGTGATGATTTATGATGTTTTTGGTCTTTTGTGATGATTTTTATGTTCACAATGGAAATTTCTAGAAAACTAATAGAAAGGGGTTGGTGGTCAAAACAGAGTTAAGCCTAATGTATGGAATGGCAAATGCAATTGGAAACACTGAAGCAGAATCTGAACTATGACTAAATAAAAGCAAAATCTTGATAATGACTTTTTAGGCAAATGACACAAACTAATCTTGGGAAATGATCACTAAATATGCAAATCCTCTAACTAAACAGTTAAACACTAATCTTACCATGATGCAACATTTTGTTCTAAGCTCTTCTATTCTATGACTAATTCCTAGTTCTATTTTGCAATTTAATTGAATATCACAGAACCTTTA
Organism: Pinus albicaulis; assembly: GCA_034641835.2. Lineage (NCBI taxonomy): Eukaryota > Viridiplantae > Streptophyta > Pinopsida > Pinales > Pinaceae > Pinus > Pinus albicaulis. The sequence continues at coordinate 928,036,873 of CM076575.1, read as the reverse complement.
CTCAAAGAGTTATTGGTTTCTTTTTCAAAGTAGTTCTTTTGAGGAAGAGCTCTGTTTATAAAATGATGAGGAGATTGCAGAAATACTTCAGACCTTATAGTGATGTTATCTTCTGTTCATGTGGTTATAAATCAATTATGGATTTCAGAACAAGAAGAAGTTTGTGAATAATGAAGGCTGTCTTGTTAATCCTAACAACTAAAGTAATTTATTGTGCAATGGAAGACAATTTGAATATGAAGTGCAAGTGCAATGAGTTAATCTAAGAATGAACCTAAGATGCCACTAATCTAGAACAATGCTGAACTATAAGTCATCATCAAACTTGAAACAAAGTAACTGAACATGAATTAAATGAAATGAAACTCCGGAGCATTCTAACTATACTAACATGCATTATTCTATGAAGTTACACAATCTGTTTGTTCATCATTAGTGATATTTTGGAAGAGTTCCTTCTTTTGAAAGGGGTAGAACAATTCTGACTGTGTAATTGAGTGCAATTGTAAGCAAATAGACTGAAAGCAAGTGAAAAACTAAGTTATCACATCCATACCCTACTCGTCATTATGATGTCTTGGGCAAGCGTTTAAGAGCAAGAACAGAGATGATACTTAGTACAAACACACAACTAAATCATTCATTATCACGGTCATGTCTTGAACTTCTTAAGAATTTCTTGGAAGAGTTTCTTCTTGTGGAAGGGTGATTAGAACAAGTGTAACTGTGATAGTGAATAGAAAAAACTACAACTAAATCCTACAGTACTATAGCTATTCATCATTCATCATTATAATTTGTTGGGAGAGTGTCTTCTTGTGGAAGAGCTAGAATGAATATAACTACAGTAGCTAGTTAAAACAACTATAAATTCAACTCCTAATCCTACAATACTATAGTCATTCAACATTCATCATTTTAATCATGGAAGAGTGTCTTCGTGGAAGAGCTAGAATGAATACTACCAGCGTAGCTAGTTAAAACAACTATAAATTCAACTCCTAATCCTACACAATACTATAGTCATTCAACATTCATCATTTTAATCACAGTTATGTCTTCTGTGGAAGAGCTAGAATGAATACGACTACGTAACTAAAAAACAACTACCAATTCAAATGCAAAACGTAAAGGCAACATAGGAAAACTTATCTAATTTACGCAAAATAACTGCACACACAGGCAAAATTCTACCACTTGTCGGCATTCAACTCCAAATTAAATCACGTCTCAAATAACTTTTTCTGCTCCATTAACGATGCAATAGTTTGAACATAACACTCTGCGTTTTCAGGAATGTAAGACAGAGTTTAAACAAAATCTAGCAGCAAATCTAACATAAAATCTCTAACATAGCTCTCGGTCTCCCAAGAGTTTATAAAGCAAATGCACGTAACAATAATTAAAATAATTCAGGAACACTGTCTTTCCTTATCCAAATCACGTTAGGATTCTTTGAAGTGGCTACGTGAAGAAGAAAAGACATCTGGACTGAGATAGTCCTAATAGGAGTCTTCCTTCCTAAATGTGTTCCCCACGTTCAAAACCATACCCAGAATTCATTTCTTCCTCCATGATGAGCAACGAACCATGTAGACATGACGTGGATCATGCTCGTATGCGGTTTTTTTCAAGAGACCACCTGGAACATACTCAAACATGAAGGCAGCTGCAGAATCGCCGGTTAGCTACGGAATGTCTGCATTCTGCAGCTAGTTCCGGTCAAAATGCTTAACAATGGCAAAAATCACAAAATTTGACAATTCAGCCATGTAAATCATTCTAGAAGTAATTTTAACTATATTTATTGATCAATTGGGTCTAAGATATAAATGGACAAGGGAAAATGAGGTAAAATGAGGTGAAGGAAAGCACAATTTTGAGGCTCAACATACCCCCACCGTCGGCTCTCTTTGCATGTCCTCATGCAAATTATCCTATGAATTCGTAGGAGCTGCAAGGGACATCTAATCCCTTCTTCTCCTTTGTCTGGAAGCTAGAGGTCTTCTGGGTTTCCTGATAACAAGTTTGAACCTGAGGTTGGTGAGTGCCCTGATAGCTTTTTGTTCCTTGTCTTCAACTTCTCATTGGTCCTCTCCACTTTGTCTATATGCAGGGACAAGGTTGAGTTCATATCAGTCTTGAGCTTGATTTGATCTTTGAGAATTTCATTCTCATCTTTGATGTGTCTATTCAGCAATTCCAACTCATATCTATCCCTTATTAATATATCAATTTCAGATAGTGGAGGACTGGGGGTTCTCTCTCTGCTTTCTGAAGCTGTCCTCTCTAAAGTTTCCACATAGTCATAAATTTCCTGTTGAGCAGGATCAATTTCAAGGGTTCCTTCATAAAAATCTTCTTCATCATCCTCTTCAATGGGTGTTTCTTCATCTTCTATATTGATTACCCCTGTTTGTTTGATTATGTTTTCTTCAGCTTTCCTTTAACTGTGGTTTCTCCTAGCCGAGAGGATCCCTCTCCTTTCTCGTGCGTATCTCCTTGATTATCTTCTTTCCCTAAGCTCGCTTCTTGATTCGAGTCAACTTTCTAAAATGATTTCTACCTATTTCTCGGGATCGGTTTGTCAATTTCAACTATTGAAGCCTCCACTTCCTACTAGGTCAGGTTCAGTGATGGTTCTTTTGCTTCTTCAAAATGATTTCTTATTAAGAAATCATCCCATGTATCATTTGTTTTAGCTGCATGATGCTCAATCAAAATTTTATCAAAAACCATGATGATACACAGGGTTGTTTTTAAAAATTGAACTCTTCTCTCGAACACAAGAGCTACCTCTTATTCTCAAGCAAGAAAATATGGTAGGTTTAAGTCTTCTCCCGTAAAATGCATCATTAGTCTAATGTGGTAGACATAAAATGTCCCATATCTACCCTCACATGTAACAAATTTCAGAAAGAAGTAATATGTTTCTCCATTTGTTTTTCAATGCAGAACTGGGAATTCCTTTCTTGAATACACTAACATCCATATTTGGTTATTTTAAAATTTGTTTCCAGGAGTCATTGTGGAATTCTTTAGTTTTAAACCATCTCTCTCCAGTTCTGAGCAATCCTGTAGCCTCTGCAATAAAAACTTCAGTGACAGTAAACTTGACATTCCCTACTTCAACTTCGGTTCCTTGAAATGATCTTGCAAATGTTTTAGTGACTTCCTTATGAAAGCCATTAATTTTTTTTCAAAAATTGAAGCCATCCTATTTGTTGTAACATTTCTTTGCATTGTGGGTAGCCTTCTAACTATTTTGAACCCACTGGTTCAGTCCTTACGATGAAACCCATGATTTTTCAATATCAAATTAACACTCTTCTACCCAGAAAATAATGACTTTCACTTTCGGATTGAAATGGCTTCAAGCTCTAAATGAAAATGGCTTCAATTTTGGAATGACATACTGATTGATAATGACAAATGCCTTCTAAACCTCTGGATCGATATGCTTCGTTGACAATCAACTGGAGGATATGCCTCTGTTTGATAATGAAAGCAGTTTCAAATTTCGAGCTGATATGTCTCTGATAGACAAGTATGTGATATTTCAAATTTTGTGCAATACCTCTGGCTCTTAGTAGCAAAAGACTTCAAACTCAATCACTGCAACACCTCTGTCTCTGGTAACAAAAGACTTTAATTTTAACACCTCTGTCTTTTGGTAACAAAAGACTTCAAACTCCACACTGCAACATCTCTGTCTCTGGTAACAAAAGACTTTAATTTTAACACCTCTGTCTTTTGGTAACAAAAGACTTCAAACTCCACACTGCTACAATTCTGTTTTTATCGTGAAAATGCTTCAAACTCCGTCCACAGTGATATTTTATCTGCCCACGGTGATATTTTATCTGCTCTACCTGATATTTTATCTACCCACTAGATCATGGTTTGGGTCCGTCAATCGTTATACTTTCAAATTTACCTTTCTGCTCTGCTCTGTGTTTACAATACTCAATTCTATTCAAACTGATATCCTTTAGCTCTGCTTCTGGTGATAATAATATTTCTGTCTTTGGAATGGAACGCTGGCTACAGAATGAAGTTATGGTAGTGGTCACGGAATGGAGTAGTGGAGTGAGGTGGAGGGATTGTATTAATGATTGAGGAGACGGCGGAGGATTTTACGATGGCAGAGGGAATCATCATCATTAAATTTCTTGGTTAAGAGACGTGGAAAATTCAAATGCTTTGGCCGTTTCACCGCTTAAATGCTATCGGATATGAAATTTGAAATGGAAGATTTTAATCTAAAGTCTGTAGAGGGTTTGTTGGTGTTTGATCAATAAACACAATTAAAATAATCTTTTCGAACAATCCATAACTAAACTATGTTAAAATTTTATGAAATGCCATTGTAATTTTAAACTTGTTACCTCTGCCCTTTATTTGATTTTTGTAGCCTTTGTCTTCTTGTTCACCTTTGGAGGAGTCTTCATAATTTTCTTGATGCTTTTGATTCATGAATACACTGGGTCACTTTGTTGTAATTCTGATGTCTGCTGGTTGATGCCTTCAGGGTTTATAGCTGCGGAAAGACTGTCGGGCTGCAGAAAGGATGATCAGCTGCAGAATGTCCACTGAGCTGCAGAATGTTCCTGTAGAGCACTTTAATCATGAAAATGGAATGTTTTTTTTGGAGTATGGGTGAAATGTTAAATGGTATGAATGAAAATGGATGATGGATTATGATGTGTATGAAGTGGATGATGAAATGGAATGGATTCAGTTCATGAAATGGAGTGAAAGAACATAAGGACTGTACTGCAATTCATGAGATGTTTTATTCACTTACAGCAAGATATCAAATTTTGTATTTTGATATGAAAAATGAGATGGATGAAAGATGGAATGAGATGAAATGTGGAATGGAGTGATGTATGAGTATGATGGAATGAAATGGAGTATGGATGGATAAGTGAATGGAGTGAGATGAAATGGATCATAAGCACTATGGATCTGAACTTATGATTTTTGTAACAGCTGCTTGTAAAAACAAAAATGGGAAAATTTAGAGTGTCAGAGAGACACTGATTTTCACCCTATCTTTTCTGTATAAACATGCCAATCAATGATTGGTTTTCATGTTTATACCTTTTTATTATTATTATTATTATTATTATTATTATTATTATTCAAAAATAAATGCTTCAGAAAATTTAATCAAGTTGATGAAGAAGAGAGACTCTTCTTCATTAACTTCACATCATTGCTTTCTTGGAACTTCTTGACAAACTCTTCTCTTGAGAGTGGCTTGTGGTATAGCTTCAAATGATGACCATTCACAAGAAAAGTGACCTCTTCTTCATCTATAGTTCCTCGATTTTTACCGCCCATTATCAAAAATTCGAACAATTTCATATGGCCCAAGCCAATGTGTCCGAAATTTCCCCGAAAAATCCTTGAATTTTGAATCAAACAAGAGAGCCCGCCACCCTCTTTGAATTTCTTCTCCTTGATGTACTTGTCATGCCATCTAGCCCTTCGTCGTTGACTCGACTGTTTTCGCCCGAATCCAGATCTTGTCCGAGTCCGATCTCATCCAATCTATTAATTTGCTCCAAATATGCTTTTGTGCCTTAGATCAAGTCCTAGCTGAACTCGCATTTCGTTTGTTTGAATTTGGAACCTATGGGAAACAAAACTTGCTTTCCATAAACAAGCTCATAAGGAGTATGGCCTGTTGTGTTTCTCCATGTAGTTCTATAGGCCCACAAGGCTTCAGGAAGCCTATCTACCCAATCTCTTCTATGTAGATGAAAATTCTTTGTTAGGATTCCTTCAACGACCTTATTAGTGGATTCCACTTGACCATTTTCTTGTGGATGATAAGGAGTAGATGTTCTATGTCTGATTTTGTACTTCTCCATCATTTGCTCCACTAGCCTTGATGTAAATTGAGCTCCTTGATCCGTAACAATTTCCCTTGGGACACCAAAACGAGTGAAAATATCCTCAAAAAGAAAAGTAACTACAGATGATTCATTAGCAACAAGTAATGGTTTAGCTTCTACCCACTTAGTAACATAATCAGTGTAAACTAATATATATTTCTTTTGTCTTGATGGAGGACTAATAGGTCCTACAAAATCCAAAGCCCATTTTTCAAAAGGTTCAATATGTACCTGAGGTTGTAATGGCATCTCACCTGAAGGAGAAGGTTTCCCTACCCTTTGGCAACTGTCACACCTTTTGACATACTCTTTAGCATCTTTAAACAAGGATGGCCAATAATATCCCAAATTAAGGATCTTATAAGCTGTCCTCTTATCTGCAAAGTGTCCGCCACAAGGTTCATCAATACATGCCTCGAGAATCTCAGGCATCTCATCTTCACGAACACACCTTCTAATGATCAAATCTGGACCTGTCTTGTACAACTCATTAGCGACCCATGAATATCTTGCACTATCATTAATGATTTTTCTTTTATCCCTTGCATTCATAATTGAAGGAAATTTTCCTTAAACTAAATAATTGGCAATATCAGCAAACCATGGAGTTTGAGTAGAGATTGCAAAAAGATATTCATTAGGAAATTGATCTTCAATTGGAGTGTCATCTTTGATATTTTGAATTCTAGACAGGAAATCAGGCACAGTGTTTTGTTTTCCAGGCCTATCTAGAATAGTAATGTTGAATTCTTGCAATAATAACAACCATCTTATAACTCTGCCATTAGTAATTGATTTATTCATTAAATATCTAATTGCAGAATGATCAGTGTGAACAAAAGTCTCATAGCCTGTTATATAGTGTCTAAATTTGTTAATGGCATGAACAACATCTAAAAACTCTTTTTCAGTTACAGTATAGTTTAACTCTGCAGGAGTCAAATTTTTACTGATATAATAGATGGCATAGGGAATTAAATCTTTCTGTCCCAATACTGCTCCCAGAGCTGTATCGGAAGCATCTGTCGAGATATGAAAAGGTAACTTCCAGTTAGGTCCCCTTAATATAGGTGCTTCGGAAATTTTGGTTTTCAGGGTTTCAAAAGCTAACTGGCAATCAGAAGTCCACTTAAATTCACAATCTTTGGTGAGTAATTTGAAGAGAGGAGATGCTATTTTGGTGAAGTTTTCTATAAATCTCCGATAATACCTTGTAAATCCTAGAAAACTTCTAACATCTCTTTGACAACTTGGAATGGATAGGTTAGAAATGACTTCAACTTTCGCCTCATCAACTCTAATCCCATCCCCTGAAATGTGGTGCCCTAAAATAATACCTTCAGTGAACATCATAAAACATTTTTCATGACTAAGTGAAAGGTTTTCTTCTTGACATCTTTTTAAGACTTTTTCCAAGTTTTCTAAAGCCTCTTAAAATGTGTCCCCATAAACTGTGAAATCATCCATATACACCTCTACACAGTCATGTATCATATCAGAAAAAATTCCTAATACTGCCCTTTGGAATGTTGCAGGTGCATTGCATAACCCAAATGGCAATACTCGGTAGGCATAGGTACCCCAAGGACAAGTCAATTTGGTTTTATCTTGGTCTTCAAGTGCTACTTGGATTTGATTGTAACCACTAAACCCATCCAGGAATGAAAAGTACTTTTTACCTGCTAATGTATCTAATACTTGATCTATGAAAGGTAAGGGAAAATGGTCTTTAAGAGTAGCTTTATTCAGTTCTCGGTAGTCAACACACACTCTCCATTTTCCATTTTTCTTAGGCACAATCACCAAAGGAGAAACCCACTGACTATCTGAAATAGGATAGATGAAATTAACATTTAATAATTTTTGCAGTTCTTCCTTGACAATTTCCCTAAGAATTGGATTCATCCGTCTTTGAGGCTGTCTGATTGGTTTGCAATTTGCCTCTATATAGATGTGATGAGTACAAGTCTTGGGACTTATCCCTTTCATGTTAGTGTATTCCCATGCATATGCAGAAGAATGTCTCTGTAATACTTTGACTAACTCTTCTTGTTGAGATTTTTCTAGGTCTTTGTTTATGTTCAAGGTTTTGCCTGGAAAAATTTCACTTGTAGAGCTGCCAAATTTGTCCATAGAATGAAGAGACATCTGCCTAGATGACAAGAATTTAATATTGGATCTCTCTTGAAATGATTCTTGTTTGTGTTCTGGAGAAGATTCAAAGTTTTCTAGAGTATTCAGAATTTGATTATCTTCACTAATTTCTGAAATTGTGAAGAGTGGTTGTAAATATTCTTCATCCTCTATCCATTGAGTGTCATCTAGATCCGTAATTGTCCTAGATGGAGGATATAAAGTGAATTTCTTTGTTGAACTACCATCATAAATATACATATCACCGGACCTACAACTAATAAAAGCATCAGCTGTAGCCAACCAAGGTCTTCCTAGTATAACAGGATGGCCTCCTAGATTATTCTTGGGTGTCAGGATCATGAAATCCACATGGTACTCCCAAGAGTCTAGGGACACTGGAATGTCTTCTATTACCCCATCTGGTCTGATCACAGATCTATCTGCTAATTGTAATAGTGTGGGTGTAAAGAGAAGATTAGGAAGTTTCAGTTTGTCCATGATTTGGCTACTCATGATATTTATTGCTGCTCCTAAGTCAATGAGTGTGTTTTGAATTTCAATTCCGTTGATGTGAATTTTGACAACTGGATTTCCTGGGTCAAGGTACTTTGGAATAGTAATCTTACCCATCATAATGTCTGCTATTTGTCCTACCAGTTGAATTTTATTGGTTTCTCTTATTCTTTTCTTTGTTGTCTTCATACTCAACTCCTTTATTGTTTTGGCTAAAATTGGGATTTCCTTGATGGCTTGCAATAATGGAATTTTAATGCAAACATTTCTCAATTCATCCAAGAAATCATAATTAGGCACCATTATTTGTTTTTCTACACCTTTATCAATTTGTAGTCTTTCCGGAAAGGAAGGTATAGAAGTAGATGTCGATGGTTGCTCTAATACTGGAGTTGGATTTATTGGATCTTTTTGTTTTAGTTTTTCAATGTTTTGGTCTTGAAAGGATGTATCTTCCTCAAGACTTTTATTAACCCGTAGGGAGTCTTCCTCAGAATTATCTTGTTCTTGTATGATCACAGAAGGTTTCATTTTCTCAAGTATCCTTCCAGACCTAAGTTGAACATCACTAAGGTCTAGAGGAGTAATTAAATAAGTTGGAAATTGTTGTCCTTCTATCATGTATGTATTCTGAGAGTTCTTATTATTGGGTTTTGGTATAGGCTGAGCTGGCAATTGATTGGATTTTTGAGGGAATGGTAATGGAAGTGGTTTATTTTGATGAGATTGGTTTGGATGATGTTGTTGAGGATTTTGTTGAAAATTTTGTTGAAGATTTTGAGGAAAATTTTGTTGGGAATTTTGAGGATAAAAATGTGGATATGGTGGATAGGATGGTGGATACTGATAATATGGAGAGTGTCTTCCATAGGGACCTTGTGTTCCTTGTGCCCAAGATTGCGATTGATTTTGAAATTGGGGCCAAGGTTGCTGCCAAGAATTCCAAGGTGGAGGTTGATTATACAATTGATCATGGAATCCTTGTGTCTGAGATCCCTGCCAAGGTCTTCTAGATACAAAATTAAGAGACTCTGTGGAATCTGTAGGAATTTCTTCCTGAAAAATAGCCTTGAGACCAGGAAGAGAAGGACAATTCTTGGTCTCATGCTTCTCAGAACAAATAACACAGGTCTCTACAACTTTTACATCTAGAGGACACTCTCTCAAGGCATGTTTCTTCCTACATTTGGGACAAAAGATTGCCAAGGCATCAGATTCAGCCTTTTGCTTGTTTTGTATCTTGAGGGTGTCTATTTGTTCACTAAGACTCCCTAAGATGTCAGATTTAAAATCATCAAGCATATGTCCTATTTCTGATCTACTTACTGTCCCAGAAGCAGATTTACTTGCCCTTGCAAGAGCAAGATCTCTTGGACCTTTGGCAGTTTTAGATTTCCCTCTGGAAAGGTTGATACATAACTTAGATATTTCAGGTAATGTGAGTTGTGATATATCCCCTTTTCCCATCATGTTAAGGATATCCAACCATTCATCCCTAATTGTTTTCAACAAAATAGCTTTTAAAGTGTCTTGATCTAGGTTTTCCATTTGTGCCTTTTTTATGTTGTATTTAAATATTTCCAATAAATCTTCTAAGTTTTCATCTTCTTTTTGTAACATCTTGAACACTTCTTCCTTATGATTAACCGACATACAATAATCCAAGTATCTCTCTAGAAATGCTTGTTTCATGTCTTCCCATGTTCTAATAGAACTACTGTTTAAACTCATAAACCACTTCAATGCTGCTCCCTTCAAAGTTGAAGGAAATAATTTCAGTTTTTGAGCATCTTGTAAGTAGTCATAAGTCCTACACAACACTTCAAATTCGAATAAGAAAGTTTCAGGATCCTCAGTTTTAAGTCCATAGAAGTTCGGAAGGACAGAAGGTGAAATGTTTTTCATGGTTGTATTAGTTTCTTCATCAAGTATAGGGAACCCAAAAGAGCTTCCTATTCTACCTCTTCCTCCATCTGCACCTCTACCTCCTCTTCCTCCTTCTCCTCTACCTCTACCTCTACCTCCTCCAAATAATGTATGTTCTCCATTAACAACTCCTCCTCCTCCTTCTTCTGCCATGGTTGACTCTCCTGTGGAAGTAGAAAGGTTTGTGTCCCTAACAGGAGTCTTTAGATCTTCTTCTATAGCAGGTTCAGTGGATGAAGTGGAAGGTTTCTCTACTGGAATAGGTGACCTTAGATCTTCTGGAAGTCCAGGATCAGTAAAGGATGGAAGATGGGTTTGAGTTGAAGGTGTACTAGCTCTGGATCTAGATGAAACAAGTGGTGTTCTAGAAATCAAATTTCTGCCTCTGCTGCTTATAAATCTTCCCCTTGAATCTCTCTCCCTACGCATAAAATTGTTTTTGGATGCTAAGAAACAAAGGTTACCTAGTTTTCACTTCCCCGGCAACGGCGCCAAAATGTTGGGTCTCAATCTAGCCTCCTAAACTGAGCTCATTTAATTGTCAACCAGGATTTGTAAACTGTTGAAGTGAAGTGTACCATATGTACCTAGGTGCTTGTTTCCTAATGCGTTGTGTGTAGTGTTTTGTGATGTTTTTGGTCTTTTGTGATGATTTTTATGTTCACAATGGAAATGTCTAGAAAACTAATGGAAAGGGGTTGGTGGTCAAAAACAGAGTTAAGCCTAATGTATGGAATGGAAAATGCAATTGGAAACACTGAAGCAGAATCTAAACTATGACTAAATAAAAGCAAAAGCTTGATAATGACTTTTTAGGCAAATGACACAAACTAATCTTGGGAAATGATCACTAAATATGCAAATCCTCTAACTAAACAGTTAAACACTAATCTTACCATGATGCAACATTTTGTTCTAAGCTCTTCTATTCTATGACTAATTCCTAGTTCTATTCTGCAATTTAATTGAATGTCACAAAACCTTTACTCAAGAGTTATTGGTTTCTTTTTCAAAGTAGTTCTTTTAAGGAAGAGTTATGTTTATAAAATGATGAGGAGATTGCAGAAATACTTCAGACCTTATAGTGATGTTATCTTCTGTTCATGTAGTTATAGATCAATTATGGATTTCAGAACAAGAAGAAGTTTGTGAATAATGAAGGCTGTCTTGTTAATCCTAACAACTGAAGTAATTTATTGTGCAATGGAAGACAATTTGAATATGAAGTGCAAGTGCAATGAGTTAATCTAAGAATGAACCTAAGATGCCACTAATCTAGAACAATGTTGAACTATAAGTCATCATCAAACTTGAAACAAAGTAACTGAACATGAGTTAAATGCAATGAAACTCCGTAGCATTCTAACTATGCTAACATGCATTATTCTATGAAGTTACACAATCTGTTTGTTCATCATTAGTGATATTTTGGAAGAGTTCCTTCTTTTGGAAGAGATAGAACAATTCTGACTGTGTAATTGGGTGCAATTGTAAGCAAATAGACTGAAAGCAAATGAAAAACTAAGATATCATATCCATACCCTACTCTTCATTATGATGTCTTGGGCAAGCGTTTAAGAGCAAGAACAGAGATGATACTTAGTACAAACACACAACTAAATCATTCATTATCACGGTCATGTCTTGAACTTCTTAAGAATTTCTTGGAAGAGTTTCTTCTTGTGGAAGGGTGATTAGAACAAGTGTAACTGTGATAGTTAATAGAAAAAACTTACAACTAAATCCTACAAAGATTACATAGCTATTTCATCATTCATCATTATAATCATGTTGAGAGTGTCTTCTATGGAAGAGCTAGAATGAATATAACTACGTAGTTTAGTTAAAACAACTATAAATTCAACTCCTAATCCTACAATACTATAGTCATTCAACATTCATCATTTTAATCTATTGGGAGAGTGTCTTCTTGTGGAAGAGCTAGAATGAATATAACTACAGTAGCTAGTTAAAACAACTATAAATTCAACTCCTAATCCTACAATACTATAGTCATTCAACATTCATCATTTTAATCTATTGGAAGAGTGTCTTCTTGTGGAAGAGCTAGAATGAATACGACTACAGTAACTAAAAAAACAACTACCAATTCAAATGCAAAACGTAAAGGCAGCTAGGAAAACTTATCTAATTTACGCAAAATAAATCCGTGCAAGAGGCAGGGGCCCTCTACCACTTGACAGCATTCAACTCCAAATTAAATCACGCCTTCAAAATAACTTTGTCTGCTCCATTAACGATGCAATAGTTTGAACATAACACTCTGCGTTTTCAAGAATGTAACACAGAGTTTAAACAAAATCTAGCAGCAAATCTAACATAAAATCTCTAACATAGCTCTCGGTCTCCCAAGAGTTTATAAAGAAAATGCACGTAACAATAATTACAATAATTCAGGAACACTGTCTTTCCTTATCCAAATCACGTTAGGATTCTTTGAAGTGGCTACGTGAAGAAGAAAAGACATCTGGACTGAGACAGTCCTAATAGGAGTCTTCCTTCCTAAATGTGTTCCCCACGTTCAAAACCATACCCAGAATTCATTTCTTCCTCCATGATGAGCAACGAACCATGTAGACATGACGTGGATCATGCCCATATGCGGTTTTTCTCAAGAGGCCACCCGGAACATACTCAAACATGAAGGCAGCTGCAGAATCGCCGGTTAGCTACGGAATGTCTGCATTCTGCAGCTAGTTCCGGTAAAAATGCTTAACAATGACAAAAATCACAAAATTCAACAAGTCAGTCATGTAAATCATTCTAGAAGTAATTTTAACTATATTTATTGATCAATTGGGTCTAAGATAGAAATGGACAAGGGAAAATGAGGTAAAATGAGGTGAAGGAAAGCACAATTTTGAGGCTCAACAGCTTCCATAACTTTACCAAACCATCGCCTATATTCTAATTATATGAATATATTCATTAAACTCAAAAGTGTGACCTTAGCTTTATTCAAAGCACTAACATAATGTTTAATTCGACCACAAAATACTCGAACTTGGTTTAAAACCCAAAAAACAATATAAATATAGATGTTGTACCCACAACAGCCTTAACTTACCTGGCCTTAATCTTCACGCAACTCCATTTGTGATCCAACGGCAGTCGCAACACACTGACCCATCCTACGAAATCCAATGGATATCGCATTCAACTCACACCCGTGACTTATCTCATCAACGTTATGTGAAACTCGTGGTATTTGAATACCACTTCAGGCTGCGTGTCACACACAGACCCTTATCGCGTGATTTCTCAACAAACTACTTACTGGAATTTTCTTATGCAAAACTCACTTATGGATTTGGAAACCCGCCTTCACTATTCACCAATCATGTTTCCACCATACCATTACTCAATTCCACGCATCTCTGCAATTGAGCCATCGCTTAACACATCTCAGCATCTCGGCATCTCTGAAATCGAATGAACCTTCAATCCATATTTCCTCTGCCCTTTGAATTCTGCTTTCATTAATTTGCTTTCTACACTCGACCAAGGTTTCATCGAACTTTCAACATTCTCAATTTAGTGATCACTCTTTAATACGGAACCTTTCCGCATACTCATTCCTTGAACATCGATTTCCATTACATTGGTTCTTTTACACAAAACCTCCACAACGCTTTATTCTGGAAACTAGTAATCATTCTGGTCACAACGAAATCGACCTTCTTTCCATTCGACAGGATTTTCATCAACATAAATTGATTTTCTATTATCGTTCATTTGTGCAGATTTCCACTATTATAACGTTATCCAAAACTTACATCTTTGTTTCAATACAATAAATCCCCAATTGTGATTTCAGATCTCGGCCTCATTTCACTGTGTGCACACAGTAGTGTGTCTAATTTCTCCATAAAATAATTATACAATAACGATTTCAATGTTGGGATACACATAAATCAATTTATATCTTAAAACATACAAATCACACATTTCTGTGATCGATTTACAGAGTTCACACAACTCTATAATCTTAATTTTATCCGCACAAATATGCACTCAACCACAACTCAGAAATTGAGTTACTTTCTATATTAACACACAAAATTTACATAAGAATTTCTTCCTCCTCGGCCTGATCTTCTACATCAGTGGCCTTCTCCAACTTTTCCCGAAGGCTTACAATCCAAACCCTATTCCTACTCTAACTCCTCACACTCTCTAATCTATCTTTTATGCCATTGAAGCTTAAATTTTATACAAAAATGGTCCTGAAACTGATTTTTTTTTCAGTTCCTACATTAGCTCAACAAAATCCTAAATATCCTATTTAATCCCTAAGGATTCTCTTTTATCCCAAAATTAATGAAACCAACTCTAAGTTAAGATTTATAAAATCTCTCAACCCCTATAAATTCTCAACTCACTCATATTATCAAACATTCAAGAATATTTACAATTTCCTCACAATATTTAGTTAAAATCATTAAAACCCACTCAAATCACTCATAAAAATCCAGCTCCTTTAAAAACTTAAAAACCCCTAAATTTAATAAAATACATGGATTTTTCTTTTAGCCTAATGCCCCTACATCACCTATCCAACCACAAACGGTAGTACACTTGTATCAACCAATTCAACCTGTTGCACCCACATCAATTCCACTTGTTGATACATCTTTACCCCTATTACAGACTCAAACTGTTTTACAACAACCATTTCAGGTGGGTCCTTCAACTTAGTACCCTCAAGTATTGGGCCCTTAGACTCCAAATCATTTAGCTAATTTACAACAACCTGTACCCAGAATAATTTATTTACAAGCTGGATTACCATATTATGAGATGTTGTAGCCACAACCAGGTTATACCTATCCTCAACTGAATTCAAGTTATTCTAATTTGGGTTATAACATTAGTGGACAGACCCCTTGGTAGCCTTAGGCACAAATGCCTCAACCTTCATTTCAAAAATTATCATACCCAGGTTTTGGAAAACAGAATCCTCAAGTGTTTTCTTATCAAAACAACCCCTATCTGGGATACCAGCAGCAAATTCCTTGTTGAGTGGTTCATTAAGTTCTTGTTACCATCTATAACTGAGGATGTTCTTAAGGGTGGTGTTGTAACTGAAGAGAAGGTAATTTCTCATGCCCAATATTTATACTGTTGGAAATTTTGTCATTGATGGCAAAGGAGAAGGCAAAGAAAGCAGCAGAGAAGCAGAGAGATAGAAAAAGAGGCAGCAAGTTGTAGAGAGGGTCGAGCAGCAGAGACGGGTTGCAGAGAATACAGAATACAGTGAAACAGAGAAACGATCATGTACTGACGGGCACTACCAGTGCATTGTCATGCACAGGTATTGAACACAGCGGATCACTGCAGAAAAAATCTTAGAAGCAAAGGTATCTGAGGTTAAATCAAAGGAAGGAACCTTGAATAAAGGCATGAAGCCGTTAATAAATAAAATGTGAAATGAAAACCGAAGATGTGGAACCATGCAGAAAGGACGGAACCGAAAAGCAAAAGAACAGTGGGGTTATATATATATATGGTCAAAATTACTTGATAAATATATTATCCAGTTATAAAGCAGGGTTAATGCACAAACTATGTATTTAAACGAAGAATGGAGGACAAATAAACATTGAAGCGGAATTATAAGAACCGGAACCCTGAGTCAAGAACGGAACCTTGAGTGAAGGCAATTTCGATGGAAGAAACAAGCAGTATCGCGCTGCCCTTGAGTGGTAAGCAGATTTCACTTTTTTGAACGGAATATAAGTCTCTACTTGACGCATGTCCTAAGGTGGTTTTCCAGAACCATTTATATCGCGTAAATTTGGAGGATTAACCCACGAGCATCCAAATTGCGCGATATTGTGCGTCATCCATCGGATGGGGGTCCAATGTTTAGTTGGAGCGCGAGAACATATCCACTGTTGGATCATGATTGAAAGTTCACAGAGGTATGGCATAAGTTGTTGTGGGCCCAAAAACGATTATATATGTTATCACTTGGGTAATTCCAAAGGGTTTTGTTATAATGTGTGATGGAGGAGGTAATATATGTCAATATAGTATTGTGAATATGAAATATCACAAAGGGTGCGTGTATAAAAAATTGTATATGTGGATATAAGTTGCGGTGGGCCCAATTGAATTATCGCGTTAATGGTTAGTTATTAACCATTGGAGAAAATGTTGAATGGTTGATATGTATATATATATAAATTGTGGACCCCGACTATGTTGCGAATTAACGAGAGGTAAGCCAAGCCTTAGACATTGCATTATATTATTATAACCAAGGCGAGTTAAATTAAATCTGGAGCATAAGGATAGGAGCGAAGCATATGCATTGACATGGTTTTAATATAAGCCACGGGTTATTAATGTTTACAACATTTGATTGGGGAATACATATATATGGCGGTATATATATATGTGTGTGTGTGTGTGTTATGATTGATATGAGTTGAATAGAGTTGTGGGCCCAAAATTCCCTGTTGATATATGCAACAGCGTGTTGGTTTAACAAATTCGAACAATGAACTTTAACCATTGAATATGTGGGGCCAAGGGAAAGAATAAAGACCGGACCCGAAAGGCTATGGAGTGAGTAAATGATCCATCGGATCTGCAGAACTCAATCGCATCAGCGGAGAACGAGAGACGCAGAGAGGCGAACAAATTGGAAATTGTGATTGCGATCGAGCAATTCAATCGCAACCGTCCGTTCCTAACTAATGGTAGCCATTGGATCTATTGCATCGGATAATTCCAATCGCATCAGCGCAGTGGAAGTGCAATTGAACAAAGTGTTGAACATTGCGATTGCGATGGTGTGATCCAATCACAACCGTCGGATCATTGAAGATAGAAACCGTTGGATCTAAAGGAAGTCGGAGTGGGGTCTACAGTGACCCATCACATCGGCGGAGATTCAAACACATAAATTTAAGACCTTCTCTTGTTAAAACCCTTCGACGGGTAAAAGAAAGTGTAACACAGAACATTGAAATGTCGAAACATTGATTGGTGAGACCTTTGCTAATCACATCGGCGGAATTCAAATGACCAAGGCACAAGAGCACTTCTAAAAAATTTTTATTGCGATTGGAAAATCAAGAAAGGCAGAGTATATTTGTAGTGTGGGCTCCATATAAAAGAAAAAGTTAATGTATGTTTACTTCGAGTTTTAGACCAAAGCTGAAGAGTTAAAAGAAAGCAAAGCGGAAAATATATATATATATATGAAACAACATATACATATATATATATATATATATATATATATATATCAGTGAACAGTGAACCATCGCATCGGAGTAAAGCATAACATCAAAACATACCATTGAGAGTTGCGATTGTGATTAATCACATCGAAACATTCGCAAGAGGAGCAATCGCAATCGGAAATCTCTGGAGGAGGCTCATCACATCGAAGCATAAGAAAAGTTTGGCTAGTGGGCCCGAAAGGGCATTTTATATGCTAAAAAGGTCTTTTATTATTACACCGAGAGTTGGTTGCGTTATATTAAAAAGGTAGTTAAATATATACAGGAGTTACGCAACTGCAGTGAACAACAGAGCATACAGAGAGGAAAAAGACAGAGACAGTTGCAGAAAAGACAAACACACAGTGATCCAAAATCTGAATGTGTTGATTTGTAATCCATGTTGAAACTGAATGTAAATGTTTTTAATTGGTTTATACTGTTTGTGATGCACTGGAAAGTCTCCGTAGGAAAACAAAACTCCACTATAAAACTAAAATTTGTACAAATTGCTGCAGTTTTTCTGAATGAGCTTGAAAAATAAATGAGGAGGCAGAAGGCAAAGAGTTAGGGCTATTCACTTCGAATTTCTTGTGGAATACGAACAGTTATGAGGCAAACTGTATAAAGGATATCACATTGATATGAATTAAGGTGCTAGATAATGCAGAATTAAGGCAGAGAAGATAAGAAGAAGGAGGAGAAGAATGAGATGCTATGAAAATTTAGAGATGATTTAAGACAGATAAGAAAGCTGGAGGACCGGAGTGAAGAAGGTATAGAACAGAGCTGATATCCAAGGTAAATCAGCAAGTGTTTTTTTTTTGAGAGAATGAGGAAGTTGGAGCTTCCCTATCAAGTTGTAGCTGACTAAGGTTGGAGCCTCCTGTAGGTTGGGCCTGCAGAAAATTGATGGGAGTTGGAGCTTCCTTGCAAGTTGTAGCTTGCAGAATTGAGGTTGGAGCCTCCTGTAGGTTGGTGCCTACAGAAAATCAGTGGTGAGAGGGAGTTGGAGCTTGCCTTTGCATCACAACAATAATAAGATGTGGTTTTCTCCCTTTATGGGTTTCCACTTATATTTGTTGTCTCTGTGTGTGATGTTTATGTGTTGATATGGTCTGTCCAATCTGCTTAATACTTGCTGCTCTCATATTAAGTCTGTTGTCTCATTATCTTAATACTTGGTGTTCACATATGAAGATTGCTCACATATAAATTTGATCATGAAATTAAGTTGTAAATAAGTTTTGAAGGTCAGTTTTAATTATTCATGACTATGCTAAACTGATTCACCCCCCCCCCCTCTCTCAGTTTAACTAAGGGTTCAACATAGACTTGATTTATACTCAGTTTGGCATGCTCTACAAGAAAATTCCTAATGTGCTGCGATCTAATTTTATTGTTCCTCCTTCATAAAAGGACTCTCATGCCAGAGACGGTGATCCGGATTTATGCAGGAACGCAACAGAATAAACACATAACCATAAATACAGAGATGCAGCGGAAATAACACTTCATTTCATTAATATCAAAGAATTGAAATTTGCTTATA
Organism: Pinus albicaulis; assembly: GCA_034641835.2. NCBI lineage: Eukaryota > Viridiplantae > Streptophyta > Pinopsida > Pinales > Pinaceae > Pinus > Pinus albicaulis. Next base: position 928,017,584 of record CM076575.1, on the reverse strand, counting down.
AACAGAATGGAAATAAAACTAGTTAGGGCACTGGTAGCTATCTCTGAGAAGAGATGTGGCGGCTACAGGCCTCTGAACTGCGTTACAATGAGGCTCGAGGGCCTATTTATTATTGAGAACCCTAAACATCCCAAAAACCTAACCCTAGGAGATGAAGCGCCAAAACTATGGGCCCCGTTTGGGTAAATTGGTGTTTCAACTTTCCAGGGACGTAACTTTGGCATACTATCTCCGTTTGACGCATATGATACATCATTAGAAAGCTCTATCCGAGGACTACAGCTGTCGGGACAAATTTTATTGAAAAATTTGTTGGCGCTTTCGTACCCAAAAAACGTCGTTTAGGGCCTCAAAACGGCTCCGGCAGTTCAGGACCCGAAAAACTGCTAAAAATAGTAAGTTATGCCGAAACTGAAAAACTGAAAGAGACAATGGTGGGGGCCCAAGTGGAATAGGCGGTGGCCACCAATATCCACCTAGATCATTCCTCCCCCCTTAGGAAGCAATGGTCCCCATTGCGTTAAGTTCCTCCATGAGATGAGGAAATTTCTGCTGAACTTGGTCCCTAGTGAACCACTTTCCTTGGTGCAGGAGTTGGCCAGCTTTGACAACCCGATATAGTTGGATCTTCTGTTGGCAAGTGTTCTTGATTTGCATGTCCATGATACAATCTGTGGTGGCCTGTTCCATGCAGTCTGGATTTAACTCTGTTGGTGTGAGTTGTTCTGCAATGTCCGAGGTGTCCAGTAGAGGTGGGAAGTAAGGACGAAGGCGATCCACATCAAAATCAAGATCAAAAGGCACCATCATATGGTGAATACTAAGTCAAGGCATTGTTACCTGCCAGCCCCTGGTGATGGTGTACTACCAGACGGAGTGGCGAAGTTTACAGTGAGGTCCAAAGGGAGGGCGCTCCTTCGCAAATGTAGCTACTTTGTCGCCCACCCGGAAGTGGTGGGCAATCTCGTGTTGATCATGGCGTTGCTTATACTTGGCATTGGCTCTGTCCAATATATCATGAACTTGTTGGCAGATGTGTTGAATGCGCTCGATGAAGCTACTTGCTTTGTCAACTTCAGACTGGACATGAGCTGAATCGGCCTGAGCAGCTGCAAACGGCATGGCTATGTCAATGGGACATAGTGGTTGGAATCCCAAGCCGACCTGAAAGGGGCTATGGCCAATTGAACTGTGGAGAGCCCGGTTATAACTGTGTTGTACATAGGGGAGGCTCTCGTCCCATGTGCGTGGATGCTTTGAGTTGTACATGCGCAGAATGTGTACAATCATTCCGTTGACGACCTCTGTCTGGCCATCTGTTTGGGGATGGAAAGCTGTGGACTTGGTGAGCTTTGTGTCCAACATTGACCAGAGGCTGGACCAAAATGTGCTGAGGAACCTGCTATCTCGCTCTGATATGATAGACTGTGGGATCCCAAAGTGCACCCACACTCGTTCAAAGAAGAGTTTAGCAGTGGCTTCTGCTGTGATATTCTTCTTACAGGCCGCCATGATGGCCATCTTCGAGAATCTGTCAACGACCACGAAAACACAGTTATTTCCATTCTTAGTAGAAGGCAGGCCCGACATGTAATCCATGGAGATGGATTCCCACGGTCGACTAGGGGTAGGTAGTGGAGTATATAGGCCTTGCTTCTTGATGGTCGGTTTGGCAATGGCACAAGCAGTGCAGGATCTGATGTGCTTCTCGACATCCTTTCGAAGGTTCGGCCAATAGAAATACTTCTGTAGTATTGCTACCGTTTTCTCGACCCCGAAATGCCCAGCGACTCGACTGTAGTGTGCTTCCCATATCATCTTGGCACGCTCGCTTGAAGGAACACAAAGGTGTCCCAGGTGACATAAAAGTGTATCTTGGAGGTGAAAATTTGGAACTTGCGTGCCCCCCAAGAGTGCCTTGTAAGTGTGGCCGAATTCTGGGTCACTCTCATAGAGAAGCGGCCAATCAGAAGTCTCGTGCCCACAAGAGTTGAGCACGGTGGTGAGCGCCACGATCGGTGGTCGGCTGAGGCAGTCTGCAACATTATTGGTGCTACCCTTCTCGTACTTGATGTTCAAATGAAACTGTTGCAGATATGTGGACCACTTCTGATGGCGATCATTCTGCAACTTCCCTTGTGTCTGTATGAACTGCAGGGGCCGGTGGTCTGTGTGGATGATTGTTTCCTTCCCCAAAATGTAATGCTTCCATTGTCGACAGGCTTGTACAATGGAATACATTTCTTTGTCATAGGTGGGATACTTGCGAACTGTCTCAGACAATGTCTCACTGTGATATGCCACTGGATGTCCCTGTTGAGTAAGAACTGCCCCAATAGCATAGTCAGAGGCATCCGTCTCGATCTCAAATGGCTGCTGCAAGTCTGGTAAGGTGAGCACTGGGGCAGAACAGAGGCGATTTTTCAATTCTTTGAACGCCTTCTGTTGAGGTTCCGACCAAAAGAATTTTGCTCTCGCTCCTCCTTTGGTGACTTGATTCAAGGGCCAAGTGATATGAGAGAATCCCAACACGAATCTATGGTAGAAATTAGCAAGACCCAGAAAGCTGCGAAGCTCTGTTATAGTAGTCGGGGCTGGCCAATCCCGAATGACTTGGATCTTGGCTGGATCCACATGCACCCCCTTTCATCAATAATGTATCCCAGATATTGAACCTGGGTCATGCCAAACGTGCACTTCTCCAAATTGGCACACAACTTGTGTTGCTGCAGTGTTTGGAGGACTTGTCGGATGTGATGAAGGTGCTCTTCCCAAGTCTTGATGAAGATCAGAATGTCATCCAAGCACACCACTACGAATGAGTTGGTGAATGGCCGCAATATGTCGTCCATCATCCTCATGAAGGTTGCGGGAGCATTCGTCAACCCGAAAGGCATGAGCAGCCATTCAAAAAGGCCTTCCTTAGCTTTGAAGGCAGTCTTCCACACATCAGAGGGTTCAATTGGTACCTGGTGATACCCAGACTTCAGGTCGATCTTACTGAAATATTTTGCACCTTGGAGTTGGTCCAGAAGGTCATCAATCCGTGCGATTGGGTACCTATTCCGGACAGTGATCTTGTTCAGCGCCCGATAGTCAATACAGAATCTCCACGTCCCATCCTTCTTCTGTACCAACATGATCGGGCTCCCACGGGGCGATGAACTTGGTCTGATGTGACCTTTCTGCAACAGCTCCTGAATCTGCCTCTTGATTTCATCATTTTCCAGAACAGAGCGTCGATAGATCGGCCCATTGGGTAGTGGCGCACCTGGGGTCAGATCAATCGGGTGCTTGACATGGCAGTGCAGAGGAACCCCCGTGGGTGAGGTGAAGATGTCCCCGTACTCCTCCACGACCTTATCCATTTGTTGTTGTCGGCGTAGGGCCCGTCCGGAGGTCGCGCCACAGCTCTTCTTCTTGCCCCGCGGATCATCGAAACAAATTTCCGGTTTGGGAAATGAGAGCTACTACATTGTTTTGCATAGAACTTTCAAAGAGATAGTCGTAGAGGTACTGCATCTCAGAGCACTATTTCCTAGCATTAATAATGAAGACGAAGGTCGAGATTCTCATATACGCATGACGTCTGACAAGTATGGTTGTCCTAATAATACATCAGAAACATCAATAGGAGCAACGTCACATAGTACCTCATCCGTGAAGGGCTTGATGCTATAGGGAAGGCGACACTGCCGGCTGACACGGAGATCTCGTCCTTGGTGAAGCCACCCGATGGTGTATGGATGTGGGTGAGTCGTGGTCGGCAAGCCCAACCGCTTCACGGCGTCTGCTGAAATGAGGTTCTTTTGGCTCCCATTGTCGACAATGAACTGTACCGGGGAGCCCTTTACCCACATCTGGGAGTGGAAGAGACGTTCCTCCTCTGGATCTTCCGGTTCCTCCTTTTGGATCTTTGCAGTGGCAACAGTGGCGTTGGGCTCCGCATCAATAATCTGTTTCCCTTTTTCATTCGCCTTTTCAGGTTCTGATTCGGAGTCAGAGCATGCATCTGACTCAGAAGCCCTCATCTCGGCCACTAGCGACCGCTTGGCCCGACACTCACTTGTGTTGTGAGTGGAGCTCTTATGGAACTCACACCACTTTCCCGTGTCCTTCTTTGGCTTTACGGTGTTGTTCTTGTCTTGTGGCTTTGATGGGTTGTCTTTAGCCGCCATGCTCTGTCCTTTGTTTTGCGGTTTGGAAGCACCTTTTACTTGCTTTTGATTCGCAGATCCAAAGTCTCGCTTCTTCTGTTTGAATTTCTGCTCAATCTTGGCAGCATACCGGTATGCCGTACCAAGCGAGGAGATGTCGAGGAACTCCATTTCCTCCTGAATGTATCTGTGCAGACAGCTGCGATACTTTAGCACTAAATGTTTCTCTGAATCTTTGATACCCAACTTTGTGCGCAGGGTATGGAACAGATTCGTCAGCTCGTGCACATCTTGATCCCTTTGTTGTCGCAGCGTGGTCCATTGTATGTACTTGTCCTCATAGCTCCCCACGGGATAGTACTGTTCCTTGACGGCGTCTCGGAAAGAATTCCAAGTTGGTACGGCCGAGAACAGAGAGGGCTCTGTCTGGTCCTTGTTCTCATAGTAGGTTTCTCACCAGTCCTTAACATGGGGGGTAGCTTTGAGGAGTGCAAAAATAATCTTCTCCCGGTCTGAAAAGTCATGAACAGAGAAATATCCTTCTAATAGATTCAACCATCTATCTACGGCATCTGCGTCTATTTGCCCCTCAAATATGGGAATGTCAAAATTTACTTGTACCTTAAAGGGAGTCGCAACTCCAGAGTGGCTACTGGATGCAGATGCGCCGCCGGTGGGCAGCCGTTGAAGGATCTGAGAAAAGTTATCCATCATCGCGTTCCTTTGCTTTTCGAGGGCCTCCTCGAGCAATATTTTGATAGGATCTCCTGCTCCCTCATCTTTCTTTTCCTCCCCCATGGGCGTCCGTCGAGGTTTGCGAGGCTGATCTTGCAAAGGTTCCACCAGATCAAGCCCTAGCTCCTTATACCCCGACCTCGTTGGGGACATGCAAAGAAGGATCGAGAAAAGGCAGACCGCTCTGATACCACTGATCCGGATTTATGCAGGAACGCAACAGAATAAACACATAACCATAAATACAGAGATGCAGCGGAAATAACACTTCATTTCATTAATATCAAAGAACTGAAATTTGCTTACAGACAACGGAAATAAAACTAGCTAGGGTACTGGTAGCTATCTCTGAGAAGAGATGTGGTGGCTACAGACCTCTGAACTGCTTTACAATGAGGCGCGAGGGCCTATTTATTATTGAGAAACAATGGAGAACCCTAAACATCCCAAAAACCTAACCCCAGGAGATGAAGCGCCAAAACTATGGGCCCCGTTTGGGTAAATTGGTGTTTCAACTTCCCAGGGACGTAACTTTGGCATACTATCTCCGTTTGACGCATATGATACATCATTAGAAAGCTCTATCCGAGGACTACAGCTGTCGGGACGAATTTTATTAGAAAATTCGCTGGCGCTTTCATACCCAAAAAACGCCGTTTAGGGCCTCAAAATGGCTCCGGAAGCTCAGGACCCGAAAAACTGCTAAAAATAGTAAGTTATGCCAAAACAGAAAAAATGAAAGAGACAATGGTGGGGGCCCAAGTGGAATAGGCAGGTGGCCACCAATATCCACCTGGATCATTCCTCCCCCCTTAGGAAGCAATGGTCCCCATTGCGTTAAGTTCCTCCATGAGATGAGGAAATTTCGGCTGAACTTGGTCCCTGGTGAACCACTTTCCTTGGTGCAGGAGTTGGCCAGCTTTGACAACCCGATATAGTTGGATCTGCTGCTGGCGAGTGTTCTTGATTTGCATGTCCATGATGCAATCTGTGGTGGCCTGTTCCATGCAGTCTGGATTTAACTCAGTTGGTGTGAGTTGTTCTGTAATGTCCGAGGTGTCCAGTAGAGGTGGGAAGTAAGGACGAAGGCGATCCACATTGAAGACTGGGTGCAGACCAAGGAATGGTGGAATACTGAGCTCGAATGCATTGTTCCCTACAGCCTTGGTGATGGTGTACGGCCTGTATCGGAGCGGGCGAAGCTTGCGGTGGGGTCCAGTGAGGCGCTCCTTCCGCAAATGTAGCCATACTTTGTCACCCACCTGGAAGTTGTGTGGCACCCGGTGTTGATCATGGCGTTGCTTGTACTTGGCATTGGCTCTTTCCAATATATCATGAACCTGTTGGCGGATGTGTTGAATGCGCTCGATGAAGCTACTTGCTTTGTCAACTCGTGACCGGACATGAGTCAATCGCTCGAGCAAACAAGAACGGCATGGCTATGTCAATGGGACATAGTGGTTAGAATCCCAAGCCCACCTCGAAAGGGATATGGCCAGACAATTGAACCGTGGAGAGCCCGGTTATAACCGTGTTGTACATAGGGGAGGCTCTCGTCCCATGTGCGGGGATGCTTTGAATTGTACATGCACATAATGTGTACAATCATTCTGTTGACGACCTCTGTCTGGCCATCTGTTTGGGGATGGAAAGATGTGGACTTGGTGAGCTTTGTGTCCAACATTGACCAGAGGCTGGACCAAAATGTGCCGAGGAACCTGCTATCTCAATCTGATATGATAGACTATGGGATCCCAAAGTGTACCCATACTCGTTCAAAGAAGAGTTTAGCAGTAGCTTCTACTGTGATATTCTTCTTACAGGCCGCCATAATGGCCATCTTCGAGAATCTGTCAACAACCACGAAAACACAGTCATTTCCATTCTTAGTAGAAGGCAGTTCGATATGTAATCCATGGAGATGATTCTACCATTGACTAGGGGTAGGTAGAGGAGTATATAGGCCTTGCTTCTTGATGGTCAGTTTGGCAATGGCACAAGCAGTGCAGGATCTGATGTGCTTCTCGACATCCTTTCTAAGGTTCGGCCAATAGAAATACTTCTGCAGGATTGCTACTATTTTCTCGACCCCGAAATGCCCAGCGACTCGACTGTAGTGTGCTTCCCATATCATCTTAGCACGCTCGCTTGAAGGAACACAAAGGTGTCCCATGTGACATAAAATTGCATCTTGGAGGTGAAATTTGGAACTTGCATACCCCCCAAGAGTGCCTTGTAAGTTTGGCCGAATTCTGGGTCACTCTCATAGAGAAGCGGCCAATCAAAAGTCTCGTGCTCATAAGAGTTGAGCACAGTGGTGAGCGCCACGATCGGTGGGCGGCTGAGGCAGCCTGCAACATGATTGGTGCCAATTCTTCTCAGACTTGGATGTTCAAATGAAACCGTTGCGTACATGTGGACCACTTCGATGGCTTTCATCCAGCTGCACCCCTGTGTCCGTATGGAGTTGGAACTATGGTCTGTGTGGATGATTGTTTCCTTCCCCAAAATGTAATGCTTCCATTGTCGATGATCCTGCACAATGGAATACATTTATTTGTCATAAGTGGAATACTTTCAGACTGTGTCGGACAATGTCTCATTATGATATGCCATTGGATGCCCCCGTTGAGTAAGAACTGCCCTAATAGCATAGTCAAGGGAATTTGTCTTGATCTCAAATGGTTGTTTCAAGTCTGGTAATTTCAGAACTAGGGCAGAACATAAGTGATTTTTCAATTATACAAATGCCTTCTATTGAGATTCTGACCAAAAGAATTTTTCCGCTCCTCCCTTGGTGACTTGACTCAAGGGCCAAGTGATATGAGAGAATCCCAACACGAACCTCCAGTATAAATTAGCAAGACCTAGAAAGCTGCGAAGCTCTGTTATAGTGGTTGGGGCTGGCCAATCCCGAATGACTTGGATCTTCGCTAGATCCACATGCACTCCCCTTTCATCAATAATGTATCCCAGATATTGAACCTGGGTCATGCCAAAAGTGCACTTCTCCAAATTGGCACACAACTTGTGTTGCCGCAGTGTTTCGAGGACTTGTCGGATGTGGTGAACGCAAATGTATCAAACCATAACCATAAATACGTAGATGCAATGGAAAATAATACTTCATTTCATTAATATCAAAGAACTCGAAATTTGCTTACGTATTAAATCTGAATAAACTAGCTAGGGTGCATCGTAGCTATCTCTCGAGAAGAGATGTGGTGGTTGCTGCATCAATCGCTTTACAATGAGGCGCGAGGGCCTATTTATTATTGAGAACCCTAAACATCCCAAAAACTTCCAACTTAGGAGATGAAGCGCCAAACTATGGGCCCGTTTGGGTAACCGGGGTGTTTCAACTTCCTGTGGACGTAACTTGGGCAACTATCTCCGTTTGACGCATATGATACATCATTAGAAAGTTCTTATCCGAGGACTACAACACGGACAAATTTTATTGTGTACCCGCCGCGCTTTTCCATACCCAAAACGCCGTTAGGCTCCCCAAACGGCTCCGGAAGTTTAGGACCCGAAAAACTGCTAAAAATAGTAAGTTATGCCAAAACGGAAAAACTGAAAGAGACAATGGTGGGGGCCCAAGTGGAATAGGCGGGTGGCCACCAATATCCACCTGGATCAGACGGTATGATTGGTACTGCAATCACACATCATACTAATGAATCTGATCCTACGCCTTCTTCCAAAATTAATGCCTTGTCATTTGACAAAGGAAAAAGTGACAAGCAACCCAGAAGTAAGAAAAAATGGAAATAAAAGAAAAAACACTCTTCTGACCTGCAGGAAAGATCATATGATCAAATTTCTGGAAATAGGAAACCTCATTATCCATGCATAATCTATAATGAGGAACACTTTGTTTGAGATTGTCCTCACCACATTGAATTCACAAAAATGGTTAAGACTTCACATGCATCAGCTGTGTTGACAGATCCGTTTTCAAATTCGGACACAAATTTGGTTGCTACGAATCCAGCTCTAGTTCCCAAGTGCTTATGCTATATGTCACAAAGCCATTGACAGAGGTTTTGGTGTCAATGCGTAATAAATGTTATGGTATTCATGCCATTGATCAACCTACTACCTCGACCACGAATCCATCTACAGAATCATTACTGCCACTTTCTATTCCTGAATTGAAAATCAAGCCACCGAAGGGAGTTGTTCATAAATCGACATATAATCCTCAAGCAAGAGCTGCTCAAAATTAGAATATAGTTGAACATTTGGCTCAACTCCCTTCAGTTGCGTCATCTCTTGAGGTATTACAAAATTTTCCCTCCCAGAAATAGGCTTTGTTGTTAGCTATTGGTGGAATTGATCCGACAGATTCTAATCTCATAGTCTTTAATCATACAGGCTATGTGCCACAACTACCAGCAGAATTGGCATTCTCCATCCAAGTAAATGTTGGCAATCACATTTTTCATCATACTATTATTGATGAGGGAGCATATACGTGCATTATGTCTCTAAACTATTGGAAGTCACTTGGCTCGTTGTGCTTATATCAATCATCAACAATGTTGAAGTCTTTTGATGGAAGTACATATAAGCCTTGTGGTATTATTGATAACCTGCATGTTGAACTAGGGGGAAAAACAATGAATATTTACGTTGAGGTCGTTGATGGGCCCCTTTACTACAATATTTTACTTGGAAGGCCATGGGTGTATGCTATGACTACAATTGTTTCTACATATTTTAGAATGATTGCCTTTCCATATAAAGGTATTATCACATTCATCAATCATCTACCCTTCTTTGCGTCCACTTCCTAGGTAACTGGAAGTGTTCTATTCATTCACGCACCACAACTCACACTTCAGAAAATTGGCGTAGGACTCTTAAAGGATTCCACCCTCATGGGAACCTTTGCATTACCGCCACCTGTGACGTCAGCAGCAATTGCAAGCATAGAAACATGCTACATGATCTCTTCCACTCCATCTGGCTTAAGGAAGTGTACGGGTGATTCTGAAGTTGTTACATTGGATGAGTTTCTACAATTGAGTTGGCATAGCAATCAATCTATCTGGCTTGGGTGGCGAATCCGAAATCATTGTCGTGGGTTGTTTGGGTTGATCGTTCCTTATATTTTGGTACTCCATCTGATCCTTTTTCCTCAACTTTCTTGACAGATGAGAATATTTTGGAAACCATGATGTTGGAAGGAGAACCATGGGAAGATTATCATCATCCTTCCCATTTTTTTGATTATGAAGAAAATAATCTTAGCGAACTATATCACACATTGATAAAAAATTTCTCTTCAAATTCTTTTCCTACTAATGTAATCGATTCCGAGCGAAATCTGTCAAATATTGAAGAAACCATTTATGTCGATATTTCGACCAAACCTATCATTGTATAAAACATTCATGTTGGCATATCTTGTTCTCCATCAGAACTCGAAACATATTTCTCTCTATTTCGTGAATTTCGTGATGTATTTGCTTGATCTTACGAGGAAAGGCCAGGCATAGATACTAGTATCGTTGAACACACTATTAATATGTACCATGATGTCAAACCGGTACGTCAACACCTTCGTCCTATTCATCCGAAGAAGGCCACTTCCATTAAAGCATAAGTTGAAAAAAATTTGCATGTTTATTTCATTTACCCTCTTCCACAAACCGCCAGCGCCAATTCATCTTGTTGTCTCTCTAGGACCATTTTCGAAATGGGGCATTGATTTCATGACTTGTAGCCCTCGTTCATCTGGGGAACATGGTTAGATTATTGTCGCAGTAGACTACTTTACCAAGTGGGCTGAAGTGATGCCTACATTCAACAACAAAGGAAAAATAGTTGCATTGTTTTTCTTTAATCATGTCATTGCACGGTTTTGGGTCCCACAGGCTATAGTCACAGATCATGGGAAGAATTTTTGAAACCATATGATGATTGAATTGACTGCCAAGTTAGGATTTTCATATGATAATTATACTCCTTATTATCCACAATCAAATGGAAAAGTTGAAGTTATCAACAATATTCTTAAACATATGCTTCAGTGAATGATAGGAATTTGTAAAAGAAACTGGCATTTGATCCTATACTCGGCCTTGTGGGCATACCTAACCTCGATGAGAAATGCAACCGGATTTACTCCCATTCAATTGGTGTATGGTCTGGAAGCTATATTGCCAATCTAATGTAAAATACCATCGTTGAAACTCACAATCGACTTGTTCCTTGACACCTCAGATCAAGAAGCATGTTTTTTTAACCTCATCCATCTTCATGAAACACGTCGTGAAGCCCAATTGGTCAACGAAGCACATAAGAGACATATAACGGCGCAATACGACAAAAATTTCCAACATCGCATTTTCTCATATGGAAACTTGGTCCTTCTTTATGATCAAGAGGCTGATGTAATAGGTACAAGTAAATTTGAGCCATTATGGCACGACCCCTATATTTTCAAAGGAGTTCTTGCTAAGGGTGCCTACGAGTTGGTGGATTACGATGGAATTCCATTGGTGCAGCCTCGAAATGGGTTGAAACGTTACTATGCTTAATCATGAGCATAGTAATTTTTTGTATTATATTGTATATATATGTTTTTGATTTGCATTCACTATCTTAGTTTTCTTTTAGAGTTTTCTTGACGTTATTAATTCACTTTACATTTCATTGCAGATGTCTGGAACTTTGGAACCATTTATTGGGTATGCTAATGATGCTAGTTGTAGTACACTGAATCTATCCTCTATAGCGGGGGCCATTTTCGCTCTGAACGGCAAGTTATTAAGTTTTCAAGGGATTTGTATCGGTAGAGATTACTAATTTAGAATAAGAGATACTAATAAGGGAAGTATAAGTCAAGTATAATACAAGGAGAAAAAAATATCGTTGAGTATAGCGTGTTGATCGAACTTCTCTCTGATGCCATTTTATTTGGTATTAACCGCATCATTATAAGGTTAGACTCACAACTTGTGGTAGTACAACTTACTAGTGTTTATATCGTTAGAAATCCAACACTGCGTCGTTTGTTCCTAAGAGTTAGAATTTGGGAAAGACATTTTGGTTTTATTTAATATCAACACATTTCAAGAAATTTTAACACATTGACCGATTCTTTAGCTAATCATGTTTCAGACAGACATTTGCAACATGTAAAGATACATTCACATATTTGAATAGGATTGTGAAATAAACATAGGAAAACACTGAAATCAAATAGACAGATAGTTTAGGTTTTTACAAAAAATTGTGCCCAAGACACATTGGTCGTCTAACCTCAAAATGTATGCAACATGTCAAAATTAAACTAGTGATGCTCATGGTAACATGCTATCGATCTAGCTATCCTACGCAGTAACCGCATCCAGCGGTTAGGAACGCCTATAGTGTGGCACTGCAGTCGCATGGGTAACTCTTCGATACGAAAATCTGGAATCCTGAAGGTCAACCCCTCTATGTGATTCCAAAGCTCAGACAGAGTATCAACCATGTATAAATCCTAAAGGACTGCTCTCCTGACAGCCCTCTCTGCTGGCTCATCCACTCCATGCTCTGGTTCCTCCACCGGCTGAACTCGACCAACATCTGCATTACATCAAAACTTTAGTTTAGTCTTGGGAAAACATTAAAATACAAAAAAATTGTATAAACCTTAGAAAAATCAAAAAAACATGGTCAAAACATTCTTACCTATTGCACCCCATTGAGAGCCTTCTAGTAAAGCTAGGTCTAGATCTCCTCAGAAATCGACGTCTGCGTATGCATACTCATTGATGGCGATAACATGTTGCCTAAACCAAGTGAAGAATGCAGTCAAGAACACGATCGATGATCGGCCTACATGCCTAGCCATTATTTCTCCCCTTCTTTGCATCCTCAGAAATCTAGGGTTAGAAACACCCAGTGTAACATGCTGAGGTTGCATTAGTGGAATCCACTCTAAGGAAACTGAAATGAGGATCGAACCATAACTGAATTTTTTCGTCCTTCCTCCCTTTGTCGTGTTCAGTTGTTCTTTTATTTGAGAAAGTATAGCTTCAGACCACTTGAAGACTATTGACTCCATGCACTCTAGCACATACTGCATATATGATCTATTTGCTACATGTAGTGTAACGGTGTCGGCAAGCTTTGTGATCATGAAAAGAATGGTTCTCAAAGGCAAATCACGAATGTCACGGATTTTTATTTTCCCATCCTTGCTTTGCTTTTCCCCTAGATAGAAATACTGCAAAACATAGTCTCTCACTATCTCTCCTCCGAGAACAGACCCTAAGAGGGAAATAAGCAAGCCTCTCCTCGACAAGCCTATCAGAAAATATACATCCTCCATTGTAATAGGAACCATTTTGCTCCTAATGTGAAATGCCTCAATAGCCAGATCCCATGCATGAACTAGGAACTCCAATAGTTCTATTTGTTGCCTCATCCCTGACAAGCGGAAGTACTTTAATAACCCACAATATCTTACGACTTTTACTGTACCTGGATCATTTAGGGCAATCATATTTTGTTCTTCATGCTCTCTTTCTCTCCAAGTAATTGTCATTCTAGTCTGATGAATTCCTGAAACATAACCATAAGACTCATTAGACTCCTTTTCATGAAAAAAATTAGGAATATTTTGGGTACAATGCAAGAATCAAGAATGTGAATTGCACCCAACATAGTCTTGAACAAGGGATAGTGCATTTCATATGCACCTAGGCTTCAATTTAGGTGCTCCACAACACAGCTTTCGATGCTCAAGGGTACGTTTCCATCTTTGGAAAAAGAATTTACCTTAAGGGGCCCAAATCCCTAAAAATTTGAAATGAAAGGAAATGAATTGACTACTAAAAGAAGGAGAGGATTTATGGCACCAACCTGGATCGAACAGTGATGAAAAACATCCACAAAATCGATCGCAATCGAAGGCTGAAGTTTGGGGGAAAAAACAGGTTCAGAGCTCCAAAATGCAAATGGTAAATTTCAAATGGTAATAATGAATAGTAAAACTCTTTAAATTATTCATTTGATTATTTTAAAATCATATTTATTGATGTGACTATGGTTTTATTCTGTTTTTATCATGAAACTGGTATTTTTAATCCATTTGATGTTGTTCTGAATAGGTTTTGCAACTTACGAGGAGATTAGTCATGAATATTTATTTCAAGAATGATTGGACCATAAAGCATACTTTTATTCTTATTTTTCAAGCTTTGTTAAAAATAAAAAAGGACTTGAAATGCACTTTTATCTCTTTTTCGAGCTTTGGTAACAATGAAAAAGGAACCCCTGGAGTCTTCTTTTAGCTCTTTTCAAACTTCGATAATGGGAAAAGATTGCCAAGCACTTGAATTTTCGAGCTTGTAAAAGTAAATGAATTGATATCTAATCAGTATAATTTTAACGTTTTTCCAGAATGAGATAGATTATTTACAAAAAAGGAATGCCTTAGTCGAACATGCCTAGGAGGTTCTCTCAGATATTGTTTTCCACTTTTTCGGATCTGAGCAACAACTTTACGAAAAATTACTTATGGAGTTTTCTTTAATCCTCTTTTTCAAACTCTCTAAATATGAAAAAGGACAGGGTTGTCATTGTTGTTAGGCTTGTTAAAACATAAAATAGCGACATGTTTGTCGATCATGGCAAGAATCGAGTTTCATTCATTGCTAGACTTGTTAAATTATTAAATAGTGATACATTATTCACCCGAAGGGTTGAATTATAGATAAAGCATATATTATCCTCCTCAAACTTGTTAAAAAATAAAGAGGTATTGGTCGAAAAATGGTCGGGGAAATTTTGGGAAAGTGAACATAAATTTTTACAGTAGCAGGACGCTCTTGAACATGACACTTCACTCCATCACTGTGACTATTTGGGTAGGGTAATCTTCTTGAAGGTTCATTCATACCTATGGTTCATCATACCTTCACTTTGGTTTTGGGTCAATGTTGCCAACTCATCTTAGTGTCATCGATATGTTCAAGAGAAGTCATCCAATGAATACTCATCCTTCTGCAATACTCATAAAACTTCATTCTCATGACAGTCATCCTTGACAATTGATATATCAAGTCACATTTTGTCTTTGAAATCATTACTCTCGTTTCGTAATAAAGTAGCTTCCTGGCGATGTCAAATCATCATCTAGGATGTTTACTTAGAAACATCATCTTTCGGTAC
Organism: Pinus albicaulis; assembly: GCA_034641835.2. Lineage (NCBI taxonomy): Eukaryota > Viridiplantae > Streptophyta > Pinopsida > Pinales > Pinaceae > Pinus > Pinus albicaulis. Next base: position 928,002,516 of record CM076575.1, on the reverse strand, counting down.
CATGAGGCTTGTTACAGCATCGAAAAGATCCTCGTTTTTGGACTTTTGACTGGAATATTTTGTTTGTCGTTCGACATCAAATCATATATTCACCCCTTACGAAATGTACTGCAGTACCTTCAGGGCCATTGACATCAATGGTGGTTCTCTCACGTTTATTAACAGCTCACATCATTGGCTGGTAATCAAATGATGTATTACCATGTTCGACTACAAATCATATATACACATGGCTAGAATTGTACCAAATGATCGAGTGAACGAGATAAGAAGACCTTGTATCTATTTTCAGCCATTTGGGTTTTGATTTCGGGATTATTGTACACATCATATATATGGTGACATTACATACAGATCATCATCTGAACATGGGCCTATATCTATAAGCATGCCTTTATTGAACAACATTCCGATGTCTACAATATGTACATGTTATTATATAGTTTATGTGCTAAGAATGGGAATTCCTTCCCTTAGTAATTCATGATAAAGAGGATATATCATGATTTAATGTATTGTAATATTGATGCAATTCGCCACTCCGCTTCAGCCCCAGCCCATCACAGTGTAAAGCATCTCATTCAAAAAATATTTTTATTATTATTCTGACTTCATGCTTTAGGGGGCAATATTTTATAGGTCAATTTGGGCACCATTCTCAATGTCCTAGTTAAACTAGACATCATTCCCCATAACCAATGAATAGTTTCTATCACCCCCTATCATTTCAGTTGCTACATGCCCTAAGACAAAGAACAAGAACAAATCATCCATGACTTCCATTGCAAGGTTTCCAAGATTTGAAGTACATGTTATATCACCTATGATCTCACCAATGCAGCCTCTCAAGGGACTAACTGCTTTGCATATGCAGTTACCTCCATTCAAGGGTGTGATGCAAAGCACTTCCCGGCATTCAAGAGTGCGTTCGTCAATTGGGAGTGAAATTCTCATTGTTCAAAATATCCACATGGCTAGTGCCTTCTAGAAGAGTCCATATGTGTCAAAATTCGAATCCATGTGTCCATTCAACACCTCTGAGCTTGGGAACATGTCTTGCCTATTATTAGAAAGTCATTGATTTTGAAACTACCTTCAGCTGATCTATAAATTAAGTACAGATCCTAGTGCTTGAGAAGGAAGAAATTTGGTAAAGAAATGATGTTGAATTCTCAATTGAGTATTTGATTTGAGTGATATGCTGCTAGAGAGATGTTCATTGTGATGAGGGTGGGATGATGCTGGAGTTGGTGACATCAAATCAATCACTAGTTGTAACCTCCCCCTTCTATCCATTAATAAATATTGTTGCTCATTTTCCCACATATGTATCTGTATATGTCTCTCTCTTTCATATTATGGATTCTTAGCTGATATATATGTTTCATGTTTCATTAATTTAACTCATTAAGGTAAATAGTCATTTGTATATTGCAATCTCTTTGTTTTTTAGTGTTTATACTTGCAGGAACTAGTCTGGCGATCAAAGTTGGATTGGAAGCTACAGCAAGAGCGACAGAAGGAGAATAGGAAGCACTTGGATCACAAGTAATTTTCTCCATATTTATGTTTGTCTATTTACCCGTAGGAAAGTGTCTGCAAATTCTTTGATCTTTTGTTATAAATGCATAGAACCACATTTAGGGAATGTGTTTTATCTGTAATTCATAATTCCGCATAGCAAAATAACTTCCTCCAATATTTTGCTGCTATTAGAAAACTTCTTACGTCGGTGACTATCTTGGGTATTGGCCAATTCACAATGACCTAAACTGTAGAGGGTTATATATTCATCTCACCTCCTCCAAAAATATGTCCCAAATACACTAAATAATTTTTACCAAATTTACATTTTGACATCTTCAAAAACACTGTTCTTTTCTTAAGACATCAAGCACCTTTTTCACATGCATGACATGTTCATCTCATGATTTGCTAAATATAAAAATATCATCTAAATTTACAATGACAAACTCATCAAGAAATGGTCTTAACACATCATTCATAACTCTCATGAAAGTAGTTGGATTGTTTCAAAGACCAAAAGGCATAACAAGCCACTCAAACAATCCTTGTTTAGTTTTGAATGCAGTCTTCCATATATCCTCTTCATCTATTCTAACTTGATGGTAACCACTTCTTAAATCTAACTTAGTGAAATAATTTTCATACTTCAACTGATCAATAAAATAATATATTCTTGGGAGTGGATAACAAGTCTTTACCGTGATTTTTTTTAGTGCATGAAAATCCATGCACATGCACCATGTTCCATCCTTCATGCACACCAACACAATCGGTGAACCACATGGCAAGGTAGATGGATGAATGATCCCTTTATTTAACAACTCTCGTATTTTCTTCTTGATTTCTGCACTTTCCATTATCGACATGTGATACATGCCAATATTAGGGAGTGGATAATCCTATTGCAACTGTATCTCATGTTGGATTCCTCTCTTGGGAGGTAACCCCTTTGGTTCCTAAAAAAACTCACCATACTGACTTACCACATCAAATAAATCATATTTCAATTTATCATCACAACTGTCAAAATATTCATAATCCATATCATTCTTTTGTTTGATCATAAGAAGCACAAAGTTTTTTCTTGAATTTACTAGTCTTTTCATTTTCCCTACATTAACTAAAGAGAGATTTATCTTTTTGTGATGAGCTCTCACAATATATTTCACTCCATATTTGAAGAATTTGTACTTGTTATCATTGCGATAGAATGCTACTTTCCTTTCATAGAGATAAGGACTACCAAAAACAAATCCTGATATGTCAAGCAGTACAACATCTAACTCAACTTCATTAATAATTTTGTAGTGATTGCAAACTAGAAAACACACTTTCTTGTAACTTGTAAATTTGTATCCTTGGTTATCCAACCCAAAGGATATGTCTTACGATGAGGTATGGTTTCAAGATTAAGTTTCCCTACTAAGTCTTCAGATATTAAGTTCTCTTGAGACCCATTATCAAATATTGTGTCGATTTTTGTATGTTTTGAGACAACTCTTACATGAAACATCTCTATTCTTGTTTCTTCACTTGGAGTGTTACTGTGACAATTTGATGAACTAGTACTTGTTATAGCTTCTTTTCTCTTTGTTACCATGGCTGAAATTTTAGTCTCATCACCTAAGCCAGATCCAAGATCCTATTGTGTGGTATATGTTGTCTTTTTTTCCCCTTGTTGTTGAATTTATTAGGCCTCAATTTTGGATGAAGCTTCCAGAAGTGGGCTTCATCATGAACCTCTTTGGAACAATTTTTACATGTGGTTTTCTCCCCTTATTTTTTAATGGATGCGTTTTTTTTTTTTTTTTTTCCTTTGAAACCCTTTCATTTTTCACCACCCTTAAATGGTTTATATTTACCTTCTTCTGGTAAAATTTTCCCTCTTGCCTCAAGGTGTGTAGCTTGTACACATACCTCATCTAGACTAGTGGGATTGAACATGAGGATGGTCTGTTTCAGGTAACTATGTAAACCCCTTATATACTTCAGCAAGGTATCTTGAGATTGCAAATCAACTCCTAACATAAGAGATCTTCTCCTAAATTATTGAGTGTAATATTGCACATTATGACTTTTCAATTGTCTAAAGTTTTGCCAGTTCATAATGGATTTTTGCATGTAAGCTAGAGGGTAGAATTTCCTTTTAATTGCATTAATGAAATCAGACCAAGAAATTGAGATCTTACCGTGTTTTTTAATATTTTGACCATACAAGTGTTGCACCCTCCATTCTCAAGGAAGCTAATTGAATATTTATGTCATCCTCTTGAAGGTTCTAAATTCTGCAGTAGACCTCCAACTTACGAATCCAATTATCAAGCTTCTATGCATTCACTTCACCAATATACATTGGTAGCTCAAATTTAACATCAAGTTTAACTAAGGGTGATTTACTAGTTCCTTTTGAAGTATGTGGATGAATATATGGAAGGGTTGTGGTAGTGGAAGATGATGAAGAGGAAGGTGAAGATGGTGGTGAGGATGATGGTGGAGTGGATGGTGGTTTATTACCATCTCCATGACCTCCTCCTCCTATAGAACCCTCTCCTCTAGAAGGCCTAGAACTTTCTCCCTACATCCTTGAATTCCTCTCCTCATAGAGTACCTTTACCATCTTTGTCATATCAAAAAATTCCTTCTTGAATGCTCTCTCCTCTTTTGTCATGGTAGGTTCTCCTTCATGAGACATGCTCACTAAAGACTCAACTTCAATTTGAGGATGTGTTGGTGTTGAATACTTTGGCAACATTTCCCTTCTTCCTCTTGACCCAACTTCAGGGCTTTCAACTAGCTTCCCTTCCCCTCTTTTCAGTTTTAACCTCGTAAGAATGACACAAACTTCCAAATAATTAGATCCATTCTTGCACAATAAAACCTAGTTAATCTGGTACCAAAATTATTTGATTATGGTATGTTAGTAATGTTGTGCTAGTTCCTCTTTCAGATTTTAAAAAAAAAAAATCATGTGCTTAAGGATTCAAGTTTTCTTGCAAGTTAACTTAGTCTCATGAGTGATTTTAATGTTAATTTTATGATAAAATTAACATAGAATAAAGACTAAATAGCAGAAATAAAATGTACATTACATCACAATACAACACATCAACACAGTGATTTGATGAAGGAGTTCACCCCTCCTATTCTACATCTCCTTGGTCCAGCTTCCATGTCTTGGGCCTCTCTATTATGCTCAAATTTGAGAAATGATGTGTTTACAATGTTTTTCTTCTCCTGAAACCTATTTCATTGGGTCCATAACACTCAAAAATGGTACCTTAGCCTCTTTCTGCTCCTCATTTGGTCGAAATTTGGATGAGTTATCAGTTCCCCGAGTTACTCCACAACTTGCTCCACAAATTGCACAAAATTTGGGTCGGTCCTACAAATATGCCTGGAATTTGGAAAATTGTCCTACAATTTCACCAACTAGCGGCGGAAATTGTGGGAGAGTTAATTTTGGTAATAATGCCCATAATCCGCATTAGGCTTTATAATCCCATATTAGCAATGTATTGGTGCGTTAAGGTTTTAGCGCCTCCAACACTCCGCCCTTGGTCCGAGGTATAAGTCATATGTGAGTTTATTTTTGGGGCTGGCCCCCTCTCCCCCCAATGACACCAATGACAAAATTATAATAGAAGCGGTGGCATATATGGTTAAGAAACAACGTGTAGGGGAGTTGGTATCAGCGCAACTTTGTTCCGCAGAGGTCTTTTGTTCGACCCCCGCCTGGTCCATCCGGTATATAAACCCAAAAATTTAATACACCGTGAGGGGGGAACATGGCGGCCCCAGGTTGAGCGACATGTCTCCTCCTCATTGGTCTCCCAACGACCAATAAAAACATTCCAAAACACACCACTTCGCACCAATCACACAATGCCACTTGGTGGCCTGCTATTCACTGAACAAATGTGTTGACTGGTCAACTTGCCTTGTCACCCTGCCACATATGCATGCCCAATTAGTAGTACAAAATTCTGACTAGATCTGTTTGCACAATTTTTTTGCCAAATTTTCTTGTTTAGAAAAACTGACAGAACATGTTTCTGAGGCCATACAGAGTCTATTTCATGCGAATTGAGTTGTGTTGGATTCAAAACGCCAAACATTATGCGTTCATTCAATTTTTGTGTTATTATGAGAACATTGATTTTTTATCATAATTATGAGCACCTGGTCATCATTGGACCTAATAACCCAACAATATCGAGATAATGAGCTAGATATATAATCATTGCGACAAATTACCTTACCATATGGGTTAAGGCAGAACTTGTTAGAGATTGTAGTGTATATATAGTTGCATGGTTTCTATTTGAGAACAAAGTTACAAGGTTTGGATGTCCTAAAATACTAATGAGTGATTAGGGTACTCACTTTTTAAATAAGAAAATTGTTTCCTGATAGAAAATTTTCAACTTTACCATCATAAGAGTACACCTTATGATACTAAAGAAAATGGCATTGTTGGAGGATTCAATAATATTTTGGAGAATACTCTGAAAAAAGTATGGAACATAAACATAGATGATTGGAACTTAAGGATTCCAATAGTTATATTGGTATATAGGACCACATGTAAGAAATTGATAGGGTGAGCACCATTCAGATTAGTATATGGAAGAAGTGATTCCTATGGAATTCCTAGTCCCAAGTCCGCGCATTGATGACTTAAAAAATTTGACCAATTTAGGTACAATAGAGAAAACAACTTCAGATATGTTTTAGCTAGAGGAAGACCATGCAGTGGTATGATTTCATTAGAATGTGAAAAAAGTGCGCAAGAAAGATTAACATTATAGGTGCATAAAACAAAAAAGGTTTTAGTTAACAGAGTAGGTTTAGTTGTATGATAGTAATCTTTTGAAGCATCTGAGCAAGTTTCAAATATATGACAAGGCCAATATACAATCAAGCATGTGACAAAGGTCAGAATTTTCTAGTTATAAAAACTCAATGGGGAACCTATAGAAGGATTTTTCAAAGGGATTTGGTTGAAACTCTATAGGAGAAACGACCTTCCACACACTAAGGATGTCTGCACAATTTATTGAAATAAATAAAATATATATCAATACTTTTTTCTTTGTTCAAAAAATAAATTTCATGGAGAATGGGGAAGGGAGAACATTGCAGAGCTATGCAGACCCACTAGAGTGGCAGGAATTTTTCAAGAATTTACAATTTTGAAAAATTAGGAAAGAAGCACCTAAAAACACCAGTATCAATCATGTAGGATAGAATTCATAATCATGGAAAGGATGAAAAGAAACTAAATTATTAACAGATTGGATGCACTTTTGGATTGGTGGATCTGGTAGGAGAAACTAATGGCAGGACACATACCTATCTCAGTCTACACACCAATGAAAGATCCACCTTCAGAAGTAAATTCAATGTGATATTAGATCGTGTATGATAGATTTGGAGTTATGATAACTAGAAAATCACGCAATATGGAAGGGATGTATAAATTCTTCAAAATTAGTCAGATGGGCTTATTTTTTTCAAGGAATTTGGAGATTTGTGAGAGAGATGAAATTGTGAAATAAATAGAAGTTGTAGAGCTACAAACTAGAGAGCAACCAATATGATAGCAACAAGAGGAGTATCCCCTACACCTAGAAGAAAGTACAGGACAAAGACACTATGGGTGTCTCCACCCACTGCGCACATAAAAGCAACAAAATAATCACTAGCAACAAGATCAGTAGGGTCGACAATAGGACAATTTTTCAGAGCTTATGTGTCATCGAGAAAACCCAGTGCACCCCAAATCCATCTCAATAAGGATTCAAAATATTAGATGGTGACACCATTCATTCCACCAATATTCAACATGGAGGGCAGTATGATTGACGTAATGGAAAACCTGAAGTACTTAGACCACGATATAATAGAAACCATGAAATTTGTAGAGCTTGCACAATAAAAATATCTTTGAATTGTGACACAAGTAGAGGAAGTGAAGGTGAAGGTTGAGACCACAAGAAAAACCTTAAAAATATGTTTTTCAATGAAAAATGGAACAATGCCTTCAGTAGAACAACAAAAACATTGAGTCGCTAGAGGACAAGCCACATGTGAGTGTTGGGGGCCTATTAGAGAAATGTTTTGCATACCAATTTTTGGAATTACGCAGAGGAGCACTATGCAGAAGAGGACCACACAAGAAGGTCAACTAAGGGTCAGGGCATGGAAATACGAAGAATAAGGAAATTTTTTAAGCTTATGTTGTATTCTTTTTCCCATGTTAATAGTTACTACCCACAGTAAAAAGGGGATTTTTGGCTGGATTGTACCCAAATGTGAAACTATAAATAGTTAAATGTTGCAAAGTAAAAGGGAATGATGCTATTAAGAATAGGGTTATGTTTTAAGCCTTTCACTGTAATGAGGATTAAAATAGGATAGTGATCCATGAAAGACATGCTTGTAATGAATGTTTCGTAGTTCTAATAAAATGATATGTTTGGCTTATACTATTCCTTTTTGCGTAGTAAGTGTTGTTTTTCTATTTTAATATCGTAAATTTATTAAGTTGCCATGAATAATGGACTTATTGCACAAAATAGGGGTATATTTTAAATTCTTTTCTGACTTCTAGTAATTAATTAGATAATGGATATGGTAATTATATTATATAATCACCATCTTCTTCATCATTGTAGAATTGTTCTGGTTCTTGTAGTCCCCCATAGATCCCTCAGGTGATACTTCAAAAGCTTCCAAGTGTTTCCTAAAGGGCCAATATCTAAGGGGCTTTGTTGGAAAAATAATTCCAAACCTATGTATGCCCTCTATGTGTCAACATGCAGTCAGATGGAAAGTTAGGTCTATGGGGTGCCTAGTGTGATACCTCTGTAGTAGTGGTAGATTGATGTGAGAGTTTGGATGATCTAAGGTTGAGGGAATTTCACTATGTGAGACATTCTTTATTGTGGAACTTGGCATGAATATCATATTATCTACCTAATTAGCTAGGATACATGAAGGGATCCAATACATGGCATATATGCAGATGTGGTTTCCATAAATGTAGTTAGATACATCAATTAGAGAAGTGAAATATCATTATGTTGATTCCAAAGAGGGATGATTGATAGGTTATGGGTGGATTATTTCTAGGATGGAAATAATTTTGAGTGGAGGAGGATGTCAAGCCATGGATTTGGGTGCGAATTCAACCAAATACACACTGTGGGTGACATCCCCATCATAATATTTGCCACATTTTGTGGATTTTGGTTGATAAATTTTACATGAGAGAGCACATGGTAAGGTGGGTTCGCATAGGTGAGTTGGGAAACAAAACAAAGGCATGTCACTTGTAGTGGGTGATGAAAATGGCTAGCACAACAACATGATGGCATGCACAAGTGGACGTCAGGTCAACTTGGGCATAAGTATCTGAATGTGGGGTTTCAATTGGGTGAAACTAACGTGCGATGTGGGGAGGTTGCATGATGTGAGCAGTGGATGATTTAAGTATATATAATCGGTGGAATGGGCAACAGGAAACATGATGGTTTCAACCCAAATAGGAAACACATCATGAGATGGAGGAAGAGAGTCACCTGAGAACGATTGACATAATTATGCAATGGGATAGAGCCTTAACCTAGAACGAGTGACATAACCATGCAATGGAGTAAAGTGTTGGTCCAAAGTGAGAGACACCCTATGCGATGGAGACACACATTGACAGAAGAAAGTGGAAAAAATCAAGGGTGAGCCAACTTGCAGAACGAGATAAAGGAAATAAAATGAGCATGGAGGTGAACCAACATGACAGTTCACCCCCTTCCCCCCATTGCAAAAATATAACTAAACCAAGAGTGCAACCATTGGAAGGTGTTCGAGTAGAGCAGAACAAACATAACAATGGAGAATGTAGTTGCATAACAAAACAACAAGACGAAGGAGTCAATTGAGCTACAAGTTATGATGAGTTCAAGTAGATATGTGGTGTGGAATACCACACTAATGAATTGAAGATGAGTCTACATAAAATTTTGTGAAACAAAGATGTGGGGTCCAAGTGAACCTAATTTTGGTGACAAGTTTGTGGTATTGCATTTTGTTTTTTTTTTCATGCTTTAAGAAAGGAGTTGTTCTGGTGGTATAAGGTTTCATATTTGACGTAAAATTTACTAATTTATAAAGAGATTTAGGATGGAGTGAAATTCCATATAAAATTTTCAAATCGTGTACAAGTTGTGTATTTTGTGGATGAATGTGGATTTTTTTTATACTGAATTTATATTTTAAAGTGTTGTATGGTACCGACAATATGAATACTTAAATTCATATGTAAGAGAAGTTATGATATTCCACTATGTAACTTATATAGAACCTAATAATAAGAAACATATTTAGAGGTGTAGTCCAGGTGGATTAACATTATGCCACTCTAGGTAATCGTGAAACATGTCGAGGTCACAAACTTTAGGGATCATGGTGTGCCAAAATTTCCTTCTGATTATGAGTAGCCCCTAGGGTTGTGACAACAATGTAAGGGGATAAATTATAATTAGAATTTTTTGGAAGATATGATTTAATTTTGGAAGTGTTGATTTCTTATTTGTCTTCTCTCCAGGAATTCTAGAATCCTAGAAGATCTCATGGGTTCCAATATGACCTTGTATTGTAGTTGGTGATAGGAGCATACTTTGAAATAGTTAAGAAATGGGAATGGACAAAAAGCATGACTTGTAGATGTGGCAATTGTTGCTTCCCTTCTATCAAGAAATAAGTGTAGAAGAGAATTGAGGATGGAGGACCATCAAAATTATTAGCATTGCACACTATCTGAAATATATTTCTAGGCACTAGTAGGAGGCCTACATACACTTTCAAGAATAGTTAGGCATCCTAAGATGAAATCTAAAGAAGAAGGGTTGTTGAGTTGGAAAAAATAATTGCTTGTCAAAACAGTCAATTAGAAAACTAATTATAGGTCTTGCTAACAACACTTGTTCTTATGCCAATTCTCTTAAATAATCCATTGGTTCCCCTTGATATATTATAAAGGATAAAGAATATATAGAAAGTCCACATAGATAGGTTATTTTTGTCTCTTTATTTACAGTTCATCAATAATTTATGCAGTTGTAGACTTAGAAACCACCTTAATTTTATTCTTCAATTGTATAGCAAGTCTTTAAGATATGTTATTTTGTCTCTTTATTTATAATTTCCTAAATATTTCATGTAGGTTGCAAGCTTGGAAACCACCTTAATTTTATTTATCAACCATCATGTAAGAATTCTAGGCTTGATTTTAACATGCTTCCTTATTATTTTGTTTATTTTTCTAATTCCTAAATATTTCCTTAGGTTGTGGTCTTGGTAGTTCCTAAATATTTCATGTAAGTTGCACGCTTGGAAAGCACCTTTGAAGAAAAATTATCTACCTCCCCTTATACTAGAGTGGGTATTTACTTTAAAAACTATGATGAAAAAGAAAATGAGTAGTGTTGTTAATGTTGAAAAAGAAGCACCAATGAAGAAAGAATCTAAAGAATTTTTTGGATCAAAGAAAGTATAAATTGAATTTTTCTTTTAAATCATTTTGTAATTATAAATATAAAATTGTATGTTATTGTGCATACCTTCACTTATATATTTTCTTTGTGAACCCAACTTTAGGCCTATTCTTATGTTTTTCTAATGTTTTTCATGTTCCATGCAACTTTCTTTGTAGGCCAATGTTAAGCATTTGCTTATGTTTTTCTATTTTTATTTTATGTTATTTGTTGCTTTAGTCCTCTTGATGAGAGGCTTCTTGTAGGAGGGTATCCGAGATTCGTGATGCTTCTTGAAGGAGAGAAACCAAGAATTTTTTAGGCATCTAATTAGTGTAGTTGTATTACAGGACTGAAGCAATCTCCAAATTATTGAAAAGGAGTAATAACTATGGGGAGTTATGGGTTGAATGCTTCATGAGGATCAACCTCTATGGAAATTAATAGTATGAAATATATTTAATTTCAAGATACTACATTCAACCTGGTAGGAAATGGCCAAGGCATAGTAATGCGATGATGATAGGTTACTAACCACGTTAATCAAGACTCATCATACTCCTCTGTCATGAGTAGAGCACCAACTACAAATATATTAGTAGACTCATCACCCTACTCTATAGTGAGAAAATCATTAACTTCAAGTATAATAACAACTAAGGAGATGTCCATTCCATAGTAAGGTGGAAAGGACATGTAGTTGCATCGATCAAGACTCATTAGACCATTACGCTGTGAGAAGAGAATTAACTATCATGAACATTCATTACAAAGCACAATTTGACTCATTACTCTATCAATGAAGTGTTGACTGATTACATTGTGAGTACAGTGCTAGTGCCTCCCAAAATGCCCAATGATAAATTCATATCTTTTAAATGATTTTTTTATTTTTAGAATTTCTTAAAATAAAAATTATACTCAAGTGGAATAATGTCAAATCATTTGTTATTTAACCAAAATAAATAGGTCTTTTACATTTTATAAATATAAACATATATTTATTTTTCTAAATAAATTAAATGAAAATAAAATTCGATGAAAAAATTGGATATGTTACAAATTGAAGTGACTTAATACATGATCAATATAGTTTTTTCATGACTTAATACACGATCAATATATTTTGATCGACAGAAATAAATCAAGTCCCTAAAGAATATAGAGACTATTAAAATGGGAGATTTTAGTTTCTTATTACAACCAAGGGACTAATAAAAAGGGAGTTTTTAGCTTTTAATACAACCAATGGGAGAAACTTCTTTGGTCTATTATAAGGATTATTTTGTGCATTATAAAGATTATTGTTATGAAAATGAAAAAGTTTACTTTGGGTAAAAAGGGAGGAATACCCCTCGGGGGGTTCCCAACCAAAACAATACAACAAACTTAGGATGACAGTATGAAATCATAATAGAAGGAAGCAGACTGCCTCCACATGGAAGCCTGCATGGGCACCCCAAAACCATGCAAAACAAAGAAAAATTTGCAACTTAATGCCTAAAATTACAGCACAATATTGGAGCATGTAGAAGCTAAGGAAGGTATGAATGTGCATATGTTTTCACTTTAGAGGATGAAAGGTGATAATCATCGAAGGATATAGGTTGCATCATTTCACTTATGTAGGTACATGGAGAGAAGGAGATTGCTTGGTGAGCAGGGAGTGCTTCATAATAATTATAACTAGTCATCCATGGTGGGAGGTGAACAAGGTAGGTTTCATTGGTATTACATAGATTACCCATAGAGAAACTGAGGCTAAGAGTATTGATCATGATTTTTCATCTCGATTACTTTAGTCTATTCTCGTCACTATGTGTGATCCCTTACAGGGTGACCAACTCACTAAAGTTTGGTTTCTTTGTGCTTATTCCATGTAATTCTTCCTCAATCCTGTAATTTATCTCTTTTTCTTCTTTTCCTTCATGGGTTCACTTGGAATTTGGATTTCTCTCCCTTTTTTGGGTTCTATTTATCTAGGCGGTTTCATTTTGTCCTAAACTCACTTAATTCCTCTTAGAATATTTGTTTCTCCCTTTTCCACCCCTTGTGTTCTTGTTGGTTCCCTCTCATGAACTATCAACTTCCCCCTCTTGCTAGTCAATTCCCTCACCATTCCACCCCTCATTTTTATCCCCTCATTCCTTATTCCAACCCTCCTCTGCTTCTCCCCGCTCAATTACTAATCTCTTGTGTCTCTCCTTCCTCCCTTTCTCTCTCTTTTTTAATTTCTCTTGACCCCATCATGGATAGGCATTGACTTGTAAGGCCAACTTGACATGGAAAAATGGGTCATCCTCGTCTCCTCCCCTTCCCCCCCTCCCCCTCCCCCCCACCCCTCTTTTATTTTTGTCCCCATATATGCGGGGTACCCATGCATAGTTTATGGCTATAGATACCATGAAAAGATACATTTATATCATCCTTGAATTTGTTTAAATAACAATATATGATGTGGAGGAACAAGCCAAACAATCCTATAGGTACATTATTTACACACATTCACCAAGAAACCAAATACTAGATCTTAGACATTGGGAATTCCACAAAAGCTATACCTTATGCCTATATGCAAATTTTCAACCTATACTAGCGCACCAAAAATTTAATGGGTATATTCCTTATAGATAAGACCAAAAATCAACAGGAATAATCATTTGTATGGCTGAGCTAATGGATAAATGGACAACATCAGCAAGAAAATCATGCTATATACCAAGAGAATAATAAGCATGGATACCTCCACACCAGAAACTGACAAAGGACCACATCTTCCAAGTCAGTAGAACAACTCGATAGAATGAAAGACTACATGGCATATGCTCATTCCAATAGTGCAAATTCCCAGCACTGCAACAATATCTTTAAGTTCATACAATGTTTTCTTTGTAGATATATCTTCCTTTTTTGTCTTGTTAGTTCGTTAAATCATGAACAATATAAACAATTTTAAAGTTTTGTGTTTATACATCAATTTTCAATTTTCCCAAGTGATAGACCAGTATATACAATCACTACTATAATTTCATGCTTTTAGCATTAATATAAATTCTATAATTGATCCGGAAATTTTTTTGAGTGTTTTCAAAGAAAAATCTCCATTATACAAGACCTTTTACTGACACATACCTACATGTGAAATCATGAGCAATGTGAATTCTTAAAAAAAAACTTTATAAAACCATCAACATGAAACAAGGAACAAATAAAAAGCAATCATAAACACATGATATGATAACGGATTTCGTCCAATGTGGACTACGTCTCTAAGCCCGGGGTCAAGAGTGGGGAAGTTGCTTCATTAGTCTATGCGAGAAGATGATAAATACATGATGAAATTGTTGTCAATACAAGGATGATACATTTTATCTAGAGTGGTATGTCTCCCATATGAGACATTTTTCTACAATAAATCTCACTCACACGAATTTTTCCTTCAACGTCGCAAAGGAACAATCTCTCACAATGTGGCACAAATTGATCCTCTCACAAGGGGGCATAAATGGAGCCATCACATAAAAATGGCATAAAATGGACCTCTTTAATCTATTGATCAGATTCAAATCACAATCTCAACAAACATCAAATGATTACTTGGAAAAAACGCATCTTATACCCCAAAGTATGGGGATGACATGAAAATAGGTTATTCAAATGAAGAAACAACCTACACCATTGCGTTCCTTGAAAAAAATTGTGAAATTTGAGTATAAACACAACCCCTTTTCGTCTTGGTCAAATATTGGCTCCCTCAGAATATTTCAAATTCCTCACAATATTTTCTTCCAAACATGGGCGAAAAATCTATTTCTCATATGAAGAAATGGACTACACAACCAGACTCCTGGCGAAAAACCAGGTCAAATGAGTATAAACTCAAGATTTTTCTAACACTATCAAAATTTGACCCTCGGGCAACCTCCAAGATTCCTTAAATATTCTTTGTAAAGAATATTCCCTAGAAAATATTCTCTCTAAAAAATTTCCTTGCATAAGCACAGTTTTGCTCCTGGTTTCCACAGCTTGGTCATCCATTTTTTTGATCATGGCTCCATTGCCCTTGAATGAATGAAACTTAGTTTTAAATATATTATGCCTAGGTGGATTATTCGACATCACTGGTTGCCATTTTGACTAGCATATAGGTTGTTAAGCCATATGGTCGACTCTCAGGTGGGGGTTCAATTCCCTGCATCTATATTTTATATGGTCCAATGTAACAATTTAATATGCCAATGGTTCTTTTTCCACACCAATGGTAACCATTTCCATTTTTAAAATATATGTTGTTTTTGTGCCAACAAACATCTTTCGTCACCGCCGGAAATATGAATAAACTAGCGTTTATTTATGTAACGACTAATCATTAACCATTTTTATATAAATTTTTGTCATTATTTATCTGACTGTTGGTTGTGGTATAATGGTTAATAATGATCCATATGAAAATATTCGACTGTCATGGTTAAAAAAAAAATTATACCATATTTCTTTGGGATATGGTTACCCTATTAAAACTTTAATATGGCATTATTTTAAAAAAAATTGTTTTATGTGAGTTTTGGAAATTCGTTGGGTATTATATATATATATATATATATATATATATATATATATATATATATATATATATATATATATATATATATATATATATATTCTTTCTTGATGGGGCAAGAGCCAAAGATAGAGTGTCATGTGTCGTTGGTTAATTAGCCAATAATTGGATGCCATGCAAGATGTGGGGCTCACATGGCACGCTATGGGCCCCACTTTTCATGCATGTCTTCTCAACTTCTTACTGTGATAAGTTAACCATACCGATTCATATTTGAGTGTCGTTTACACCACTAGAATCATAACGATGAGAAATAAAACTTGGAAATGTTTCTGTAGAATTCTGAACACTTTTATTTTTAAGACTTTCTAGAGCCGCCTAGATCATTCATCCCCACTTAGGATCTTTTGGTCCCCCAAAATCATAAACATGACTTCAATCCCAATATGCATAACAATTGTCTCTGACAAGTCACCTTCCCTTTCCTTCACCTCTATACATTAGAACTCGGAATAATGAAATCAAGACTTGTATCATATGCAAACATGTAGCTGCTAATACAAGTTCAATTACAAGACCAAACATGACCTAAGAAAACCCCATACTTTCCAAGTGTTTATAGCACACTCATGGTCTAGTTTACATCATAAACCAATACCCATGCTATCAACTTAAAGGCCATAAATATCACCATGTTGTATTCATAAGTGATGATGAACACTTCATCACTTTTACAAACATTTCACAACATGTGATTTACAAAATGTTTCCATCCTCAACTAAAATAAATTTTAATTCCACCATCTCTCACATAACATGGTGAATGGGTCTTCTTCCTATAGCTCATTTTCTTGTTAAACCACTTTACCATTTGGTTCCTTTATAGGTGCTTTCTAGTCCCTCTTGAGACACAAATCTAGATGGAGCCTCCAACATGTGGATCTTTGAAGTCCACCCTTGTTGTAATGGAGAAAAAAATATTTCTCCAAACTTTCCTAACCTTATTCTTACCGTGATGTGTAGAAGGGTCTTCCTATCTTGTCCTCTTTCTTGCTACCATTATTTTCCAACACTTGGCAACAACATGGTTATACAAGCCACAAAAAGTACATGGTTTTCTATGCCATAATTTATGATCATCATTATCAATATACTTGTAAACAAAAGTAACATTATAATATCGAGACCTTTTATACCTTACTTGGTTGTCTCTAGTGCAAGCCTAGCGAGAAATACTTACCTTAACTCTTCTTTGGCAATGTTCACTATCATGGGAAGATTTTAATTTTCTCTCAGCATCCTCTTTCCTCGATGGTTTTTGTAATGGCTTGGAAGCTTCTGGTGCTTTCAAAATTTCTCCTTCAAAGTACCCCATTCCTACAAATCGTGGTAATTACACCACTTGGATGGGAGTAACAGTGCCTTGGTCATTAACTCCTAGGCCCTTCCCTTCATATCACATCTTCTTCATTAATCTCGAACCAATGCATGTAGTGTGCTTTTCAAAAGCATCCAAATCATCATCATGATGTGAAAATGAAATTTAAGAACTACTAACATTGTTTACCTCGGTTGTTGATTCTGAAGCAGGTGATGATGGCTTCGGTAAGCCTTCATTTTACTTCGACTTCTCTAAGGCCTCTTTCGTGACTCATAATTGAAGTTGCAATCTCAGCGTCTCCTCTTCTTCTTCTTATAGAAGTCTCCTCCATTCAACATTCTCCGCTTGAAGGCTCTGGTTGATCTCTTCATTTGAATGATGGGAAGAAGATGAAAAAGAAGAATATTCTCCCGAAGATGGAGAAGGAGCATTGTCCTTTGCTCCCTATTTCTCCTTTTCGTCTTTTTCCACTATCTCCTCATATTATGCAAACAATATATTTACCATGTTTTTCATCTTGTATAAGACCTTATAGAGATCTTTGTTCTTGTCCATTTCCCTTACATGAAAATGGCATAAAATGGACCTCTTAAATCTATTGATCAGATTCGAATCACAATCTTACCAAACATCAAATGATTACATGGAAAAATCACATCTCATACCTCCAAATTTTGGGATGACCTGAAGATTGTCTACTCAGATGAAGAAACAACCAGCGTCATTGTCTTCCTTGCAAAAAATCATGAAATTTGAGTATAAACACGACCCCTTTTCATCTCAGTTAAATCTGGGCTCCTTGGGAATGTTTTAGATTCCTCACAAGATTTTCTTTTGGACACGGGAAAAACATCGATTGCTCAGAGGAAGAAATGGACTGCACTATCAGACTCGTGGTGAAAAATCGGTTCAAATGAGTATAAACTCGAAATTTTTCTAACACTGTCAAAATTTGCGCCCAAGGGAATCTCCAAGATTCCTCAAATATTTTCCATAAAGAATATTCCCTAGTGCAATATTCCCTCTAAAATTTTCTCAAAATTTGTGCCCTAGCTGGGCACGGTTCTGTTCTTGGTTTCGTAGCTTGGTCCTCCGTTCCGTCGGTCACGGCTCATTGCCCTTGAATGAGTGAAACTGAATTTTAAATATATTATTCCTGGGAAAATCATTCAATGTGACCAAATTACGTTTTGGCTAGCGTAGAGGTTGTTAAGTCATATGGTTGGCTCTTGGCTGGGTGTTGGATTCCCTCTCAGTATATTTTATATGGTCCATTGTAACAATTTAATACACCGACAATTCAGTTTCCGTTATAAAAATGAATAAACCATCGTTTATTTATGTAACGACTAATCGTTAACCATTTTTATATAACGTCGTTGTTTTTTATCTAACTGCTAGTTGTGGTATAATGGTAAACAATGAACCATATGACAATATGCCATGGTTAAAATTTTCTTTTTAATACCATATTTCCTTGGCATATGGTTGGTTGCGGTATAATGGTTAACAATGAACCATATGACAATATTCAATTGCCATGGTTAAGCTTTGTTTTTTTGGGGTGAGGCTTTAATGATATGTTTTTTTGTCTTTTCTGTAGGGGTAAGAGGCAATGATGGAGTACCATGTGTCATTGGCTAATTGGCCAATAATTTGATGTGCCATGTCAGTTCCACGTAGCACATTGTGGACCCCTCTTTTCCAACTTGTCTTTTCAACTTCTAACTGTGATAAGTTGACCATACATGCTCCTATTTGAATGTCGTCTGTCCCATTAGAATGATAACGACAAGTCTTGCAATTTGGAAATGTTTCTATCAAATTTTGAACACTTTGATTTTTTAGGCTTCCTGAAACTGCCTAGATCACTAATTCTACCAAAAAAAAAATAGAAATAAAATCAATACAACCAAGAGTAGAAACTTTTTTTATACATTATAAGGATTATTATTAAAAGAGTTTATTTTAAATAAAAAGGAAAAAATAATATAATTTATAAAAAATAATTATAATTTATAATAATTAAATTAAATTATCAATATTTTTATTTTATTAAAATATCAAATTGCATTGAATAATATATTTTTTTTAATTTAAATTAATTATTTATCTATTGTAATCAATGTTTTAATAAAATTGTTTCACAATTTATAACAACTCCATAAATAGATACCAACTTTAGCCGAAGATCCAACTCCATAAATATATACCGACTTCTACAAAAGATCAAAGGATGTTGAAAATAAAGGATTACGAGTCCATAGACACCTGTAATGATTCGTAATTTTTTTTAATTTATTTTATATTTTATTATTATTAAGTTAAATTATTATAATTGTATAGAGCTATTATTAAAAAAATTAAAATAGATTTTGATTTATTTATAAAATGATAAAATTTATAATAGTATAAATATTAATAGATAAGGACGATATTTTCATTTGTGAATGTACTTGATCTGAGGAAAATGTTTTTTTATATGACTTTTTGAGAGTTATAAAAGGGTAGATTTTTTTTTTTAATATATATATATATATCACATAATTTTCTTAAATCAAAAAAAGTTTGAGTATAATTAATCCTTTTAAATAAAATTATTTGTTTTTTAATTATTTTTAAAGTTATTTTTAATGACATAATATTTAATATAATTACAATTTAGAAATTTGTTTAGTGTTTTTTTTTTTTTAATATTTTTGACTCTTTTTAGGTCAAATTTGCTCAAAAATCTAATAAGGATTTTTTTAGAATTTTAAGTTTGAATTATCTAATTTACATATTTAGAATGTCACTATTGTCAAAATGTAAAAGAGTTAGACTATATGATTTTGAGACAATCTAATTCTTCAATGTTTTGGTTTTTTTCATCATAATTTAATAATCTAATTTTTTATAAATTGTAAAATAGTTTTGAATATATAAATGAATTAACCACCCTTGAAAAATCAAAAAACAAAAAACAAACTCTAAAACATTAATAGTGTTCACATTAAGCACTTCAATTCCATGGATATCAACAAACCTCATAATAAATAACCTTCATATTTAGAATGAGATAATTTTACAATATAAACAACCCACATTATATAGTTTGATAATTTTGATATTTCAGATTCACACGTGGTTGTCTTTATACTATTGCCCTCATATTATGTTTTTTTAGACGGGAACAACAACTTCCTCAGGTATATGTAGCAGCCCTTAAGCCATATATATGAGAAACTCATGACTTTCGCAAGGACTAAGGCGTCCAGCATTGGGGGTGTCTATCTCTCTAGCTTACCCCAGCCGATTTTGAACCTGTGACCTCCCAAGAGAAATCATTAAGCCCACTCAAATTGTCTATTGCCCTCATATTATGTTACTCTTTACAAATTAATGTATGACAGATATGTTGTAATGTACTCATAAATCTTCTAAACATTTTAATTATTATAATGTTTTGCCCCTTCCATGTTATTCATGTTATTCGGTGAGTAAAACCATTTTTTTCCATTTTACATATCACCAGACCCTTGCCATTGTAGAATATTGAAATTTCTATATTTTAGGCAGACAAGTTCTCCATAAAACTCGAACCCCTCACTCATAAATTGGTTTGGAATATACGAAAAAGAAAAGAAACTGACTTTGGCCACCATTCTTAAAATTTTTGAGTCTCTGCACATAATTTAACAGAACAATGACACGAATAGATATACAATAATACATAATAGCTTACGCAGTAAAACCCTGACAATTTGCCAACAAACACCGACGGGAAAGGAGAGGATTTAATTGGGGGAGATACATTACAATAATGCTTGCCACTTACAACAAGCCTCCTCATCTATGAGAAATATAAATAAAGTGGCATGGTTAGAAAACAACTATTTCTTGGTTTGTGAACTATCTTTGTTGTAATAATTGCAATAATATTTAATATAATATATTTAGTTATATATATATATTTTAATTTATTATTATTATATTTTAAAAATAATAAATTTAAATATTTTTTTAATAATTTATTGGGTTTTTGGTAATATATAATTCTACATTACTATTTAATTGTTTAAAATGTATTTTTAATTACATAAATGCATAGAATGAAACATTATAATAGTAAATAAAGTTGATATTTAGTTTTTTAAAATGAATTTTTAATTTTTAAATGTATTTAATATCCTAAAAAAAAAATTATGAATTATATAAATTACACAACTTAAACTTGTAATTTTAAAAAATTATAGCTTTTCTATATACATTATATACATATTATTGTAATTAACTGTAATGTACATAAACATGTGTGAGACCTATGATTATAATTATTTTAGTGCTTGAACTACATATTTGAACTACACATTCTCTTATATGAAACTAGAAAAATTAGTAACCATTATAAATGAGGCATTTGGATGTTTAACTGAAGAGATACTTTCTATAAGACTTTAATTTTTCACATTGAAATATTTTATTTATTATAAATATTGAAATGATTTTTATATTATCAAATTGGGGGTGTAAGTGTAAGAGCCTCAACCTGTATGAATTATGGTTGTTAACTTCCATGTACATTTGCATACATCTTATACATCAGTGGGTGGATGGATGCAGACAAAACAACCTTGTCTGGAGTTTTCTCAGATCGGGGTTTCATTACCTTACCCTGAAATGCCATTAATTAACCCATTGAAATGCAAAATGTGGTTGGACATTTGGCATTTAACACTCATGACATGGCATGATGATGGAGGTGGAATTTTGGTTATACATTTGAAGTCCCATCATGTTAATTACATGAGCTTGGGGCAAAGCAACTGTGAGCTACAATGGAGGTGGGGTGGAGAAGAGCAACCGTGAGCTACAATGGAGGTGAGCTATGCCACCCACTACCATGCTTATGGTTTCACAGTGATATGCAACGAGGTTTTAATGGCATAGATTATGGCATACGATATACCTTTCATTCAGTGTTGATTATGACGATAATTCTAGGATATTTTCTATCTTTGTTCTCAATACTTCTCAATATGATTCTTTCCTTGTTTACTCAAAATGTTTGTTGGTTCAAATTATACACATGAAAGACATTCTTTTTGGAGGTGTGATCTTTGTTGCATCCTAAATTAAGAGGTATGGCATAATCCATATTTTGCATTCATCACTATTGTTGTGACAACAATGCCAGAGATTAATGGATTAGCATATAAGACATGTATTCAATTAAAATGAGGCATCTTAAAGAAATGCAATTGTTTATCAATAGCCTCTTGAAAGAGAGCAAGGTTGTTAATAGACTGTTTTCAACAAGGTTGTTAATAGACTGTGAAACAAGCATTTTCTTTATTGACTCTTTCTGGAATCTATATCTCACTCTATTATTCTCTCGAGCAAGGTTGTTAATAGACTCTAAAACAAGCCTTTTCTTTATTGACTCTTTCAGGAATCTATATCTCACTTTGTTATTTTGGGGCACATGTATTTCTTGATCTCTATATTCTTGTTTGTTTACAATTACCATCATGCTTTTAATATATGTTTAACTTTGGACCATTTTCTTGCAATATTTTTTGAGTGTTATATTAAAATTCTCAATTCTTGCTTATAAGGTTGTTATGACTTAGAAATTGTAAAATTTGTGGTTCAATTACTGAAGGAAACATGCCACTTTTTTTGCAACGATAACTTTTTTATGTTTTGTAAAAATAATATGTAAATTAAGTAAAAAGATTAGATAATTCTTCATATTTATTACCTTGAAAAATTGTAAAATGAAAAGAAAATTAAAAATATATGAAAAATTTAAAAAATACACTTAAAAACATAAATTTAAATCAAAATACATTTTTTTTCAATTTAAAAATTTTATTATAAACCTCTCATGGCACTTTTTAAAGCACTGGCCATAGTATCAATTTCAATAAATTTTATGACGCCGAACCGAAAGAGTGGTCTTTAGGTACAAAGACAAAGACAAATACCAACCAATAAAAAAAAACTAAAATTATCAAATTACCACCTGTCACCGACCAATATAAAAAATCAAATTATCAATCTGCTTACCTAAGTTGATTGACGTCAATACGGTGAAAGTAGTGTGACGTCATCAGATCCATTGAATATTCAAAAATCACATTATCAACGTTCCAAAATTATAAAAATGAAGGGTACGAGCCGTAAGATGACAGTTGTTCTGAATGTCAGTGGAAGCATTGAAATGAGTTTAATGAGTTGAAACTGGTTTTTTTTCCTTCGAAAATCATAGAAATTTTGATAAGATTTTAAAAAAATTTAGTAGAGATTTTTGTAAATTTAGAGTATAGGTATCAAACTTCAATATTTTGAGTGTTTTAGAGGTTTTTGGTGGTGCTAAATCTATTTCCACCATTAAAAACATCATTCAAAACTGCTACTGCAAGATTTCTTAAAAAAAATTTGCCAGTTTTCCGATCACTTTTGGCTGTATATGCAATTTCTCAGACAATTTTAGCCATCCACACAAATAACTCCGAACTCAATTTAACATGGGATGAATGACATTCATCACTTATTATAGATATAAATAAATGAATAAATTTTAATTTTTCAGATATAATTATTATGAATATTTTATTTATTTTATACACATTAAATTTCTATCATTTATTTATATGATTATTATTATAAATATTTTAAAATATTTTTTAAAGATTAATTTTTTACTAATTTTTTTAATAATTGTTGATAATTAAATTAAAATTCTAAAAATCTTATTATAACATAACATATTTAAGTGGCAAAATTTTTAGTTGTTAATTTATAAAAATAATATTGTTATTTATGAATGTAATTTATTTATTATTATCATTTAAAGTAAATCACTCATTTTTACATAATTTCTTGGTAATTATAATAGAGTAGACTTTGACTCCTATTAAATATTAATAAGTTTAATTTCTTTGATAAATAAAATAAATTCAGAATAGTTTTTTTAATATCAAAAAGTAGATTGAGATTATATAATTATTCTTCACATAAAACTCAATCTCCCTTGTAATCATTATTCCTAAAATTATTGTTAATGAAAAATATAATATATGAAACTAACTACTATCTTAATTACAATTTAAAAATCATTCATTTTAATTCTTTGATGTTCTGATATTTTAAGGTATATTTTCACTCAATTTTATCTGAAATATATTAATGATTGGCTAAAATTATAAGATTGAATTGCCTAAGCATAGACACTAGTCTACTAGAACAATATTTACCTATACCTGTGTCTTCTTTGTTTGTGTGAAGCCTTTCAGGAATATACAGTCTCATTGTGAAGGGGTTGATTAATTTCCTTATGGATGTTTTGCTGCACATACTCTCACTTACTTATTCATCTTATGAATTTGCAATTACAGAATGTATGTGCAATGTTGATTTTCTCACTGATTTATTATCTGAGAATGTATTTTGAATATGTATACGCAGCGTTTTTTTTCTTCTGAAAAAAAAAAAGATTGAATTGCCTAATCTACACAACATAAAAGAGAGGATTTGTTAAAATCATAAAATTGAATTGTCTAATTTACACAAAAGAGTTAAACAATACAATTTTGGCTAAATAAAATAACTATTAAATATATTCGTTTTTTTATCCACTTTAATGATACAAATACAAATTTTAGTAATGTTGTAAAATATTTTTAAAAGTATAAATGAATTCATGGCTAAAAAACACTCATAAGCAAATTCATAAACAACTTGATTCCAATCCCATAAACAATCTTCACCTCTATAATTTGATCATTTTACAATATAAACAACCTTCGTAGCTGTTAGAGATTAAATTAGAACAAGGATAGTATTTAATTTTCCTTAATAAGAAATATATTTAAAATCACAGTCTAATTAGTTGTTAAAGTATTTTCCGTTTGAACTCGGCAGTCTAATAGACGTATATCTGCAATGAGTTATGTGACCTCATTAGGGCAATAGTACACAGATAACTGCCGAACATTATAAAAAAATCTAAAATTACCACCCGGCACCGACCAACATAAAAATCAAATTATCAACCTGCTGACATAAGTTGAATGATGTCAAGAAGGTGAAAGGTATGTGACGTCATCTGGTCAACAGGAATCACAAATATGAGGTGATTATCAGCCTTCCAAAATTATACAAATATAGGTGATAATCAACCTTCCAAAATTATAAAAATATATAGGTGATAATCAACCTTCCAAAATTATACAAATATGAGGTGATTAACAAAAACTATCCAAAATTATAAAAACGAAAGGTATCAGAACGTAAGATGACACTTGTGGGAAGAATTGAGGGGTAACCTCCGAGATCGCTTTGATCTTACCTGAGTTGACCAAAATTTCACCTTACTTCTCCTAGAATCTATTGATCACTTTTACATCCTTTCCTCTTTTCTTCTCTAGGCAACTTCGAAGAGTATTTCAGGGTTTGTATTTGGATTCCTAAGGAGACATTTTTTATTAGTGGTTTTCTCAGCTTAAGATCGAGATTTGAGGAAGGCCTTGCTTAGTATTTTTATTTTATGTTTTAGAATAGTGTGTAGATCTTTACATTTCAAAGATTTAACTAGATTTGGAAGATTTAGGGCTCTAAGTCCATGTCTTTTTCTTCCTCTATATTATGTTATTCTTTTCAATATGTCATGCGAGTTTTGTGTAGAGTTGATTGCTCTTGATTTTTAGGGGAAAAAGGATTAGTCTTAACGATTGGTCCTTATTGTCTTTTGATCCCTATTTTCCTTTGGTCCCTATTTTCCTTGTACTCATGGAATGGGCTTAATATGATTAGAAAGAGAAAGGTTAGAGGGAATGGAGTCTTGCTCAAGGCTAGAAAAGGGGTTGAAGTTGTTGGCGGTGGTAGAGCTTTTAACAAAGTGGGGTGGCAAAGCGAAAGTTTTGATGTTTCTTTGTTTGGTAGGGAGCTTGAACAAACCATTCAGGTATTTTTCAAATGACCAATTAGGGATTAGATCAGGTGGAAGAAGAGGGAAGTTCTGATAGATATTATCGTATTTGTGGCATAGAAGACATATAAAGGAGATGTTCTCGTAGTCATTCAATTGGTTCTAGAGATAATATTTGTAATAAATATCTATGGATTTAGGCATAGGTTCAAAGATGTTCATGTAAACACAAATGTAGGCATAAGGGATATACCTAGTTGTCTTGGTGGCTTCATAAGACTAAAAAAATTGTCCCAGAGAATTTCTAATGCCAGTTCAAATTTTATCGCAAAACCCATGGGGTAGCGAATACATTTGTATAAAAATTGGGGCTCTCGTGAAGTACTACTTGTCCATAATGAAGTGATCTATCTAGAAGCATAGGTAAAACACAATTGAGTTGTAAAAGTATCGTTTTTTCTTCAAGATTCACATTTTTTCCTCAAAATTGGTGAAAATAATGGTAAAGAAGCATTTGGCTCCTAGCACTAGTTTGATTTGGCCCTTAGGTATCCATTTTTTATGGATCCACAGAGAGAGACTTTTTCCAAGGGCTAAAGCCCCATAATTTTCCTATGAGGGCGTGATATTTCATGTATTGGATGCAGATTGACAAAACCTTAAGTTCAAGATCCATTGTTGCCTTAGGGAGATAATTTCCTAGGTGTATTCTCATGATTTTGTCGTTAGTAAGATTTTCTACTATTTGGGTCGCGTTTTCATGGCCAGTGAGGCATAGGATTAGGGAGCCTCTAACCTTGGGGGAGCAACAATTGAATGTAATGGAATTGGCTTGCAACTATCTTGTTATAGGAGAGGGTGTTACTCCCTCCCATAGTTCTTGCCATCAACAGCAGATGCAAAGTCGGCGTGAGAATCGATGATGGATTTTATTTTTTTTTCAGAATTTTGTCGAGAGATCTTCTATTCCTATCTTGTATATTTTATTATTATACAATATATGATATATATATATATATATATATATATATATATATATATATATATATATATATATATATATATATATATATATATATATATATAATTTCTATGCTATATAAAATTATTAATGAGTCTTTTAATTTTTAAATTAACATGTAATTTTAAATTATATAGTGATTATTTAAATAAAAAAAGACCACAAGTGTTAGCTTAAGTGGTGATATTGTTACTAGTTTTTGTTGATTACGAGTTCAACTCTCTTCCTTTCCCTTGGGGAAAGGCCCCATAATCAATGATGATTGTTTACCCGATTCACCATCCATGAAATGTCCATCCACGAAATGTGGGGAAGGTGTAGCCATATAAACTAGCATTTGCACCAGATGTTGCAAAGGAAATGTCATAAGTTGGTAGAACATATGGAAGAAAAGCATAGATGAAAAAAGGTGTGATATGTTATGTAATATAACTATAGCTCAATTTGAGTGAAAAAAAAAAAAATCTTAATGTTAAATGTAATACAATAAAACAATCTACTCAAAAGAGAGGTAGATGCAACTTCCTTCCCAAGTGCTCAATCCAAGAGCTTATTTTCATTGGAAATTGCATCCTAGACCAGACTTTTGCCTTTCATCGCTTTAGCTAGACTAAAACCTTCACAATCATATGGTAATGGTTCCAAATCAAATTTCTCTACGAGTATTCTCTCGAGGCGTTTCCATTTATAAACGTCTCCATTAGCACAATTAAAGGCATGGTTATTTGCATAAGGATCTGTGACAACCCAAATTTCATGGTTTACAATCAATTCAACATTAGATGTATCTTTAAATTGTTCCCATGAAATATTGTTCCATGGGTACTTGAAATGCAGCCCCTCATGTTTGTGAATGGCAATGTCTGAGACACAGTGTGCCTAAAACATTCGTCAATCTCCAAGGAGAGAAGCGAAATATCTGTGTCAAATGGTGAATGGACCAAGTTAATCCTTCTTTCTTCTTTGAAACCTCAAATACAATATCCATGAGAGTGTAGTAAAAATTGGGCATAGGTAGCTTAGGAAGCTCTTCATGAAAGGGTGTCTCATGGGGCTGATATTTAAGATTCTTTGCCACTTCATCAAATGGACCAATGCAATGTTTTCCCCCAATATGAGGACAAATATGTTGTAAATTATTTCCATTAGACAGGATGGAACCCTTGGATGGGTTTATATGGCACATCTAAAGTATTTTATCAACACATTAATGGAATTAATTTGTTTGCATTCAATTACAATGACACCTATTATTGACAATTTCTCTAAAACACTTCCTCAAGTTACAATACTTCGAGCTTTTGGCCACCAAGAAAAATTCAAGTATATTAATGTTAGGCTAGTCAACACATATGTATCCATCATTTTCTATATTATTTCTTCCAATGAATGGTTTTGATTCTGTATTGAGAGTACTGGTATGATCATTCTATCCTCATATGCATTGTTTTTGGTTCTCCTTTCAAAAAGTATCATACAAATTGAATTTGTGGGGTTATTCCTCTCATACAAGCTTACACTCAATGGTTGAAATCATTTGTGAAGTTGAATAGAGTATGGTGGCAGTGCAAAGAATATTGTGGTATTGTAAGATTCTAAGTGAAGCTCCATTCATTCTGCAAAATAAGAACCTTAGAAAGGGTCGGCACGTGTGAATTTGTACCTTTAATTTTATTGTTTCTCAATTAAACTTCCCCACAGAAAAAATAATAATTTAATTCCATCTCAAAAATTAAAAAAATAAATTCATAAATTCATAATAATTCATATTGTTACCAACCTAGAAATTAAAAAACTCTTAATATTTTAATCGTTGGTTAGACCTGTCATCTCCTCACCAACCTCAAAGAAAATAAAGAGGTGAAATATTTGAAACACCAACATCCACGATTTCCTAAAATGAATATAAATATAAAGAAAACAACATCTGTAGGGCCCTCCATTGCACTAATATATCTCATGGCCTTTTTGGACTCCACATTTTAGATTCAGCTGAATTTTTTATAAGATCAAATGACTCAGATCATCACAAAGAAGCGTCCAGTCTCTATAAATGTTTATATTACAACATCGGATTTCATGTAAAGGGTACACTAACTTGCCAGGTAAACACCATATTAAGTCATGTACAAGGGAGAATAAGATATTAAATTTTATTAATGACCCCATCATCAGAATTTTCTAGACATCTTTTATGTTGTGGTTACTTTTCAAATCAATATATAACTTGTCAATGGACTACTAAACATACCAGATGCGAATTATGTTATGAAACCAGCTCAAAAAATAGAATAAAAGAGAGATCAACGCCTTAGAAATTAGCCACTTCGAGGGGGAAACCTCCAATACATTACATAAATGAACAAATCTTGAATTATACAAATGACCAAACCTCCTTTCTATATATAGGAATTCATGGGGCCACAATGTAATCCTAGCCGACCTAACAATAATAATGTAAGGGCACAATAATAACAATATGGGGGTTACATGGGTACAACAATAACAATAAGGGGGTTACACTAACAACAATAAGGGACTATAATAGTAATATAGGGACCTAAAATGCTCCTCTCCTTCAAAAAAGTGTTGTCCTCAATGCTTGAGTAGCTCTGAGTGCTTCTGTATAAAATTCTCATCCTCCCATGTAGAATCTTCAATGGGTAAATCTTTCCATTTGTGATGAGATACTAAATTCAATGTATTTCAAAGAAATGTTTAGTTCTTCCTTGTTTCCGTGACCGCTTCAGGTTCCAATATGATTTTTTCCTTCCTCATCAAGTTCTAGCAATATTGTTTGAACTGAAAGATTTTCACCTATAACCTTCTTTAAGCATGAAACATGGAAAACTGGATGCACTTGTGAAGAAGCAGGAAGCTCCAATTTATATGCCATAGTACCAATCTTTTGCAACACCTTGTAAGGACCATAGTACTTTGGCGATAATTTATTATCCTTCTTAGCTTGCTTGAGGGACATTTGTTTGTATGGTTGTAGCCGTAAAAATACCCAATCTCCTACATCAAAACTTCTCTCTCTACGATGTTGATCTGCCTGTTGTTTCATTCGATTTTGTGCCAAATTCAGGTTATCCTTTAAGAGTTGGAGAACTTCTTGCTGATGCTCGATGTGATCTTCCACCGCTTGAACCTTCGAATTTTCCCTTAAAGATGATGTGATGGATGGTGGATGATATCCATAAAGTGCCATAAATGGGGTCATTTTTGCTGCAGTATGGAAGGAAGTGTTATACCACCATTCAAAGAGAGGTAACCACTTGACCCATTGTGTTTGTTTATCAGATACAAAACAACGAAGATATCCTTCCAAACATTTATTTACTATCTCAGTTTGACCATCAGATTGAGGATGATAAGATGAGCTATGAGCTAATTGGGTACCCAAACAAGAAAATAACTCTGTCCAAAAATTTCCAGTAAAAATGGGATCTCTGTCGCTCACAATAACCCTTGGGCTTCCATGTAGCTTTTGAATTCTGTCCATAAATGTAGTAGCAACTGTACTTGCTTTAAATGTATGAGATAATGCACAAAAGTGTGCATACTTGGTAAGTCTATCAACTACCACCATGATGACATTCTTTCCTTCGGACTTAGGTAAACCTGTGATAAAATCCATTGAAATCTCCTCCCAAAGTTGACTTGGAATGGATAAAGGTTGTAGAATTCCCGGGGTCTTAATTGTCTCCACTTTATTCTGCTGGAAAACCAAACATTTTGCCACAAACTTTTGAATATCAGATTTTAGGCCATCCCAAAAAAATTCTTTCTTCACTCGGTGGTAAGTTTTTAAAAATCCTGAGTGTCCTCCTAAAGGAGAAGTGTGCAATTCCAGAAGAATCTTTTGTTTTAGTTGGGAATTCTTACAAAGATATAAGCGATCTTTATACCATAAGGAATCATTTTTCCAACTAAATGTATCAGATGTACTAGGATCTTGCTGCAACTTTTGAATGAGTGTCCATATATCTTTGTCCTTCTTCCATTCATCTCTTGCTTCAGTTATCCAATCTGGTTGGATAATAGAAATGGCACAAAGCAATGCTTCCACCTCTTCATTCTTTCTTAAGAGTGCATTTGCAACAACATTAAGCTTTCCTTTTTTGTAGATTATTTCAAAGTCATAACCCAACATCTTTGTGACCCATTTTTGCTGCTCTTCTGAAGATAGTCTTTGTTCCAAAAAGTGTTTAAGACTATCATGATCAGTTTTTACCTTGAAGTGTCTTCCCATTAGGTAAGTTCGCCATTTCTTTAGTGCATGGAGTATTGCTAACATTTCCTTCTCATAAATAGGTTTCTGTAAATACTTTCCTTTGATTGGACGACTTTCAAAAGAAATGGGTCTTCCTTCCTGCATTAAAACAACACCAATTCCATTTCCTGAGGCATCACATTCCACAATAAAGGTTTTTGTGAAGTCTGGCGTAGCTAAGACCGGTGCTAGGCACATTGCCTGTTTAAGATGTTCAAAGGCCTTAGTTGCTTCAGGAGTCCATGAAAATGCATCTTTCTTCAATAATGTTGTTAGAGGTGCTGCTATTCTCCCATAATTCTTAACAAACTTGCGATAATACCCTGTTAACCCGAGAAATCCTCGCAACTGCTTTATGGTTGTGTGGACTTTCCATTCCTTAATGGCTTTAATTTTGTTAGGGTCTACCTTAACACCCTCGTGAGATACAATATGACCCAGAT
This sequence comes from Pinus albicaulis, assembly GCA_034641835.2. Taxonomy (NCBI): domain Eukaryota; kingdom Viridiplantae; phylum Streptophyta; class Pinopsida; order Pinales; family Pinaceae; genus Pinus; species Pinus albicaulis. Next base: position 927,970,860 of record CM076575.1, on the reverse strand, counting down.
ATTCCACCTCTTGTACTCCAAAGAAACATTTGGATGTTTTTGCATATAATTGTTTTTCCTCCAATAGTTTGAGCACCCTGTCAACATGTTGAACATGATCCTTCCAAGACCTGCTGTAGATTAGTATATCATCAAAAAATACTAGCACAAATTTTCTAAGGAAGGGTTTGAAAATGGAATTCATCAACCCTTGAAATGTAGAAGATGCATTGGTAAGGCCAAAGGGCATGACCAAAAATTCATAATGACCCTCATGAGTTCGAAATGTTGTTTTTGGAATATCTTCAGTCTTCATTCTAATTTGATGATATCCTGAATGAAGATCCAACTTAGTAAAATAAATTGCTCCATGTAATTCATCCAATAATTCATCAATCACAGGAATGGGAAATTTATCTTTAATAGTGATATTATTGAGCTCCCTATAATCCGGACACATGCGCCATGATCCATCCTTCTTGTGCACCAATACTACTGGAGCAGAGAAAGAACTTTGACTAGGTTGAATTATACCAGCCTCTAACATTTCTGCAATCATACATTCAATTTCGCTCTTTTGGACATAAGGATATTTTTAAGGCCTGATGTTTGGAGGAACACTTCCTGGAATCAAATGAATAGCATGATCATGATCACGAATAGGTGGAAGTCCTTTGGGAGTTTCAAACACCGTAGAATGATTGTCCAAGACTTTTTAGAGATCTGGAGAAATAGATGAGTTTGATGTTGGAACTTATAGTGAGCATAATTGTCCAATTACGCCTCATTGTTCTTTCTTCAGAAGCTTTGTCATGACATTAGAGCTTATTATCTTTCCTGGCTTCCCTTTGATACCCTATAATTCGATTTCCTTTCCTTCCGAAAATTTTTTCAAGAAAAGTTCTTGAAAATTAAAAGCTACTATCCCCAAAGATTATAACCATTGTACTCCTAGTACAACATCAGCACCTCCCATTGGAATGGAAAGCATTGCACTATTCAATACATATTCTCCCATGGCTAGCTTGATATTATGGTATTTTCCAAAGAAATTTATAGTTCCTCCATTTGCAACCATCACTTGACATTCTGGTGCTGGGTATATGAAACAATTCAATTCCTTGGCTACCTTACAATCAATAAAATTATGGGTACTACCCAAATCAATCAACATTATTACCTTTTTCTTCTTGATATGTCCTTCTATCTTGAGAGTTTGAGTGGTAATTCCTGACAATGCATTACATGATATGGTCGGACGCATTTCTTCTTCTTCTAGGGTTGGCTCCTGGTGTATATCCTCTTCTTTTGAAGTTTCTTGTTCATTTTCTTCCTCCTCTTCACAATCTATGTAAAATAATTTCTTCTCAACACACTTATGACCTTTCGTGTATTTTCTATCACAACTGTAGCAAATCCCTTTTGCTCTTTTTCTTCCAATTGTTGTGGTGTCAACCTTGTAGGTTGTGGAAATCTAGGAGTAGCAACACTTCCATATTTACAGATGTGAGTGGTAGGCTTCCTTGTTGCCATAATTTTACATTCAATTTTTCTTGCCAACCTAAATGCCTTCATCAATGAATCAGGTTCCCAAACACGAACTTCATGTTGGATGTTATCCTTTAAAGTCCCTATGAAGACATCAATCTTGTGTTCCTCTGGAATATCAGTTACCATTATATTCAATTTTTGGAAGTCCTCAATATGCTCCCCCACTGAACCCTTTTGTTTGAGGTTCATCAATTGGCTAAAGAAGGTGTTTCTCTTTGTATCCTCATAATGTGCTATCATTTCCTTTGTAAAAATTGACCAAGTGACAATTTTTTTACGAGAGCAAAGCCATCGATACCATACAAATGTGTTCTTACAACGTACTTCAGTCATACGATTAGCTCCTAATGCTTGCACGTTGGGGGGCAATCTGTTACACCAATTTTTGGTCATCTAACCATGTATAATTAGATGGATCGAAATACACCATGTAAGACCAATTTTACCACAATAAAATTGCTTTCACTAAGAAATAATTTAATAAATCATAGTTTAGTAAGTTATTTCTAGTTCAAATAGAAAACCCCATGAGGAATAATTAAATAAATCTTTATTTATTTGATTTTCCTCTAGGAATAATTAATTAAACCTCCATTTAATAACATTCTTGTTCATATTTAACCCAATTAATGAGAAATAATTAGATAAATCATTATTTATCTTATTATTATCTAGGAATAATTAATTAAATCATTATTTAATTAATACTCCTTGTTAAATTTAACTAAATCATTTAGGAATAATAAAATAAATAATTATTTGTTAAATTATTCCTTTATCCCATCCTTGAAATGATAAATAAATATTTTATTTTTTATTGGTTCAAAATAAAGGGATTTAATCAATTTAAATACCTTTTTCCTTCAACAAAATATAATAAAATATTCCAAGCAGTTAGATCTAGATCTTGGTTAATAATATTTTACTATGCACCATTATCAAGGATAACTCAATATTTTGTTATAAATAGGAGGTTTTCCATTCATTCCTTACCTTTGATCCTTTTATCATGGTCAAACTTTGATCCTCTTATCATTGTCTATCTTTGATTATTTTCTTTTTGCTTATGGAGCTCCCTTTGAGTTCTACACATCTTGGGTATTCCACACCATTGAGAGAGAAACTCTGAAGCTAAAGCATTTGAGGACAACCAAGAATCCATCCCATTGAGGGGGACTGTATCAGTTCTCTTCCCAGGTGTTACATAATACAAAAAATTCTTTATAATTCTTGTCTTGTCCATTGGATATTTTGGAGAAACTCTTATTTCATTTTGTTGTTTAGATGCTTTATTTGCATAGATCTGGGTTTATTTTGCACTTGTTTCGGTCATTTATTGTAGATCTAAGAAGTTTGACAACCATATTTGTTGTTAGGGTTGTTTGTCATGTGCAGCTAAAGTGATCTCTTTTCATTCACTTGCGTTAAGATTTCACACTAACACGGCTTTTCTCCAAATCTTATGTGAGAATTTTCCATGTTTATCATAATCAAAAGCAACTTGATTAAAAGCATATTTATACCTTGAACATTCACCTTTGTTGCCTTCTTGAGGAGCTGAATTTGATGAGGTAGTGGCTCTCTTAATAATACCAACAATGCATTCAATGACTTTAGATCTTTCAACATCCTCTTGTTTTCCATTCTCATTAGCTGCATGCTTATGAGCACCTTCTTGCAAAGTGGGTGTAAAACTTTTGCATTCCTCATGAACACAATCTTCAAAATCTTGAGGTAATGAACATGAAATGAAAGTCCTTCTTGTAACACCTTCATGTGCCTCCTTAGCTTTAGAGCTTTCTCCATCATGTTGTCCATAACCAAGACCCAAATATCTAGGCCTTTCCTCAACAACAATTGGCTCAACTATGCCTTGTGCATGTTTTCTCAATCCTTTACCTTCATATCCCATCTTCATCAATAATTTGAACCCTGTTCCTCTAGTGTGTCTTTCAAAATAATCTACACATTCATTTTGAGAGGAAATTGAAGATAAACTTGAATTGCATACCTTTTTTTCATGCAAATACATGGCTAATACTTCCTTTTCATCATGGAGCTGAGTCTCCATCTCATGCATCCTTTCTAAGTTTTCATTTGCAACATGGAGTTGAGTCTCCATATCATGCAACTTTTCAAGAATCTCTTGCTTCTCCTCCTTCATGACAATCAACTGCTCTTGAAGTTTAATGCTCTTCCTCTTATCTTCATACTTCTCTTGCATCATATCAATCATGATATAGAGCTTCTATAACATCCCTTTATCAAAGAGTTTTTCTAAGGAATATTGACTAGAAACAGTGCTTAATGAAGTTGACATCACACCATGGATGCATACAAAGCTTCTTTGCTATGATTTGAGAATTTAGTTCTCAATTTTGATCTTCTCCTTCACATATAAACTTGCACACAGTTAAATTCTCCTTGCACAAATTCAAAACCAATAGCTAATTCTTCTAGCTAACCTTGGCTAAAATGAGTTAAAGTTGGATCTGATACCAACTTAATCTGAATATGGGAAAACTATTTATTGCTTCTTCTTCTTTCTTTTTTTCCAAGTGGTTCACTTTCCTATGTGCCCGCACACATGTACTGGCTACATCCACGGTCTTAATAAATCACAGTAAATCCTCCCAAAGGGATCTATTGTCGGGCCTAACACTGAGGCCTAACCCCGCGGGCGTCTAGGAGATTTGATCTTGTGACCTCTCAATCTAGGAGTACTTTCAAGCGGGGACTCAACCAATTGAGCTAACCCTTGGGGCTAAAAAACTATTTATTGCTATGCTAGCTCCCTCATCGATATTAAAAATGTGTGATTAGGATCGTCTCAAGTTAACCATTTGTGAAGGGTTAAAATGTCAAGTTTCATGTGTCTTTGATGATCAAATTATGAGTTAATTAAATTTTAAAAACTGATGTACAACAAATGAAATGTAGAAATATAACACACAACAATCACATAATATCATGGATGATAACAGAGTTCACCCCTCATGGGATACATCTCCATGGACCTGCTTCAACTAGCTAGGCCCTCTTAGGATTAAGAGTCAAATGTCTAGTTACATGCACCTGTAGTGCTCCAATGGATTTTTAGCATGCTCCATTGACTTCAGTACACCCAAAAATCCCAAAAATGACTATTCAATCTCTAAAATTGATTTCTAGTTGATCTAGCCTTGACCTCCCATCCTAGTGGCCATGGGCTTGTTTAATCTCCAAAGTGACAAAAACATCTTCAGAAGTGCTCCAACGCATCTTCAAACTATAACAATGTGTTCAAAGCATCAAATACATCTAAAAATGGCTATGCATTCACTCCATTTGGCCTTCAGCTGATCTGGGCATGGCCTTCCCTCCTAGTGGCCCTAGGCTTCAAAATTCTTCAAGGTGACAAAAACCTATGTATAATTGCTCCTCTTCCTTTACAAGTTATTCCAATGGATTCAAAGCATACCAATCTGCTATGAATGACTATTCCTTAGCCAAAATGGGTCGAAAATTTCTCAAGATATGCATCATTTAATTTTCCCATAAATTTTGCCTCTAAATTTGAAGAGAACTCCAGTTAGCTCTAACAATTTAGCAAATCCGCCAAATTTCAGGGCGCCTTTGAATCCATCGCTAACTTAAATGAGACTTAATTAGAGGATAAGTGCATATTAAATATTGGATTAATGCGCACTTAGTGCAATTAGATTGAGCGCTTGGTCTGAGTCATGTAGCGTGATCACATAGGAGGAGGGCTAGCCTGCAGGGCAGGCCCCCTCCATTCCCGCCATCAGATTTGCATCAAATTCAAATAAATATTCGCGCCCATCCTTAATAAGGAATACAGTTGTCACTCATTGGTAAGAGGTGGTAGTTTTTTGGGGGAGGTCACGGGGTCGAACCATGACCTCCACCCCTCCATACATATGTTTTGTTACCAAATATTTGAGCTCCCAAAACCTTTGTAATATGCGGTCCGACTTTAATAAGGTTTGAAACCTTTGGAATGTGCAATATTTAACCACATTATAATAACGTGCTACTCATACGTATATGCTCGGACCTTAGGTTTAAATAAATGTGGAATTTAATATAAGGTTTAAAATATGCCACCGAACTTTGGGTTTGATTTAATATAATATGTGTGGAATTTATAATATAAGTTTCGATTTCATAATAAATATTATATATATATATATATATATATATATATATGATTAATAACCGTGTAATATATATATATATATATATATATATATATGATTAATAACCATGTAAAATATTATATCTATATATATATATATGATTAATAACCATGTAAAATATTTTATATATATATATAACCTTAAATAAAAAAATAATTCCAATACATAAATATTTCATAAACCCAAATTCAACCTTGGAGGACATTGGGCAATTTCACCTTCTCAAACCAAACTGACGAATCCTGCAGTGACACTTGTCACAGTCTCGTTGGGAAAAAACTGAAAAATATTCCTTACATGCTGATTGGGCTGCCATGCCATCAACCTGTACCTATTCTACATTTTTTTTTTTAAATATGCATGTTCTAAATGATGATCAACAAGCTATAACTTCTTCATCCGAACTCAGTTTTCAACGAAATGAGTTGGGTTGGATTCCTGGTGACGGTCCAATCGCTTTCATTCTAGTTTGGTGCAATTTTGAGCGCTTTGAATTTTGAGCTAATTTTTTCCCTTAATCCAGATTCTGATCAAAAAAGGGTTGGCCAATTGAAGGAAGCATTTTTGTGGAACATTTACAGTTAAGATACCTCCCAAAACAACCACTTGTATTAAAGGATTTTACATTATCTGTTAATGGAGGGGAAAAACTCATTGTAGTGGGAAGACAGGTAGTGGGTAATTTTCTCTTCTTTTGGCCCTTTTCCAAATAGTCAAGCTAGCTAATCATTGATGGAATTGATACTATTAAAGTTGGCATAATTGAATAACAATAAAAAAACAAATATCATTTCTGAAGAGCCAACTACTTTTGGAGGAACATTTATAGATAACCTGGATCCACTTCATCTACACATAGGTCAAGAGATATGGGAGTGTCATTAGAGAAATGCCTTCTAGCTGATGTGATTCCTTAAAAGGAAGAAAATCTTGATACCCTTGTTGCTAAAAAGGCAGAGAATGAGCATGGGACAAAAGAAACGTATTTGTTTTGGTCGAGTTCTTTTAAGATGATGTCAAATCCCCATTCTTGATGAGCCAACTATATCAGTTGATACCTACACAAATCTAGTATTGCATAATATAATTAAGAATGAGTTTGGAGATGGTACGTTTATAAGTATTGCATGTAAAATTCCAAGCATAATGGGTTACGACAAGGTTCTTGTCTTGGATGCAAGCAAAGTCATGGAATTTGGATCACCTACATATTTGTGTGAACAACCTTCTTTGATATTTAAATCACCAGTTACTAAATATTTAAGTGATTCAAAAGAACCATAGACCAATACCAAAAGCATAAAAGAGTCTAAAGTATCAATAATTCATGAATTGATGAAATACTAACACGCATTTAGATTACAAAATATTGATTTCCCTTTACAACCAATTTTGGTCATAAGAACTTGAGACTAATGAGAAGATCTCATCATAATATCTTCAACTAACAAATCATGGAAACTAGCCTTATATAAAATGTTAATTAAATAAGATTACAAAGTTCATAAATATTCTTTTAAAACTTGACACATGTGAATTTTTACTTTTAATGTTATGATTTCCCAATTAAAATGCCCCCATAGAAAAAACAATAATTTAATTCCATCTCAAAAATTAAAAAGAAAAATTCATAATAATTTAATTCCATCTCAAAAATTAAAAAGAAAAATTCATAAATTCATAATAATATATATGGTTACCAACCGATAAATAAAAAAATATTCTTAATTTTTTAATCATTGGTTAGTGTCATCTCCTCACCAACCTCAATGCAAATAATTAAGAGGTGAAATATTTGAAACACCCACAAGAGGATTTCCTAAAATGAAGAACAACAATGAAAAAAAAACAACATTCGTAGGGCCCTCCATTGTACTAATATATCTCATGGCCTTTTCCACCACATTTTAGATTCGGTTGAATTTTTTATAAGATCTAATGACTAAGATCATCACGAGAAAGCTTCCATTTTCTACAATTATTTATCTTAAACTGTTAGTTTTAATGTAAAGGGTGCATTAAGTAAATGTCATATTAATCCATGCACAAGGGAGATTAAGATATGAAATTCGATTAATAAACCCCAACATTAGAATTTTTCAGACATTTTTCAGGTGTGGTTACATTTTAAATTGGAGTTATTTTTAGTGTGATTTTTTGGAGTTTCTGGTGCTAGAATTTGGTGAAAATTTTTGAGGTAAAATCTTGATTTATGTTATTTAAACTAGTTTTGTGACTGTATATATGGATTCAACACCCTAAAAAACCCCTAGGGCACTTCAATTGTGCAAAGTTACCCATCAAACTTATGTTTTCAATGAATTCCTACAGGATCTTAGAGAAATTAGACTGGAAAAATCTATCGGAAAAACCTTCAAAAAGTCGCACTAAAAACTACTAGTTTTAAATCAATATATAACTTGTCAACATATTATTAGAAAAACCAACCACAAATTATTTAGAAACCATGTTTACTATTTGACACAACTTTCACATTTTCCCGTTGTCCAAATAAATATTTGTCCAGTAAGCCTCAACTTCTTGAGTCTTTGTAGACTATCATGTTCAATGAGCTTCTAACTAAAGAACTACAAAACCACCAGACTAATCATATAACCATAGTGGAATTTAGGCATCCTCAACCCTTTGAACTTTTATTTCTTAAAAAAAAATGGTGTTGTTATATGATCAAATATGAGCTTGAATGTAATCCTTTGCCTTTGAATCATGAAAAACACTGAAGGGTTGCAACTGGTCAGCTGTATTTGGACAACAGAGCCATATGTCACCGACTTGACTAACAGTTTTTTTTTTGTAAGCTTGGTAGTTCCTTTCATTTTTCACTTTTTATTTCTGTTTTTTTTTTACTCCATTTTCATCAACATGTCCAAATACATCACCCCGATCGGGGAAGGGAATTGAACCTGTGATGAGTGCTATAACAACCCGCCTCATCACCATTTAACCAAGACCCCATTGACGACTTGACTGACAGTTATGATAATGATGTAGTGAATTTTTTAAATAGCTCCTGCTTTATGCTTAGGAATTAAGATTAGCTCCTGCTGCAAGAGAAGTGACACAGTTCAGACTACATAATATCACGTCAACAAGGTGCCCTATTATCCAGACCCTCCACCAATATGGAATGGGCCAGCTATTCTTTGAACAATAGTTGCCCTAGGAACGATCATACCGATAACACACATATTGAACGAATAAACCAAGCTAAACTTGACTCTTATACATCTTCACACCTTCCTACATATTAGCAATTAGGAATATCACAAAGCAAAGACATAACCCTCCCTCTATTGTTTAGTATCTTTAGGAAATATCATTTTTATTATGTAGGTAATATTGGAGATGCGTAGAAAGAAATGGTTTAAACCATTATAAAACGAAGCTGTTTTTAGTGTAATTTTTTGGAATTTTTGGTTCAGAATTCGATCGAAAAATTTGAGGTGAAATCTTGTATTGTGTTATTTAAATTGGTTTTTGACTCTTTATATGGATTCAACATTCTGAAAAGTGAAATCTTGTATTGTGTTATTTAAACTGGTTTTTGACTTTCTATATGGATTCAGCACCCTGAAAAATTCCTTGGGCACTTCGATTTTGCAGGGATTACACAACAAGCTTGTGATTTTAGCAAAATCCTGCCTGATTTTAGAGAAATTAGAGAGGAAAAATCCACCGGAAAAACTTCCAAAAATTCTCACTAAAGACAACTAGTTATAAAATCGAATATTTATTTCTCAAGCACCATGTTAATCATTATAAACCGTTTCACTTCATTCTTATATATAATCTTCATTGCCATCTAACTACCTTCGCATGATCCAACCATTGAACATTCTCCAGTTGTCTAACATATAATCCAATGGCATAGAGTGATGACACGAGAGCCAAAAGGAAGTTTTTCTCAAAGGGAACGTCTTACAACCTAATTAGATGGTTGGTAAAGGCCACATCAAAACACTTATCTCATAATACATATCATATTGCCAAAGTAAAAAATACAAAAAATTAACTAAATTATAACTTTATTTTAAATTATTATTATTATTAATTATAAAAAAAATTGATATATGAGTTATTTAAAATTAAAAATATCCTTAACCATAAAGATATTAGAAATTATGAGAGCAGTCAGGAATAACACACAATAATTATTTTCTATATTTTTTTTAATATATCACAATTTTTATAGTGTTGTTGAGATCCAACTAATTCCACTCTTGGAGGAATAAGTTGAGAGAATCTCTCAACATGCTCCAACACATCAAACCAATCCCTAATCTATAGTATGCATCATAAATGAGGCATTATCTCAAACACTCCCCCTTAATGCCTACATTACACAAATGGAGAACACACTAATTTAATACAAACATTTGTCTGCCCTGGTCTTCATTAACATTTTTACTGACTCTGAGATCTCATAGACAACGCTCTTTTCTCCACCATTTTCGAGCTACCATTCAACCCATTTAAAATACATTTGTTTCTGACCAGAAATGCTGAATTTGTAAGATCAAAGATTCTTGACACCCCCGAAGAAGAGTCTCGACACTGAACTATCCTATGGAAATATTTCCATCTGTGAAATAACCCCGAAGAATAAATTTCAACAGTCTATAGGAAAATATTCTAGGTACAGAATATGATCAGCGATCAATCCTACAAAGTGACCTTTACACACAAGGATCTCATTGTATAACCTGTAACCGATGTTCTTGAAGCCCGAAGCACAACAAGATCCATCAGCATATAAAAAATTCAGACAATCAAATTAACCAATTGTTCTCTTGGCACCGAAGAACGTCGAGAACGATTAATTTAAATAATGCTAATTTGTTCAATAATTGGTTCTGCACTACACAAATCTCACAACAATAAACCCACAAAATCCAACGTAAATAAAACCAATAGCATGACCAGCAACAACTGTGTTGACTTTCTCCTCATTCCTTGCCTTCTGAAGTTGAATGCGTTTTGTCACCACAGAACTACGCAATTCTGTGCTTGATGCACAGCCTCTCTGCATGCATTAATAAAGCGCCACTGCTAATATTATGAAATTTTATACATCTAACCATCATTTTAGTGCTTTTCCAGCTTTTCAATCCGACTCATGCTAACTTCTTTGGATATTTCACGTGCAATCCTTTCATCTTACCCGGTAGTGTTGATATAGAACGAATGATCTGTGACACAAATAGAAGCTCAAATGGACTCCATAACAAAGTCCATGTAACATTTGAGACCATTGATGCTACTGACTTTCTGATTTCTCTAATGTCGACAAACCAGCCCAATTTCTTTTTATGTCGGACTGTAGCGAGAATGTCCATTTAAATGTGACGTGCCCCAGTCCATGCAGTCTGACTGCACAGAGATTATGAGTTTTGAAGTCTGTCCTTCGATGTAAACCGATTCCTCTTGACTTTCCTGAAATTTATGATGATTGCAATTCGGCCTCTCCTTGTATTGACAATTTCGGCATTCTTCTGAACCAATGATTCAGCGCTTTTTCTTCAGAAATTTCGGCTGTGTGAAGATGAGGCAACTCGGCCCTACGATCTGCCTGTAGCAATTTCTGTGACTTAGGAATGACTAATTGGGACAGGAAACTCGTCCTCTTCAAGCTGAAGTTATGCTTCTAAACTCGGCCCCCTCTCAAGTATATTTTCTCAGTGGATCTCGGTCTGCCACCAGAAGAAACTCTGCCTAAACAATTGACTGACTTGTCCTCCAGAAATAATAATGAATTCGGCTTACTGGGGGTAACAGAACTTGGCCCCTCAGGGATCTAAAATTGGCCTCCTTTAGCAATCACACATTAGAGAAAACCCTAAGCCGATGACGGATAGCGCAGAAACTTACAGCAATTTCTAAAAAAAATAATTTTCTACATTCACACGCACTAATCCTATCTATTTACATAGATTACAATTTATGGCTCTCACATCTTTCTGGCCATCCCGTGAGGGATTTAAGCCAGTAGAGGCTTTGATACCATATTAGAAATTATGAGAGCAGGCAGGAATAACACACAGTAATTATTTTCTATATTTTTTTTAATATATCACAATTTTATAGTGCTGCTGAGATCCGATTAATTCCACTCTTGGAGGGAGAAGTTGAGAGAATCTCTCAACATGCTCCAACACATCAAACCAATCCCTAATTTGTAGTATGCATCATAAATGAGGCATTATCTCAAACAAAAGAATCACAACCACATTATAATGGAATTTTTTAATGTGTGAATAGGCTTTATTACAATACCATGGACTAATAACTCTATGTATAAGATATTTTTTTTTTTAATTAATTAATTTAATTAAAATGACATAAAGGAATAGCTATTTTTAAAACAAATCTCAATTTTTGATATATAACCATTATTATGAATATTCTCAATTATTCCATTGAGATTAAATTCCTTTCATCTACCTATATGACTATTATTATGAATATTCTAAAATATTCCATAGAGATTAAATTCCTACCATCCACCTATATAACTACTATTATGAATATTCTAAACTATTCCATAGAGATTAAATTCTTACCATCTATTCATTGTTGATAATTAAATTAAAATTCTAAAATTCTTATTTCAAAATAAACATGTTTATGTGATAAAAACTTTAGTTATTAATTTATAAAAATAATATTGTTATTTGTAAATGTGATTGATTTATTATTACATTTAAAAAAAACCACTCATTTTTTACATAACTTCTTGATAACCATAAAATAGTAAACTTTGACTCTTATTAAATATTAATAAATTTAATTTCTTTACACATAAAATAAATTCTAAATAATTTTTTAATATAAAAAAAATGTTTCACTGTACATAATTAATCTCTATATAAAACTCAATATTCTGTGTAATCATTATCCTTAAAATTATTGTTTAAATATGATAGGAAGCTAAATAGTACTCAATTACAATTTAAAAATCATTTTTTTTTATTTTTTTTATTTTTTAATTTTGAGCATATTTTCACTCAATTTTATCAAAAACAATTTTTTATTTTTATTTTTATTTTAAGCATATTTTCCCTCAATTTTATCAAAAACAATTAATGAAGATTTGTTGTCCAATTGGTTTGCCGATTCACTATCCAAATGCGGTATCAATGACCTCTATTGATACGCGCACATTATTGCTAAAGGGATGGTCTTCTGATGGCTGAGGAACAAATGGCTTTACCATAAGTGTTTTCTGCATATTAATATATGCAACAAAACAATTGTTTTAGATTATGGTATGCTTTATTTTTGTAGAATCACTGTTAAACTTTATGGCATCTTTTTGATCTTCTAGAATATGTTTGTTGTCAAATGGCTTTACTATAAGTTTTTTCTGGTTATCATTATATGCAATAAAACAATTCTTTTAGATTATGTTATGTTTTATTTTTTAGTATCACTGTTAAACTTCATGGCATCTTTTTGATCTTCTAGAATATGTTTGTTGTTTTACTTTGGACAATTTTGGATATTTGCTACAAATACTAGGAAATGAAGAAAACACTGTACTTTTGATCTTTGAATGATGTTATTGGTTTTATATATAAATAAAATTCGAGTTGTTTTTTTTATCTGAAAAATAAATAAATAAATTATGAAATTGAAAAAGTTAAATTATACAATTTTGATCAAATATAATTATTCAATGTTTTGGTTTCTTTCATCCTACTTTAATGATATAAATTTTGGTGATAATGTAAAACGTTTTTAAATATATAAAGGAATTTATTGCCAAAACAATTTCTAATAAATTTATAAACAACTTTCACATCTATAATTTGATAATTCTACAATATAAACCACTCTCATATTTAAGTATTGAGGGGTTTTCGCATTGCATTATATTAGATATCATTTTTTGGGATTTAACTGGGTTAAGTAAGTCATTCATTTATGACCATTTTCATGAGAGATAGTCGTAATTGACTAATTTCTTATGATTTTTGAATAGTCCACTTAGCACTCATTGCATTGGGTGATGCTCACAAAAGTGAAGAAGTGGGATTGAAACTAGTGAAATGAATCACATTGTGTCAATTATCACTTGTGAGGTTTACACTAGGTGACTGCGACTTCCGAGGAGGTCACCCCTCCGAAATCACCTTTAGCTCAAGCGCACTTAACTATGGAGTTTTCCCTACAATTAAGCCCACTTAACTTGCTACCTAATCCAAGTGGATATTGATGACCACCCGCCTATTCCACTTGGACCACACCATTGTTTCTTTCAATTTTTCAGTTTCCTTAATTGTAGTGAAATTTACTATTTTTGGCAGTTTTTCGGGTCGTGAACTTCTGGAGCCATTTTGAAGCCCTAAACGACGTTTTATGGGCATGAAACCTATTCCAAAAAAATATGAGTCTATTCTAGACTCGACATTCATTGTCAGCCGTTGTCGTCCTCGGATAGATCTTTCTAAAGATGTATCATGTGCATCAAACAGAGATAATATGCCAAAGTTACGAGCCTGGGAAATTGATATACCAATTTACCCCGACAGGTCCTATAGTCTAGCATTTCATTTCCTAAGTTACGAGCCTGGGAAATTGATATACCAATTTACCCCAACAGGTCCTATAGTCTAGCATTTCATTTCCTAGGGTTTGGATGTTTAGGGTTTTCCATTATTTCTCAATAATATATAGGCCTTCGAGCCTCATGGTAACACAAAGTTCAGAGGCCTGTAGCGTCCACATATTTTCTCAAAGATAAGCTACCAACGCCCTAGCTAATTTATTTCCATTATGTCTGTAAATAAATTTCATTTCTTTAATATTAATAAAATAAAGTGTTATTTCCACTACATCTTGATTATATGTGTTCTGTTGCGTTCCTGCATAAATTCATATCACTACCCCATTTACTACTCTCATATTTATAATTTTAAATATTTTATATTGATTATTTTCTTTATACCATTGAACTACATTATTATTAAATTTATTGAAATTGTTATTAGCACAAATATTTAGGCGAGCCTTATTTCAGCGGCTATCCGCCCATTAATGCGCCCAGGGGTGGAATGGCCACCGCACGATGATCTACGGTTTTAATCTGACGGCGGCCATTCCACCCCTGGGCGCATTAATGGGCGGATAGCAGCTGAAATAAGGCTCGCCCAAATATTTATGTAGCTGATAGGAGATTAAATTAGGACAAAGGTGGTATTTAATTTTTCATAATAAGAAATATTTAAAAGGCAGAGTCTAATGATTTGTTTTGGTATTTTCCGTTTGAACTCGGCAAAAAATGACGTGACCTCATTAGGTCAATAGCACAAAGACAACTACCGACCAAACGTTGGGTCGTTAGGTCAATAGTACAAAGACAAAAAAATGGTCTAAAATTATTAGATTGCCACCTGGCAGTGGCCAATATAAAAAATCAAATTCTCAATCTGCTGACATAAATTGAATGACGTCAAAATGTTGAAAGCTATGTGACGTCATCAGGTCAACCGCACACTGAATAATCACAAATATCAAATATCAAATTTAAATTTGAATGAATCCAAACAATAAATTGGATCAGAAAATAAACTTAAACAAAATTAACACTTACATGCCATCCAAAATTATAATTATAAAAATGAATGAGTATAAACATATAAGGTTGGTTATAGTGGTCGAAAGCATTGAAGTGAGATTAATGCAGAGAGTAACTCAGACCAACCAGTCCACCAATCTGAACAAAAAATCGGTCAGAATTATCAGTTTGTACAACGCGGAGTCTCCGTAGTGTCCGAAGAAGTTTTCCGAAATTTATGATATGGCAGTTTCTCAGATTTTTACCTCAAGCTGTTTGATGGTCACGAAATTTTCGAGCACGAAATTTTCGTTTTAATGTAAAATAGATTTCTTAGCCCGAGCGCTTGCTCGTTCAGACACACTTAGCTCCATTAATATTCGAACGAGAGCTTCTAGAATCAGCCAAGGACGTGAATGACATCATAATAATAATTCCCCATGAGATTTTTAAGATGAAAAGTCAGAAAAATTCTTGGTCAAGGATGAGAAACCATAAGTTAGGAGCTTCATTATGTCCTATAAATTCTCTATAGATATTCGAATTCCTCAGTCTTCGGAAATCCTACGTGAAGCAAAGCATTGCATTATATTAGATATCATTTTTTGGGATTTAACTGGGTTAAGTAAGTCATTCATTTATGACCATTTTCATGAGAGGTAGTTGTAATTGACTAATTTCTTATGATTTTTGAATAGTCCACTTAGCACTCATTGCATTGGGTGATGCTCACAAGGGTGAAGAAGTGGGATTGAAACTAGTGAAATGAATCACATTGTGTCAATTATCACTTCTGAGGTTTACACTAGGTGACTGCGACTTCCGAGGAGGTCACCCCTCCGAAATCACCTTTGGCTCAAGCGCACTTAACTATGGAGTTTTCACTACAATTAAGCCCACTTAACTTGCTACCTAATCCAGGTGGATATTGATGACCACCTGCCTATTCCACTTGGACCCCACCATTATTTCTTTCAATTTTTCAGTTTCCTTAATTGTAGCAAAATTTACTATTTTTGGCAGTTTTTCGAGTCGTGAACTTCTGGAGCCATTTTGAGGCCCTAAACGACGTTTTATGGGCATGAAACCTATTCCAAAAAAATATGAGTCTATTCTAGACTCGACATTCATTGTCAGCAGTTGTAGTCCTCGGATAGATCTTTCTAAAGATGTATCATGTGCATCAAACAGAGATAATATGCCAAAGTTACGAGCCCAGGAAATTGATATATCAATTTACCCCGACAGGTCCTATAGTCTAGCATTTCATTTCCTAGGGTTTGGATGTTTAGGGTTTTCATTATTTCTCAATAATATATAGGCCTTCGAGCCTCATGGTAACACAGAGTTCGGAGGCCTGTAGCGTCCACATATTTTCTCAGAGATATGCTACCAATGCCCTAGCTAATTTATTTCCATTATATCTGTAAATAAATTTCAGTTCTTTAATATTAATAAAATAAAGTGTTATTTCCACTACATCTTGATTATATATGTTCTGTTGCGTTCCTCATAAATTCATATCACTACCCCATTTACTACTCTCATATTTATAATTTTAAATATTTTATATTGATTATTTTCTTTATACCATTGAACTACATTATTATTAAATTTATTGAAATTGTTATTAGCACAAATATTTATGTAGCTGATAGGAGATTAAATTAGGACAAAGGTGGTATTTAATTTTTCATAATAAGAAATATTTAAAAAGCAGAGTCTAATGATTTGTTTTGGTATTTTCCGTTTGAACTCGGCAAAAAATGACGTGACCTCATTAGGTCAAATAGCACAAAGACAACTACCGACCAAATGTTAGGTCGTTAGGTCAATAGTACAAAGACAAAAAAATGGTCTAAAATTATTAGATTGCCACCTGGCAGTGGCCAATATAAAAAATCAAATTCTCAATCTGCTGACATAAATTGAATGACGTCAAAATGTTGAAAGTTATGTGACGTCATCAGGTCAACCGCACATTGAATAATCACAAATATCAAATATCAAATTTAAATTTGAATGAATCCAAACAATAAATTGGATCAGAAAATAAACTTTAAAAACTTAAACAAAATTAACACTTACATGCCATCCAAAATTATAATTATAAAAATGAATGAGTATAAACATATAAGGTTGGTTATAGTGGTCGGAAGCATTGAAGTGAGATTAATGCAGAGAGTAACTCAGACCAACCAGTCCACCAATCTGAACAAAAAATCGGTCAAAATTATCAGTTCGTACAACGCGGAGTCTCCGTAGTGTCCGAAGAAGTTTTCCGAAATTTATGATATGGCAGTTTCTCAGATTTTTACCTCAAGCTTGTTTGATGGTCACGAAATTTTCGAGCACGAAATTTTCGTTTTAATGTAAAATAGATTTCTTAGCCCGAGCGCTTGTTCGTTCAGACACACTTAGCTCCATTAATATTCGAACGAGAGCTTCTAGAATCAGCTAAGGACGTGAATGACATCATAATAATAATTCCCCATGAGATTTTTAAGATGAAAAGTCAGAAAAATTCTTGGTCAAGGATGAGAAACCATAAGTTAGGAGCTTCATTATATCCTATAAATTCTCTATAGATATTCGAATTCCTCAGTCTTCGGAAATCCTACGTGAAGCAAAGCAGATATGGAGAATTTATCCATGGATGGGGTTGAGAGAATTTGGGAGGCTGGGAAGAGGACGAGCAGAAATGTGAGTAGGAGTATGAGACTGAGTGGCAGCGGTTCGAATTGGGGAGTTGAAGATGTGTTTTCCAGATCACAGAGAGAAAGATTTGAGGATGACGAGGAAGCTCTCAGGTGGGCAGCTCTGGAGAAGTTGCCAACCTATGATAGGTTGAGGACCAGTATCATCATGCAAACACTTGAGGAAAATCGTAATAATGATATGGATATTGAATACAGACAAGTGGATGTTCGGAAGCTTGGTTTCATGGAGAAGAAGAGCTTCATTGATCGCCTTATTAAGGTGGCAGATGAAGATAACGAGAAGTTCTTGTGGAATCTCAGGAATCGTATTGACAGGTGAGAGTATGACACCTCAAATAAAATGTTCTGAGCTTCCAACTTAGTTTCCAATTTCGATTTGCAAGGTAGCTGTAGACCATAATGGTGTTTGCAATATGATTCCTTTTCAATATTTTGACTCCTACAGTGCAAAGCACAGGTTAATGATTTGAAACCATTTTAATCTGACATGGAAAATTGCTCCAACCATATAAAGTAAAATAACAGAGCAGTTTAAAGGGAGAATTAGAGCACTTTAAAGTGGGAATTTGATGGTGAATTTTAGTTATTTAAAATGTTTATGTTTCTTTCTTTTTTAGTTGGATTCCATGCTTTGAAAATTTTGTTAAATGTATAAATAGATTACATACCCTGAAAAATAATGGTGCCTTTAAAATTTAAAACTGACCTGAATACTATTTTGACATTGTTTGCAGAGTTGGTATCCAGCTTCCGACTGTAGAAGTTCGATTCCAACAGTTGACAGTTGATGCGGAGTGCTATGTGGGGAGCAGAGCTCTTCCTACTCTCTGGAATACTGCTAAAAACCTGGTGGAATACTTGTTTGGCATGGTTGGACTGACACTCACAAAGAAAATAAATCTCACTATTCTGAAAGAAGCAAGTGGAGTCCTGAAACCATCTCGGTAAGATGCTAAGATGCTGCTGCTCTGGAAAAATATAAATAGGCATTGTCTAGCTATTAAACATTTTGGAATTTTTAATTGAGATTTAGCGAAAATGAGTTTTGGTCCAATTTTGATTTGTATTGTTTAAATTGAGTTTATGGATGTGTATATGGATTTAGCACCTTGAAAAATCATTTTGACATTTGATTGTGAAGAAGTCCCAACTCAAACTTATAATTCTAACAAATCTATACTGGATTTTTGAACAAATTAAATCGAAAAAAAAAAGAAAAAAAACAAAACAAAACAAAACACATAAATTTAATCATATCTCACCAATATTCAGAATTTAGAGTACAGTTACTGTTTGTCACTATTCCACGGACGCTGAAAGGTCTTAATTGGCGTAATTAGAAGGGCTGGTCCTGAAAGGTCTTATTGGAAACATTCATAAATGCTTACAACATTTCGTTGCGCTGATAATGCAGAATGACCTTGTTATTGGGTCCCCCCAGTTCGGGAAAGACATCGTTGCTCCTAGCTTTGGCTGGGAAATTGGACCCTGGCTTGAAGGTTAATGCCTTTTTCCCATCCGTACTTATGATTGTGCAGGTAAGCTAATGTTTCATCAATAAAACAAGGTATTTACTTTGCTATTCTTGAATGATCAGGTGAGGGGAGAAATTACTTACAACGGTTATAGACTGGACGAATTTGTTCCTCAAAAAACATCTGCTTACATAAGCCAGCACGATTTACATGTTGGAGAAATGACAGTTAGAGAAACACTCGATTTTTCTGCTAGATGTCAAGGTGTTGGTGATAGATTCGGTGGGCAATCTAACCAAATTTCAATTCATCATACTTACATTTCACCTATAGTTGATTAGTGGTCGGGATCAGACTATGAAGAGCTGTATTCACTAGTATGCTTGTTGGCATATTCTTGTGCAGAGCTGCTTGCGGAGCTCGCCAAGAGGGAGAAAGACGCTGGAATTTTTCCAGAGGCAGACGTTGATCTATTCATGAAAGTAGGTTCAGATGTTTATGGACCACTTGCTTAGAAAAAATATTGATAGATTTTAATGTGTTACCCATCCTAGGCACTATGCTTATTGATGTCAATCTGGTTCGATTTTGTTGTTGCTTGTCTTCTGCAGGCAACGGCAATGGAAGGGCTGAAGAGTGGTCTTCAGACTGACTACATCCTTAAGGTAAATACATGGAAACCAACCTAGCTATAGCCTATAATTCGAATCTTTAAACAAATAGATTTAGGTAGAAGAGGAGATGCGGGCATTCATTGCTTTAGAATCTGTGTCTGAACAGATTCTGGGCTTAGATGTTTGTGGGGATACAATAGTTGGCGATGACATGCACAGAGGAATCTCTGGTGGGCAAAAGAAGCGTGTCACAACTGGTATGCCTGAAAATTCCTCTGAGCAGACTGAAGCATTATAATTAAGTGCAGCTGTCATTACGATGGCCATAAAACAGTATAGTTTTGTAACAATTCTTAAAATTCCCGTTTTTCTAGGAGAGATGATTGTTGGACCTACAAAGACTCTCTTCATGGATGAGATATCAACAGGCCTGGACAGCTCTACCACCTATCAGATAGTGAAATGCCTGCAACACTTCACCAATCTCATGGATGCAACAATAGTCATGTCTCTGTTGCAGCCAGCACCAGAAATATTTGATCTTTTTGATGACATAATACTCTTATCAGAGGGGCAGATTATCTACCATGGACCTAGGGAGAATGTCCTAGAATTTTTTGAAAGCTGTGGATTCAAATGCCCTCAGAGAAAGGGCGCTGCAGATTTCTTACAAGAGGTACCCAGATTATAGAGAGTTAAAAATAATCAATCATGACTTGTCTGATTTTAATAGAATATAATACTTCCATTTCCTCACCAACATCCATGGTTGCAGGTTACATCAAAGAAGGATCAAGAACAATACTGGGAACACACGAAGGGGCCTTATCGCTACATACCTGTCCAGGAATTTGTGTTGAGATTCAAACAGTTTCATTCAGGTTTGCATTTGCAAAATGAGCTATCAGTTCCTTATGATAAGAAGAAAAGTCACAGAGCAGCTTTGGTGTTCGATAGGAACCCTGTCCCCAAAATGGAGATCTTCAAGGCCTGTTTCTCAAAAGAATGGCTTCTGGTCAAGCGGAATTCATTTGTTTACATCTTCAAGACAGTACAAGTAAGATGTTTCACAGTCTACAATTTGGTTTGATTTGATAAAAAGCATAGTTTATTTCAAAATGCTAATATTAGGTGAGAATCATTACTACAATGATAAATTATATCTATCTAGAATTATTTCACTTTGCAGATTATAATTGGAGCCTTTATTACATCAACTGTATTCTTGAAGACTGAAATGCATCATAAGTCCCGAAACGATGCAAATATATACCTTGGAGCACTTATTTTCAGCCTCCTTGCCAACATGTTCAATGGATTTGCAGAATTGGCCATGACAATTGTCAGGCTCCCCGTGTTCTTCAAGCAACGGGATTTACTGTTATATCCTGCATGGGCCTTCACTATTCCTACCTTTTTACTCAGAATTCCAATGTCAGTGGTGGAGGCTGGAGTTTGGGTGGTGATAACTTACTATACAATTGGGTTTGCCCCTGAAGCTAGCAGGTAGTATCTGCAAATCAATCATTTATCAAAATTGTCTCCTTTGGTGATGGACGCTTAATCTTTTCATTGCATTTGTTCCTTTTAAAAGACATCTATCTTTCTCCCCTGCAGGTTCTTTCGCCAATATCTTGTTATCTTCCTAGTTCATCAGATGGCGTCGTCCCTGTTCCGTCTTATGGCTGGAATTTTCAGGACAATGATCTTAGCTAATACTGGAGGCTTTATAGCTCTTCTGCTTATATTCATGCTTGGAGGATTTATTCTCCCTAGAGGTTAGCTTTTGTATTTTTTTTCCTAGCTCACAGACATTTAATCTCTCTAAAAATCAACGAAGCATTAATGTAAGACTGGAATATAGTAAAACTTGTTAAACAGGACAGGCTTCACTTGTCACTATAATCATATTCTAGGCTTCTGGTTTTAACTTTTGAACAGTGAAGTATAAGTTTACAGTGAGATTGACAATTGATCTCTGTGCCAGAGAACATCCCGAAATGGTGGATATGGGGCTATTGGTGTTCCCCTTTGATGTATGCAGAAAATGCGATTTCAGTGAATGAGATGCTTGCTCCTAGATGGATGATAGTAAGGCTTTAACCTTTTAATGCTTTAAGAATTCCATGAAAGATTGTGGAAAAGATGGAAAAAATCGAACTTGAGTTTCCTTGAAGGAGTTTTTTAACTATGAAGAATTTTTCAAATGCATTAATGAAATTGAATCATGAAACCGTGTTGGCCTCAGAGTGCAGAGAATTCCACAAATTTGGGTGTTTCTGCCCTGAAAAGTCGGAACATCTTTCCACAAGCATATTGGTATTGGCTAGGAGTTGTTGCTCTATTGGGATTTTCAGTCCTCTTCAATGTGCTTTTTACTTTGGCTCTTGCGTATCTAAAACGTGAGTTGCTTCTCTAGAACTATATATGCCGTTCTCTTTCTGTTCATCTTTTTTTTACCAATGTTTTTGACATATGAAATAATGTGGGATTTGTTTGTGCATAGCTCTTGGGAAACCTCAAGCTGTCATTTCTGAGGAAGAACTTGAAAAAATGCAAGCCCAAAAGAATGGTACCAAGCAAGGACATAATAGAAAGTCATCGAGATTAAGGAGAGGATCTTCTGGAGATGACAATAATGCCTGTAAGACAACTGTTAACCTAGTGTAGTTCAGAGTTTTGTGAACAGATTAAGGGGAATAGATGGAGCATGAACTCTATGATTTTGAGTTTTATGACAAAGTCTTCATTGCTTGGTTATGCAGTTGATATGCAGAGCAGAGGAATGAGCAACCACTCAACTAATCTAGAAGGCAATACTCAGTTGGGTTTGGAGGCTGCAACAGGAGTTCCTCCAAAGCGAGGAATGATTCTTCCATTCAAAGCACTAGCCATGTCTTTTGAAGATGTCAATTACTTTGTTGATATGCCCCCCGTATGAATTTGAGCCCTGAGACTGGTCTATTATGTGATTCAGCTACTGCCAATTTTTGTGGCTTCTCTTACCTTAAAAGTTTGGTTGAAAAATTCCGAATTTTTCTGCAGGAAATGAAGGATCAAGGAGTGACTGAGGATAGACTTCAGTTGCTCCGAGATGTTACAGGGGCATTTAGACCTGGCGTTCTTACAGCATTGATGGGTGTTAGTGGTGCTGGAAAGACAACTCTCATGGATGTCTTAGCTGGAAGAAAGACTGGAGGATACATTGAGGGTGATATCCGAATCTCCGGATTTCCCAAAAAACAAGAAACATTTGCTCGGATTTCTGGTTATTGTGAACAGAATGATATACATTCTCCACAGATTACTGTCAGAGAATCCTTGTTATATTCAGCATTTCTCCGTCTTCCAAAGGATGTTGACAAAAAGACCAGAATTGTAAGTCTACAACTATGGTTTTCTCATGTCTAATAGTGTTTTATTTTGACATTACGCAAAATTGTCATATTACTGATTTGCAATAAATTCCTATTTGTAGGCCTTTGTTGATGAGGTCATCGAACTTGTGGAATTAGACAATTTAAGGGATGCACTCGTCGGCTTGCCAAGTATATCTGGATTGTCAACTGAACAAAGGAAAAGGTTAACAATAGCTGTGGAGCTCGTTGCAAATCCTTCTATAATTTTCATGGATGAGCCCACCTCTGGTTTGGATGCTAGAGCAGCTGCAATTGTGATGCGAACTGTACGTAATACAGTAGACACTGGACGGACTGTTGTGTGTACCATTCATCAGCCTAGCATTGACATCTTTGAAGCTTTTGATGAGGTAAACCAAGGTTTAGGTGCTTAAATAACTTATAACGTTTGTTTAAAAGTTCAATATTGATTTCTCACTTACAATGATGGGTTCAGCTGTTGTTGATGAAAAGAGGAGGGAAAGTCATTTTCTTTGGGCCACTAGGCCGGAATTCTCACAAGGTTGTTGAATACTTTGAGGTAACAACTTGGGAGATTGTTGTGGTCCTTATTATAGGAATACTTTTGAATAAAGCACTACTTATGTACCGCTCAAATGTGAGTTGATATTCTTATTTTCATCACGAAAAACTGCAGGCTATTCCAGGGGTACCAAAGATAAAAGATAAATACAACCCAGCCACATGGATGTTGGAAGTCAGCTCTGTTGCTGCCGAACATGGTTTGGGAATAGACTTTGCAGAGCATTACAAGAAATCTCCCCTCTATAAGTAAGCATTATAGTTATTAATATTCCACTCCCCTCCCAGATTCTCTATGCATATGATACCTAGCATTACAAGAAGTCTACAAGACATAAGGTTACCAGCTTCATACTCACTTTCTAACATTTTATCCTCTTTTTGGCATTAAAGGCGGAACAGAGCATTGGTAACAGAGCTGAAGTCTCCATCTCCGGAAGCAACGGATCTTTACTTTGCAACCCAGTACTCACAAACATTCTTTGGACAGTTCAATTCCTGTTTGTGGAAGCAATGGTGGACTTACTGGCGAAGCCCCGACTATAATGCTGTTCGATACTCCTTTACACTTGTCTGTGCTCTGCTCCTTGGATCAATCTTCTGGAAGGTCGGCACAAAACAGTATGTACCTGAGATTTAACTCTGCAAGACAGATTACTGGCCAAAATATAAAGTTGTTTGGATTGAAAAAGCACAAAAATGTTTGCTGCCCTTATTTTGTATGTTATAGATTCTTGTTCTTCTCCGATACTGAGAAATACCTTTGACTGCATATCAGGGACAACAACAATGATCTTTTTATCATTGCGGGGACCTTGTATGGAGCAGTTTTATTCTTGGGAGTTAATAACTGTTCAACTGTGCAGCCTGTCGTTGCAGTAGAGAGAACTGTGTTCTACAGAGAAAAGGCAGCAGGACTGTACTCCGCATTGCCTTATGCTCTGGCTCAGGTTAGTCAAATTTCATTGTTTCATATTATTCTCGATCATTACTGTCCACATTCAGAATCTCCATGTCTGAATATTGCCCATAAAACACAATATGGGCCTCTGAGATTGCCAATTCAAGAGCAAGCTTTGGGGTCAATTTGTGAATGAGCCACTTCCAGGTTTGGGTTGTCCACTGTGTTAACACCATCAAGCTGCATTCTGGCAACCATTAAATTCTCCTATTCCTATGAATATTGTCTCATTTTTGCATTCATATAATCACATAGTCGGATCGGATTCCTATTTACATATGAACTCTAATTAAAAAAAAATTAACTTGAACAGGTGGTGATCGAGCTTCCGTACATACTTGGCCAGACAGTGATGTACACTCTTATTGTCTACAGTATGGTCCATTTCGACTGGACAGCTAAGAAGTTTGCGTGGTTTTTCTTCCTGAACTACTTCACATTTCTCTATTTCACCTATTATGGGATGATGACAGTCTCCATAACTCCAAACCAACAAGTGGCTTCAATAGTAGCTGCAGCTTTCTACTCTGTTTTCAATCTGTTTTCAGGATTCTTCATTCCTAAACCGGTATGCCACCTGTTTCTTTCAACTAAACCTATTATCCCATATAAATAGGCAAGAACATCACATATATCTATTTTAATTTTGACCAAGTGAAGCTAATAGAACAACTTACTATCACTGGTTCATCTTAGTAATCATCTTGTCATAATGGATTTCTGGATGTATACAGAGAATCCCAAAATGGTGGATCTGGTACTACTGGATATGCCCGTTTGCCTGGAGCATCTATGGCCTCATTGTATCGCAGTATGGAGACGTTACAGACCCTCTGGAAGTATTGGGTGAGGGAACCAAACCACTGAATAAGTTTGTGGAGGATTACTTTGGATACAGGCATGATTTCTTGGGTGCAGTAGCTGGAGCCCTGGTCGGATTCTCAGTTTTCTTTGCATTTATATTTGTGTTGGGCATCAAGGTATTAAACTTCCAACGAAGGTGAAAGGCAAGGCAGAGGCATTGCAAAATCCAGAACCGTGTTATTGGGCCATCCATTTGAGTTTTGAGCTGTTTGCTTCCCATTGGATTCATGTAAAAGCTGACTATCTTGATGAGGGCAACCTTCTTTATAAAATGAAATGAAATGATATTTTAACGTTCACGAGATTAAAAATAGTTTATGGGATCATAAGTTTCTTGTTTTTGGCCTTTTGCATTTCATTACAAATTGACGATGAGTTGGCCTAACCTTCCAATAATCCCATGGCTGAAAAGACAATGCCAAGAAACCGATGCTAACATATTCCCATAACGTTCTCGGATGTTTTTGAATGCATCACATTCCAAAATTACATGTTTTTTGTAATATCTCTTTCGGACAATGCCAAGAAACTGATGCTAACATATTCCCATAACTTTCTCTAATGTTTTTTAATGCATCACATTCCAAAATGACATGTTTTTTGTAATATCTCTATAGGGAATTTTTATTAGAATTTCAGGAGGGTTCTAGCTTTGCACAATTTCATTAAGAACATAACCAAAACACCAGAAATTCGATAGAAATAATATACCCAGAAATTATAGGACAATTTCATTAAAATATCACAATATGAGAAACAATGAGATATACAGCAACCACAACAAAATCCAGCTTTATTATATAGAAATATATGCCCATACAATAGATGGAGACAATCCTCCAAGATATGCTATAATGCTAATGCTAACGTCCAAACTCAAAACAGGAAATCAAAACAGGAAATCAAGCACGGAAACTTGTGAATCCTAAATGGATCCACCAAGGAAAGAGATGGTTGCTCGCCCACTCTCACTAAATCACTCGAGCATTGCGTCCTGGGGCTACTACGGAAGTAGAGAACAAAATTCTCAAACCTCTCACACAAACAATGATCCAATCCGAGATATCTCCAAATGACCTCTGCTTCTCCTTTTATAGATCTCATGGATAGATCTCCAATCCTCTAAAGGCATCTTATTTTATTATTTTATTATTATTCTAGAAGATCATCCATTGACTCTATCAAAGTTACTTTAATTTAATTATATTTTACTTAAGTCACTTTTGGCCCATTTCCCTCTAAATATTATTTTTCCTTTAATTAAATGACTAATTAAAGTCATTTTTCATTAAGGAAAATAGTATATTGCCCATGTAACTATATCTGGCCACTATAAGTCACTTCTCAACATCCCATCCTGAAGATCTCCTCATTCCGGTTCCAACGAGCTATTACACTAAGGTGTTCTATCATGTATTCCTCCTAGAATGTCACCTCGAGCGTAATTAATTGAGTAAAGCCCAAAAATAACTCATTTTTCCGAAAGTTGTCGGAATGTGTCGGAACGAAAGACAAACTGTGTAGATGATAGAATATATCAAGCGAATGTCATCGGTCCTCATATAAACTCCTCCAAAAATCCCCTGGGCCTGCTGATGACAGCAACCTGTATCTGTGACCTGTCTACTCCCAACTCTGGAAGTCCATCCTAACCCTGTCATAGGTGACACCAAAAAATGGAATATTACAAACCTTCCGCTCCAAGATTGCTTGCCCTCAAGCAATCCAAATATGTAGGCCACTTTGTTGGCTCGATGCAACTGAGACCCAATGCCCAGATCCCATAAAAACCCATGGGTGCTACTATGCTCCTGTGTCAAGTCACCCGAAACAGACCCCTCAATGCTAAGATCCCAAACTGATCTCTCACTGCACCTGTCATCAATCAATCCCCTCCCAGATCCCAACACCACCATGACCAATCATCGTCCGAATCCCATGGCTCGGACTGCGTATTATCTCTAGCAGTAGTTGTCACCCCATGAAGTTGTCACCTCCGGTCTAGGCCGAAGTCACTCCTGATCTGCGGATGTCGAGCTAATGCTACTGAAATACTGATGGAATGTCGGTCCACAATCCATGGCCCAATGGAATATGTAACATATCTCTCGTCCAAGTGCTCCTGCCGACATGTACTCGGGACTAAGAATGATACTCTGTTAATAGGATACCAACTCATGATTGTTGAATTCCAACAAGAAATTGCCGCACGTACACTAGTGTGGGACTAGGAGGTCCAAGCAGCACCTACACTAGTGTGGGACCACAGGTCTTAGCAACACCTACACTGGTGTGGGCTAAATTTGGTGCATGTCTATTTTAATTTTCCCTTAATTAAAATGGACAATAAAATGTAATCTTATCTCAAAATAACTTGTAATAGTTAACTGAGTGTGATAAACTCAGTTAGCTCATGAATTTCGAGTTGAGGGTAGTTGGTGAGGCATGCAGAGTAATTATAGTTGTAACAGAGTTCGAAGTGTAGTTGGTGCATTAGTTAATGCATGTGTAATCATTTTAACTTAGTTAAGTGAGTTAAAGTCAGTTGTGCTAGTTGTAACTGTTTGTTGCGCTAGTGAGAGATCAAGTGAATTAAATATTATTTAATTCACAATCAGTGATCTAACATACAACTGATGATTTACTATTATTAGTTGCATGCATGTCAGTTCTGATGGAGACCCAGTTGAAATCTAGGTGAAAGTGATGTTGACTATCAGTTGTAGGATTATTGGGTTGCACCCGTGCAACCAAACACTCATTGGATTGCCCATGATCCTTGCGTAGTCAAGGAAGGCAAAAATCCCTAAAGAATAGGAATTGCATTCATCAGGGATTACGCAAGCAAGGCAGGTTGTTTAGAGGCTAAGAATTGGCTACGTGTTGGTCAGTTTTGTCCAGGACAATGTGAGACAATTAGCTGAGTACATGAGGCTCTTGTGAGAAGAGTTGTATTGTAATTGTTTCATGTATCCATGTTGAATATACAATAGAAGATAGTGGGGTTTTGAGCAACAAGCTTTCCCTGGGAAATTATCTCTATTGTGGTTTGATTGATTCTTCTTTGCTTCATGTGATTGGCGATTGTGTTTAATTTCCGCAATTGATTTGTAGAAGTGATTCAATATCTAGCTTTAGTGCATTGTTAGATCGGATTGAATCCATGATATACATATTGTTTGTATAATTTCTACATGGTATTAGAGCACAGGAAATCACAATAGTGGAGGAGGAGCTGAGTTTGTGACTGAATAGAATTTGAATTTGCAGAAGGCTTTCTTGGTGCTACAGGGGATTCAGGATCGAAATGGCTTTCAATGGCTTGAGATTGGAGTATGCACTTGAGGGCAGCTCTAACTATATTTCTTGGAAAGACAAGATGGAGGCAGTACTCGAAGACAATGGCTTGAAGGAATTCATTGACAATGATGTTCCCAAACCCACTGTGACAGATGCTGTAAATCTTGATGCATGGCAAAAGAAAGTGGCAAAGGCGAGGAGGATCTTACTGGAGGGAGTACGAGACCACATTGTCTCAAGTCTCCATGGAAAAGAGACAACATATGCTATGTGGAAAGCTTTGACAGATCTATTTTAGAGCAGCAGTGATCATAGGAAATTGGCACTGAAAGATAAACTCAGGAAGATCAAGATGGAGAAAGGCGACTCCATGCCAAAATATTTAACAAAGTTTGTCCAATGTCGGGATGAGTTGGGGAGCATTGGCATTACTGTCGCTGATGATGATTTGGTGAACCTAGCTCTTCTAGGACTTCCCAAGAGTTGGCATAGTTATCAGGACTCTGTCAATGGAAGGGAACAAAATGCCAGATTGGGAACGACTTTAGTCGGCTTTGGTGCAAGAGTAGTTCAAACAAAATACCACAGATGGATCTTCATCTAAGAATGAAGATGAAGAAGATTGTGCTTTGGCTGCCAAGGCGAAGAAGGGAAAAGGAAAGAAATTTTATTCCAAATCCGAGTCCGGTAAAGATGGAAAGAAGCGCGACATGTCCAGAGTGAAGTGTTTTCACTGTCACGAGCATGGCCATTATGCCACTAACTGTCCACAAAAGAAGAAGAACAAGAAGGCTTCAGGATCTACAGCTGGTGAGGTTTTGGCCTCGCAATTTGAGCTTGAATTCTCACTCATTGCATGCATGGTGTCAAGTGCAATGGGATCGGTGTGGTATTTGGATAATGGTGCATCCTTTCACATGACAGGAGACACATAAATTTTCAGTAGCTTGGAGGAGAAGGACCTCCAAATGCATATCGAAATGGGTGATGATGGGCGGTACAGTGCTACCAGAATTGGTACCATTACCTTCCAGAGATAGTCAGGTAAACCCTTTCAATTAAAATACTTAATGCATGTACCAGGCTTGAAGAAAAATTTAGTCTTAGTTGCAATGTTGGAGGATAGAGGCTCTGATGTTGTTTTCAGTGAAGGAAAATCTTTCTTGCGACACAAAACAACAGGACAAGCCAAGAAAATTGGGATTCGAGTTAAGAATCTCTATAAACTTGATATAGATGGTTGCACAACATTGATGGGTAAGGTGGACAAAGTAGTGAGTCGAGTTGAGGGTGAGTTATGGCACAAGAGATTGGGCCATCTTCACCACAGAGCCTTAAAAGTCATGCAACAGATTTCTACAGGTTTTCCCAAGGGTACATTAACGCAATCAAACACATGCAAGGGATGTACTATGGGAAAATATGTAAATGCCACCTTTCATGAGAAGGAGAAACGAGCTTCGGAAATCCTTGAGAGATTTCACTCAGACGTGTGTGGACCATTCTATGTTGCTTCGACAACAAAGCATAAGTACTATGTGATATTTGTTGATGAATTTTCTCGAAAGTGTTGGATCTACTTCATGCAAAAAAAAGATCAGACATTCTTAAAGTTTCTTGAGTTCAAAGCACTGGTGGAGAAAGACACGAGGAAACATGTGAAAGCTCTTAAGAGCAACAATGGTGGGGAGTACATCTCCAATGAATTCAAGAACTTCTACAACAAAGAAAGAATTCAGAGAGAACTGATTGCACCTTATAACCCACAATAGCATGGGGGCGCTGAGAGAAAGAACAGAACAATTGTGGGTGCAGCAAGAGCGATGTTGCATGATTAGGGCCTATAGATGCATCTATGGGTGGAGGCATGCAACACAATGGTATTTGTGTAGAACCGTTGTCCTCATAGGATACTTGGCATGAGTACACTAGAAGAGGCTTTTACTAGTAAGAAACCCGATGTTTCACCTTTTAATATTTTTGGCTCATCTGTTTATGTGCATGTGACCAAAGACGCAAGGAAGAAGCTAGAACCAACAACTGAGATTGGGATTTTTGTGGGGTACACTAAAACTACCCACAACTATTTGGGTGTATTTTCCAAACAACAGAATGATTGTTGTGCAACGGGATATAAAATTTGATGAGGAGAAAGCCATGTGATTGTCCCTTGAGAGGGAGTTGGATTTGCATGCAGAGGAGGAACTCTTGGTTCCAAAGGATGAGCATCAAGATGTGGAGCAGCCACATGTGGAGGATCATGGAGTGGCAGAAAACACTTATGAAGAGCCATCCACGAGAAATGGTAGAAGGCGCTCCATGGAAGTTGATAGATTGTGACTTGATGCAGTAGAGAATGTAAGAACCCCTACTTCACTGCGCACATAGAGACAGTCTCCAGACAGGTTTACTGGATACATGGCTCTTATGAGAAAGTGTATTGTGACAGAATCATTTTCCTTTCAGGAGGCAGTGAAGCAACCAATTTGGGTTGATGCAATGGTGGAGGAGTATGACTCCATTGTCAAGAACAGTGCATGGGAGATTGTCCCAAGACCGTTCGGTAAATCAGTGGTTGGATCCAAATGGATCTATAAGGTAAATCAAGCTACTGATGGGAGTGTGGAGAAGTACAAGGTCAGATTTGTGGCCCGGGGATTCTCACAGATTGAGGGGATCAACTATGATGAGACTTTTGCACCAGTTTCAAGCTACTCTTCCATTAGATCTATCCTTGCACTCTCAGTGTAGATGGGGTGGCACATTCATCAGATGGATGTGAAAACTATGTTTCTCAATGGAGTTATTGAGGAAGAAGTGTACATAGAGTAGCCATAAGGTTTAAAGATCTTTGACAGTGAGTCACATGTGTGTCAAATCAAGAGAGCATTGTATGGGCTGAAGCAAGCACCTCGTGCTTGGTACACTCGGATTAACAACTATTTCACCGAATTGGGCTTCACTAAAAGTGAAGCTGATGCAAACCTGTACCAGATTATGGTTGGGAGTAAGCTCTTGATTATTTTACTTTATGTTGATGATCTAATTTTGACTGGTGATGAGCAGCTGATACACTCATGCAAGGAGGATCTTGCAAGGGAGTTCAAAATGAAGGACATGGGACTCCTTCATTATTTCCTTGGTTTGGAAATATGGCAGCGGGATGGTGAACTTTTTGTTTCTCAAGGAAAGTATGCCAAAGAGATATTGGGTAAGTTTCACATGGAGAGTTGTAAACCCATGGACACTCCTCTTCCAGGAAATTGGAGGAAAGATGATGCTACTTCTAGAGAAGTAGTGGATGCTACTGTCTACAGGCAGTTAGTAGGTTCACTGATGTACTTGGTGAACACCAGACCAACCATTTGCTATGTAGTTAACCAGATAAGTCAAGTTATGGTTAAGCCTACCAAGCTCTTTTGGAAGGCGGGGAAGCTTGTCTTGAGATACCTAAGGAGAAAAAAAGAGTATGGATTATGGTACAGACAGACAGAGGGAGTGAAGCTTGAAGGCTTCACGGATGCAAATTGGGCAGGCAATCCATCGGACAGAAAGAGCACATCAGGAGGGATCTTCAACATATGATCGACAACAGTTTCCTGGTACAGCAAGAAGCAATGATTTGTGGCACTCAGTTCAGCGGAGGCAGAGTACATGGCAGCAAGTCAAGTTGCATGTGAGGCCATATAGATGAAAAAGATCCTGGTTGGTTTGTTTGGTTCTCAAATGGATCTAACAGTGATACATTGTGATAACCAAATTTGCATTAAACTCTCGATTAATCTTGTGTTTCATGATACGTCCAAGCACATAAACATACGGTACCACCATCTCATAGATTGTGTGCAGAGACGAATAATGTTACTTCACTACATTCCCACGGAAGATCAAGATGCAAATATTTTGATAAAGGCGCTCACAAGGAGAAAATTTGAATACTCTAGAGGTAGGATAGGGGTGAAGGATAATCCCTTTCTTGTTGAGAGGGAGTGTTAAAGTCCAACAAGAAATTTTAGCACCTACACTACTGTGGGATTAGGAGGTCCAAGCAGCACATACACCAGTGTGGGACCATAGGTGTTAGCAGCACCTACACTGGTGTGGGCTAAATTTGGTGCATGTCTATTTTAATTTTCCCTTAATTAAAATGGACAATAAAATGTAATCTTATCTCAAAATCACTTGTAATAGTTAACTAAGTGTGATAAAATCAGTTAGCTCATGAATTTCGAGTTGAGGGTAGTTGGTGAGGCATGCAGAGTAATTCTAGATGTAACAGAGTTCAAAGTGAAGTTAGTGCATTTGTTAATGCATGTGTAATCAGTTTAACTTGGTTAAGTGAGTTAAAGTCAATTGTGCTAGTTGTAACCATTTGTTGCACTAATGAGAGATCAAGTGAATTAAATATTATTTAATTCACAATCAGTGATCTAACATGCAACTGATGATTTACTATTATTAGTTGCATGCATGTCAGTTCCAGTGGAGACCCAGTTGAGATCTAGGTGAAAGGGATGTTGACTATCAATTGTAGGATTATTGGGTTGCACCCATGCAACCAAACACTCATTGAATTTCTCATGATCCTTGCGCAGTCAAGGAAGACCAAAATTCTTAAAGAATAGGGATTGAATTCATAAGGGATTGCGCAAGCAAGGCTGATTGTTTAGAGGCTAAGAATTGGCTAAGTGTTGGTCAGTTTTGTCTAGGACAGTGTGAGACAATTAGCTAAGTACATGAGGCTCTTGTGAGAAGAGTTGTATTGTAATTGTTTCATGTATCCATGCTGAATATACAATAGAAGATAGTGGGGTTTTGAGCAGCGAAATTTCCCCAAGAAATTATCTGTGTTGTGGTTTTATTGATTCTTCTCTGTTTCATGTGATTGACGATTGTGTTTAATTTCTGCAATTGATTTGTAGAAGCGATTCAATATCTAGCTTTAGTACATTGTTAGATCGGATTGAATCCATGATATACATATTGTTTGTATAATTTCTATAATGATCTCCCACTAATCTATCTCGAAAGAAGAATCAAATGCAGTGACACCCGTATACAGAACAAGTCTGGCATGAGGTCGCCAGTCCATACTCAACTCGTGCTGCCCCGTCCCATCTGCCGATGAGATCTGCCTGCAGAAGAAGGCCCTTCTCTCTATAAGAAGCCAAAGTGGGCAAGATATGCTGCAAACCCCATCGATGTACTACTGGAGAGTGTTTCCCCCTGAAAGTACTACAACTATGCTGACTACATGTGCATCTATCTACACCTCATCAGTGGGTTGACCCAAAGATGGATGCTCCAACAGCTCCTCCCTCTCCTGATTAGAAATGTCATACTCCTGTTGTCTACTAGCCTCCCACATCATTAGGGGAATTTTGAGGTCTAAAATGGGCCTCCTAAGAAAAATGTCGACAAAAATAAACTTTATAAGAACCAATATGATTCAAGATGATGATGTCAACCATGGGGGATGATTCACCATTTTTGGAGTAAAAAAGTAAAAATAATAAAATAATAAAACTACTTTTTCAACTCATATTTTCAACTTATCTCCCTACCGTTTTACTGAAATTTCGAGTGGAAGTACTCATTGGATGCAAAATTTAATTCTTCATCCAAGGAGAACCCATGTTGCATACTTTCGATGGACCCTGCTACATGAAAAATGAGAAATACATGAAAAAAACATGTTTGCAATCACGTTTTTCATGTATTTCTTAGTTTTCGTGTAGCAAGGTCCATCAAAAGTATGCAGCATGGGTACTTCTTGGATGAGAAATTAAATTTTGCATCCAACGAGTGTTTCCGCTCGAAATTTGAGTAAACCCATAAGGAGATAAGTTGAAAAAATAGTTTTTCATTGTTTCCCTCTAAAAATTGATGATGTAATCAAATATTATTTTATTATTTCCACTATTATTTTATAATTTCCTTAAGAGGCCCATTTTAGACCTCAAAATTCCCCTAATGAACTATCCCATCAATCTCCAACATTTCCTGAGGATAAGTATCTACAACTACTATCACTGTACTAGAACCCCGTGCATCTATCTGCTCCTCCTCAATGTCCGACTCCAAGGTTAGCCACATATCCATCACAAACTCAATGTGAGCCTCCATTTGGCTCTCCCCCCAAGGACTATCATGCACGATATGCAGAGACTCCTCCTCAGTTGACTCATGCTCCACCATATGCTGCTCTGGCTGAATCATCAAAAGTGACTCATCATCCTGAATATCTCCCATAGAGTCCTCTGACTGCTCATCACACATACTGGAATAAAAATCTGGCCTACTGTCATCAACTCCATATGACTGCTCATACTCCCCAGTAGTGTCCTCATATGACCCCATGGACTCATCCAAAGAAGAGTTCACCTCTTGATATACAAAAGGAATTTCCTCCTGCTCTATCTCTTCCCCCTCATCGGCATCTCTCAAGCATGAGTGACCCAACTCCCAAGGTTATTTGCAGATGAAGCAAAGTCCCTTCCTCCTCATCTCATTTTTGCTTCCTGATTCACCAAACTGGATCAACTCATCCCTAGTCATCCGTCTCCTGAATAGCCCAATGTTCTGCTCAACCAGCCCTTGGGTTAGCTCATAAGCAGCAGGTGAGACCAACTGCTCTCTCCTCCAAATGGTCAACAGTCTAGCCTGCAACTCCCTGCAAATGTCATTATTGGAGAGGTAAATCCCCTCTACGGACAGAGGCGATCCCACTAGCCCTAGAGTGGGTCTAGCAACAAACAAAACACACTACGATATCGATTCCTAGTTACAAAAGATGAAGCTACGATAGATAACCTACCTCAAGTCCTACGTTGTTGTTGTTGAAGAAGAAGCGATGCTTCCCGTTCCTAGCTTGACAGATCACAATCCTTTCACTCATCGCGTCCGGACACCTGTACACATGCAGAGAAGAAACGACGGCATACAACGTAATAATTCAAACATGTAACTATCAATCAGTCGGAAAAGATTGAACTAAATTGCATTACACAGATAAGAAATACAACAGTGGAACCAATAACGTAGTCGAGCATATATTAAAATGTGAAAGAAATATTACAACCAAGTTCCGACGTCACGTTCTTCCTTTGGCAGGGCTTCCAGCGGAGCGTGTCTCACAAAGCTTGTCGAGAATTTAGACAAGGCTCTCTCTCTTACGGGGTTCTCCTTGGCTCTGCTCTCAATAGTCGCTCATCTATAGTTTTCTTCCCAAATGTTCAGCTAGGTGGAAAATAGAGAGGGAAGGCTTTTATAGAGGGAGAAGGAGAGTTTAGGCTCCCTATAATCATGGGGGAGAGTCCTATCTCTTAGGAAGGTTCCATGAGAGCTGGGAAACCTCTTCCTAAACAAGGAGATCCGGAGCCAAACAACCCAACCTCTTTTTGATGAATCATTCTGAAGTTTTAAGAATCGAACTTCCACCTCCAATTTGTTAAAAAACACTGCAAAACAGGTTGGCGTGAGTGCAACACAGGGACAGAGCGCCAGCCGGCGCGCCCACTAGTCTATATTTTCCCCATTGGCGCGAGGGATGAACTGACTACTCGCGTCAATGCCAAAACATGGGTTTTTGGGGCTTTTCTAAGGAAATGTTCTCAAGGAGAATTCTTGCCCTTATGTAGAAGGATGCCATCAAGGTGTTTTCAGGACATTTTACTGTTCACAGGTCACGAGAATAGTCCTCCAATGTATGTGACGAGGGATTGCTGGGACAGTGACAAAACGCTGTGTAACAGATGCCCCCTAAAGCATGAGGTCCGAGAGAGAGGGAGGGGTGAAATTCTTTATGAGAATGTGTTCAACTGAAAACACTACCATCGGAAGACCTGTGAGTACAAATACAACTGATATATCTGATATATGACATGTGGTATGGGCGCAACCATTCATAATAGAGTGCATAAACAATGAGATCCGAGGTATGGACACAACCATCCAGCTGTAGGGATCAATAGATAGACTCAGGTATGGTCGCAACCATCCAATCAAAAGAGTCATGTAATAAGTCATAATAATCCATAAAGAACCCGCAGCCTGGATCTCATCAGACAAAATCCAGGGTCTTGCGCTCCATCTCGACCCGAACAAAGTACAAGTTCGAGCATGCGAATATGTGAGCTGAAGTCGAACATGCAAGAACATTGTCTGATTACCAGCCAATGAAGAAAACTGTTAACAGACGCGAGAGAAACCACCAATAATGACAATGGCTCTCAAGGTACAAGAGGTACAATCCACGGAATGTGAATAGTGATCTGGCGTCAAACATCCGTAGAATCATCCGATCGAAGGTCAATAATGGTAACCTTGCGTCGAATGCGAAGAACCTACCATTGAGGCATGCAAGCTCCAAGATACCTAAAAGGAGTCTCTAGATCAATTTCCTGGATAATGAGCTGAAGTCGACAGGAAGTGACCTTGATCAAAGGTGGGCCATAATGTTTCCCACATCATTGACACAATACAGAGGAACATGATGTTTGTGAATCAAGACCAATAGAGAATCAGAGGAGGTTGAAAACTGCAAAGGCCAACTTCTCTTGAACATATCAGCGACACGACACTGGATTTGGCAGTATTTGACATCAAGGGATCTGAGGTCACAGTGACGTGGCAAAGCGCAGATGAGCGGTCAAAAGAGATTACCCAAACCCATGAAGGCAAGCAGATAACGAGATGAGATGTCCCCAACCCGACACGAATGCAAACAAGTGCCATGTTCAAGAGCGACATACTGCCGATACGACTATGATTTTGGTTCCATTTTCCCCCACCATTTCTGGCGATTACCCCAATTATTTTTGGAAACAAGCTTGAAGGGGATAGCATATGCTTGCTATGTAAGTTTGTCCTTCAGACAAATCCAACCTAGTACATTTTACGAGCCCTAGGAAGGAGAAACTCAAGTAACGTCATTGCGACAGAGTCCGATGTCATCAGTTTTTAATGAGTCTGACAAAGGAAGAACTCGGCATATTTTCATGTTTAGAGAGTTTGAAAAGAAAGCAGAAAAGAAAACTCCAGCAAGGCCCTTTTCGTAAATAGTTCCTCAGATCCGAAAAGGTAGAAAACTGTGTCTGAGAAAACCTCCTAGTCACGATAGGCTAGGGTATTCCTTTTTCATAAATAATCTATCCCAGCCCGAAAAAGGGGTAAACATATACTGGGTAGATATCGCTTCGCAGCCAATTTAACGAGCTCAAAATGACAAGCGACTCAACAATCTTTTCAATTTCAGAGAGTCAAAAAAGAGATGAAAGGTGACTCCAGTAGTGACTTTTTCGTGTTTTTACCAAGTCCGAAAAAGTGTAAAATACAACTCGTCTCTTCGTCAAAACCATGTGAAAAACCCGTTGCTGCACAAAAATACGCGTGTAAAACAAATTCCACGAAAATAATGCGAAAATATATTGACAAACATGTTTTAAAACCTATTTTAGGATTTTGAAAAGTTATAAAAGACGAGCAGTGGTGAAAAATATTTACTTTTCACTTTTACCTCTTTGCAAAGCAATAGTGACCTATTTTTGCTTCGATCTTCAGGTGACGAGCATGATCAATCCAGTGGACCAAATCGAATTCCGTCCGGTTCAGGTAAGAGCCGACCTCCTTGTCCATCTTTTAAGTTACATTTTACTGCATTTAACTGTGATTTGACATCCTTTAGGGGAGGATTATCAAATTTTAGGGCTCCGTGGTTGGTGCAGGTTTCGAGCACGGACCCGCGCCAATCCGCCCTGCTTTAAATAGGGGTCGCGCCAGTTGGTGCGGCTGTTAGCAAAATATTTGCACCAACGGCGCAACTCAAAATCCGGATAAAATTTCTCAAAATTGAACCAATGAAATGTAATTTTGAATACCCAAGGAGGTTTATAATGTTCCTATGATTGATTGATGCAGGTATTCAACGAAAAATATGGTTATTGAATGGAAAGAGAGAGAACATAGAAAATAAGATGAATTGGCAATGGAAAATGAGAAATGTATGAATGCTCTTAGAAATTGCGGGCTAAAAAAGTTCTTTCTGATGCCATGTATCTGGGCTCAAATCGAATTGCTGCAGTATCTCATCAGTATTTGGGATGAGGATGAGGAGAAATTGAAACTTCAAGACCAAGAACTTGAGCTCGACGTATCAGATGTATATTTCATCATTGCACTGTCACGCAGGGGTCCAGTCCCTATTCTGACCGGTACCAGGCCTTCCGGAGAAAGCATGACAATGGTCATGAATAGGGTGTGCCTAGGGGCACGCAAAGGAACACAGAGCGCGAAAGTAGACATTCAGACCGTCCCTGATCTAGCACTGAGAGTAGTGATACGCACCATTACGCAGGCTGCGGGGTCGGAGGCACCACATGAGGCCACAAAGACACAGTTACTTCTTGCTTCGGAGTGTATGAACCCAACCATCTTTGACTGGGCCGAGGCCGTGACCATGAACATCAAATGACAGCTCACAAAATGCAAGAAGACCAAACTGAAACAGTTTGGGTATGGGTCAATTCTGGTGTCGTTCTTCCTAGAACGACTACCTATTTTTCAGTGCGAGGAGGCCATAGTCCCGGATTCACCACTGAGAGAGCCACGGATGGCTCGATGGGCGGCATTGATGCCTAGGGCAGGGGGTAGCTAGCTAATGTCCTGGAGGCCTGAGTTCTTTGACTGGCTCTGACGACAGTTGATCGTCGTGGAGGATTGGCCCTATGCTGGCACTGATTTTACCGGAGACCCAAACCTCCCACTCCCAAAAGGAGAGGATTGGGACGAAGAACTGGGTAAGACTCAATTTTATTTTTATGAGTTTTATGATTTTTTAGTATATATGCATGTTCTGACAGTTAATCTGATATGGATGCAGATGTTGGTCCAGAGCGTCCTGTAGGCATGTCTCCCATAGCGAGGTAGGCCCTTTACGACTTTGACCCTCCAGGGGAGGGGATCGACAAGGAGCTAGTACAAAACTTGGAGGGAATCACTCGTGGGGTTCTTGATTATGTGCGTTTTGATGACGTACCCTGAGCCTATCAAAGGCACACTGTGGGAGTGCCCAGCCGTATCCACCGCTTGCTGAGGCAGTTGGTACGGGCAGTGATGTGCTATCATGAGCACCATGCTGAATAGGCATTAGGCTTTAATTCTACATATTTTTGAGAGACATTTTGTCTCGTGATGTAACCGAAATAGACATATATTATTTTGTGGGTTTTATGATGCACACGACTTGTAAATAAGCGATATATATATATATATATATATATATATATATACATCTATTTTCCTGCACAGATCCTTGTACATGTGATGATGCTTGTTACAAATTATGCAAATGCATAATACAATGTTTATCTAATGTATCAGTTAAATAATCTGCATAATAAGTAATGACCCAAGAATCAGGAAAAATGTTCACAAAGGGGATAAAACCTAAAGGTTTCATTTTTATGCAAGCTTGAAAAAAAATTAAACTATGCTTGAGATTTGGTTTCATGTTAACACAAGCTTGAAACAAAAGTAAACTATGCTTGAAAAACAGGCATGCCCCCCAGCATGGTGACTTAATTCGAGGTGTGCATGCCCCCCAAGCTTCAGTCCATAGGAAATGGAGTGAAGGTTCAAAAACGAGATCAAGAGAAAGAAACGACTGGGATTTTACGAGATATTACAAAGAATTGAATTGAACGGGAACGTGTTTCATTATTTTAACGAGGTTGACACATTAAAAGAACTATCCTCGAACCTAATTCATTTTTTAACGAGGTTGACATAGAAAACGAACCATCCTCATGACCTAATTCATTTTTTAACGAGGTTGACATAGAAGACGAACTATCCTCGACCTAATTCATTTTTTAACGAGGTTGACATAGAAGACGAACTATCTTCGACCAAATTGTTTCATTTTTTAAGGAGCTTGACACAAGAAAAATAACCCTGCTCTGACGACAACTCATCATGATGAATAAGAAGTCATGGCTTCCAAGAGTTCCGCACCAGATGGGAGAACAACATCTTGGAAATCAGGACCTAATCCCCAACACACTATGCACAACAGCAATATCACTGATTGCGGGCACGGGATAGGTAGCCACATAATTAACCCGCGGAGGGGAGTATACAATCGGTGGATAAAGACCCGGAGGGGACGATGGTGGACCAGATGTCATGCGAGGACCAAAGAATGAAAGCTAATCAACGGTCACGATCCGACCTTTGTGCGGAAAGTAGATCACACGAAAGAGGGAAGAGACAACTGCCCCCATGACATAAGTATGGTCACGCCCCAAGAATAAATTGAAATCTAAGGGGCCTGGAACAACCATCACATCTATATGGATGGTTTTCCCTCCCAAAGTAACAGGCAACTTTGGAAGGATCCCTAATGGTTGACTGGTTCCTCTGTTAAAAACCAACAGATTCTGGGTAACAGGCATAAGCGGTGGAGAACCAAAAGCTTGCTAAGTAGTTGAAGACAAAATACTAACAGACGCGCCTTCATCTATAATAGTGCTGGGTACGCCCAGATCAAAGGTTTGTACTTTTATCTCGAAAGGCACATAAGACGGAAGGTGGTATCCAACAAATCGACTCTAATCAAAGGAAGCAACCAAAATCCTTGGGGGGGATACCATCCAACTGAGATGGTTGTCCCCCAGTGTTACCAGAGCAAGAGGAGCATCCTCCGAGACGTTCATCATGGGAGTAGGAGGATCAGTTTCTTGGACTACAGGGATGGAAGAATCTTTCTCCAAGTCCGAAGAATTTGAAGAAAAAAGAAGAACATGGGGGGAATGAGACCGAATCTCAATGGAAAAGACTTGATGCACCATAGATGGGGTTAGATCGATTGATTCCTTGGCCAATGGTTGGTCAGGAACAGATTCCTGAACTTGAATTTCCGAGGGAGCGGGATCGAGAAAGGATGATGCTTGACCGATCGTGGAATCAACTAGCGAAGGACTCGAGGAAAGCGAAGGACTCGAGGAAAGTTTCTAGTAACCAACCAGAAGGCAGGGTGCAGAAACAATAGAGTTGTTCAAAACTCTTTTGGCTTCATCCATGTATGGACAAAAGTGAATGGGGTGATGCCCTTTGTTTGGTCTCAATCTAGTCTCCTAAATTGAGCTCATTTAATTGTCAACCAGGATTTGTAAACTGCTGAAGTGAAGTGTACTGTATGTACCTAGGTGTTTGTTTCCTAATGCGTTGTGTGTAGTGTTTTGTGATGTTTTTGGTCTTTTGGTGGTTTTATGTTCACAAGGAAAATGCCTAGAAAGCTAATGGAAATGACCTGATGATTAAAAACAGAGTGGATCCTAATTGATGGATGACAAATGACAAATGCAATTGGAATAATAAAAATAGAATCAAATCTAAACTATGACCAATCATAAACAAAGCTTGATAATGACTTTTAAGCAAATGATTCAAAACACAAACTAAACTTGAGAAATGATCACTAAGTATGCAAATCCTCTAACTAAACATTTAAACAATTAATCCTACAATGATGCAACATTTTTGTCCTTAATTAGAGATTTGAAACAGATTTGGAGGAAAAACATTGATACCATCCTAAGATCTTCTATTCTAGGACTAGTTCCTAGTTCTATTCTGCAATTTGATTGAATGTCACAAAACCTTTACTCAAGAGTTATTGATTTCTTTTTCAAAGTAGTCTTTTGAGGGAGAGCTCTGTTTATGAAATGATGAGGAAATTGCAGAGGTACTTCAGGCCTTAAAATGATGTTGTCTTCTGTTCATATGGATATAGATCAATTATGGATTTTAGAACAAGAAGAGGTTTGTGAATAATGAAGGCTGTTTTGTTAATCCTAACAACTGAAGTAATCTAATGTGCAGTGAATAACAGTTGAATGTGGAGTGCAAATGCAATGAGTTGAACTACAACCAAACCTAAGGTGTCACTAATCTAAAACAGTGTTAAACTACAAGTCATTATCAAACCCAAAATAAAATAACTGAATAATGAATTAAGTGCAATGAAACTCCGGAGTATCCTAACTATACTATCATGCACTATTCTATGAAATTACACAATCTGTTTGTCCATCATTAGTGATATTTTGGAAGAGTCCCTTCTTTTGGAAGAGGTCTTAGAACAATTCTGACTGTGTAATTGAATGCAAATGCAAGCAAAAAGACTGAAAACAATGAAAAACTAAGACATCATATCCATATCCTACTCATCATTATGATATTTTGGACAAGCGTTTAAGAGCAAGAACAGAGATGGTGCTTAGTGCAAACACACAATTAAATCATTCATTATCACGGTCATGTCTTGGACTCCTTAAGAATTTGTTGGAAGAGTTTCTTCTTGTGGAAGAGTGATTAGAACAAGTGTAACTGTGATAGTGAACAACAAAAATTACAACTAAATCCTACAGTACTATAGCCATTTCACATTCATCATTATAATCTTTTGGAAGAGCTTTCTTCTTGTGGAAGAGTTAGAATGAGTACAACTACAGTAGCTAATTAAAAACAACTATGAATTCAACTTCTAATCCTACAATACTATAGTCATTTCCCATTCATCATTATAGTCTTTTGGAAGAGCTTCTTCTTGTGGAAGAGTTAGAATGAGTACAACTACAGTAGCTAATTAAAACAACTATTAATTCAAATTCAAAACGTGAAGGCAGCTAGAAGACTTATCTAATTTACGCAAAATAAATCCGTGCAAGAGGCAGGGGCCCTCTACCACCTGACGGAATTCAACTCCAAATTAAATCACGCCTTCAAAACAACACTGTCTGCTCCATTAAAGATGAAATAGTTTGAACATAGCACTCTGCGTCTTCAGAAATGTAGCACAGAATCTAAACAAAATCTAGCATAAAATCTAACATCAAATCTAACCTAGCTCTCGGTTTCCCAAGTGTTTATATAGAAAATGCACATAACAAGACTTGCAACAATTCAGGAACACTGTCTTTCCTTATCGGAATCATATTATGACTCTTGAAGTGGCTGCGTGAAGAGGAAAA
The DNA here is from genome assembly GCA_034641835.2 of Pinus albicaulis. Taxonomy (NCBI): domain Eukaryota; kingdom Viridiplantae; phylum Streptophyta; class Pinopsida; order Pinales; family Pinaceae; genus Pinus; species Pinus albicaulis. The sequence goes on along the minus strand of CM076575.1, from coordinate 927,926,647 downwards.
AGACATCTGGGCTGAGACAGTCCTAATAGAAGTCTGCTTTCCTAAATGTGTTCCCACGTTCCAAAACCGTACCCAGAATTCGTTTCTTCCTCCATGATGAGCAACGAACCATGTAGACATGACGTGGATTATGCCCATATGCGGTTTTTCTTGAGAGGCCACCTAGAACATACTCAAACGTGAAGGCAGCTGCAAAATCGCCGGTTAGCTACGGAATGTCTGCATTCTGCAGCTAGTTCCGGTCAAAATGCTTTATAATGGCAAAAATCACAAAACTTAGCAAGTCAGTCATGTAAATCATTCTAGAAGTAATTTTAACTATATTCATTGATCAATTGGGTCTAGGATAGAAATGGACAAGGGAAAATGAGGTAAAATGAGGTGAAAGAAAGCACAATTTTGAGGCTCAACATACCCCCACTGCTGTCTCTTTGCATGTCCTCATGCAAATTATCCTATGAACTCATAGGCTTCTGCAAGGACATCTAATCCTCTCCTTCTCCTTTGTCTGGAAGCTAGAGATCTTCTGGGTTTTCTGATAACAAGTTTGAACCTTAGGTTGGTGAGTGCCCTGATTAGCTTTTTGTTCCTTGTCTTCAACTTCTTATTGGTCTTCTCCACTTTGTCTATATGCAGGGATAAGGTTGAGTTCATATCAGTTTTGAGCTTGACTTGATCCTTGAGAATTTCATTCTCATTTTTGATGTGTCTATTTAGTAATTCCAACTCATACCTATCCCTCCTTAATATATCTATTTCAGACAGTGGAGGACTGGGGGTTCTCTCTTTGCTTTCTGAAGCTCTCCTCTCCAAAGTTTGCACATAGTCATAAATTTCCTGTTGACCAGGGTCAATTTCAGGGGTTCCTTCATAAAAATCCTCTTCAATGGATGTTTCTTCATCTTCTATATTGATTACCCCTGTTTGTTTGATTAGTGTTTTCTTCAGTTTCCCCTTTAGTCTGTGGCTTCTTCTAGGCTGAGAAGATCCCTCTCCTTTCTCCATGGCAGATTTCCTGATTACCTTTTCTTCCTTAAGCTGTCTCTTGATTTGAGTCAACTTTTCTAAAATGATTTCCTCACTGCTCTCTTGGACTATTTTGTCAATTTCAGCTTTTGAGGCCCTCCATTTCCTACTTCTCCTTGTAGGCTGTGTTTCAGGTGTGGGTTCCTTTGGCTCTTCAAAATGATTTCTTATCAAGAAATCGTCCCATGTATCATTTGTTTTAGCTAGATGGTGTTCAATCAAAATTTTGACCAAACCATGATGATATAGGGTTGTCTCTAAAAATTGAACCCTTCTTTGAACACAGGAAGCCATCTTTTTCAAGCTTTGAAGCAAGAAATAGGGTAGGTTTAAGTCTTCCCCCAGAAAATGCATTATCAGTCTAATGTGGTAGACATAAAATGTGCCATATCTACCCTCACATGTAATAAATTTTTGCAGAAGAAGTAGTATGTTTCTCCATTTATTTTTCAATGCAGAACTGGGAATTCCTTTCTTAAATACAGTAACATCCATACCTGGTGATTTCAAAATTTGTTTCCAGGAGTCATTGTGGAATTCTCTATTTTTGAACCATCTCTCTCCAGTTCTGAGCAACCCTGTAGCCTCTGCAATGAAAACTTCAGTGACAGTAAATTTGACATCTCCCACTTCAACTTTGGTTCCTTGAAATGATCTTGCAAATGTTTTAGTGACTTCCTTGTGGAAGCCATTAAATTTTTCCAAAAATTGAAGCCATCCTATCTGTTGTAACATTTCTTTGCATTGAGGGTAGCCTTCTAAGTATTTTGAACCCACTGGTTCAGTCCTTACAATGAAACCCATGATTGCTTCTTCAATGTTCAAATTAACACTCTTCTACCCACAAAAACAATGACTTTCACTTTCGGATTGAAATGGCTTTAAGTTCTGAATGGAAATAGCTTCAAACTTCAGAATGACATACCTTTGATTGATAATGACAAATGTCTTCAAATTTCGGAATGATATACCTCTGTTGACAATTGAACTTTGGACTGATATGCCTCTGTTTAACAGTGACAAATGGCTTCAAATTTCCCACACTACTATGCCTCTGGCTCTTGGTAGCAAATGGTTTCGAATTCAACACTGCAACACCTCTGTCTTCTAGTGGCAAAAGACTTCAAACTCCACACTGCTACACTTCTGTGTTTATAGTGAAAATGCTCAATCTCTGCCCACAGTGATACTTTGTCTGCCCACGGAATCAAATGGCTTCAAATTCTCACACTGCTATACCTCTGAATTTACCCTTCTGCTCTGCTCTGCGTTTACAATGATAATGCTCAATGCTATTCAAACTGATATCCTTTGGCTTTGCTCTCGGTGATAAGAATATCTCTGTCTACGGAATGAAATGCCGGCTACAGAATGGAGTGATGGCAGTGGTCACGGAATGAAGTAGTGGAGTGAGGTGGAGGGAATGAATTAATGATTGAAGAGACAGCGGAGATTTTTACGACGGCAGAGGGAATCATCATTGAATGATTTGGTTAAGAGACGTGAAGAATTCAAATACCTCGACCATTTTAACCGCTTAAATGATGTCGGATATGGAATTTAAATTGAGAGGTTTTAATCCAAAGTCTGTGGAGGGTTTATTGGTCTTGATCAATAAAAATAATTAAAAAAACCTTTTCGAACAATCCATAACTAAAACTATGCCAAACTTTAATGAAATGCCATTATAATTTAAACTTGTTACCTCTGCCTTTCATTTGATTTTTGTAGTCTTTGTCTTCTTGTTCACCTTTGGAAGAGTCTTCATAATTTTCTTGATGCTTTTGATTCATGGATACACTGGGTCACTTTGTTGCAATTCTAATGTCTGCTGGTTGATGCCTTCAGGGTTTGTAGCTGCGGAAAGACTGTTTGGCTGCAGAAAGGCTGATCAGCTGCAGAATGTCTGCTGAGCTGCAAAATGTTCCTGTAGAGAATTTTAACCATGGAATGGAGTGTTTTTGAAATATGGGTGAAATGTTATATGGTATGAATGAAGATGGATGATGGATTATGATATGTATGAAGTGGATGATGAAATGGAATGGATTTAGTTTATGAAATGGAGTGAAAGAACATAGGAATTGTACTGCAATTCATGACATGTTTTATTCACTTACAGCAAGACATCAAATTTTGTATTTTGACATGAAAATGAGATGGATGGAGGATGGAATGAGATGAATGAAATGTAGAATGGAGTGAAATATGAATGATGGAATGAAATGGAGTATGGATGAATAAGTGAATGGAGTGAAATGAAATGAAATGGATCATAAGCACTATGGATCTGAACTTATGATTTTTGTAACAGATGCTTGTAAAAACAAAAATGGGAAAAGTTAGAGTGTCAGAGAGACTCTGATTTTCACCCTATCTTTTCTGTATAAACATGCCAATAAATGATTCGTTTTCATGTTTATACCTTTATTTATTTATTTATTTATTTATTTTTTTTCCAAAAAGAAATGCTTCAGAAAATTTAATCAAGTTGATGAAGAAGAGAGACTCTTCTTCATTAACTTCACATCATTGCTTTCTTGGAACTTCTTGACAAACTCTTATCTTGAGAGTGGTTTGTGGTATAGCTTCAGTCTATGACCATTCACAAGAAAAGTGACCTCTTCTTCATCTATAGTTCTGATTTTTACTGCCCCATTATCAAAAATTCGAACAATTTCATATGGCCCAAGCCAATGTGTCTGAAATTTCCCTTGAAAATCCTTGAATTTTGAATCAAACAAGAGAGCCCAGTCACCCTCTTTGAATTTCTTCTTCTTGATGTACTTGTCATGCCATCTAGCCCTTTGCTGTTGGACTAGACTTGTTTTCTGAACTGCATCTTGTCTGATCTCATCCAATTCATTAATTTGCTCCAGTCTATGCTTTTGTGCCTCCATTAGATCAAGTCCTAGCTGAACTGCCATCTTGAAGGTTTGAATTTGGAACTCTATGGGAAACAAAACTTGCTTTCCATAAACAAGCTCATAAGGAGTATGGCCTGTTGTGTTTCTCCATGTAGTTCTATAGGCTCACAAGGCTTCAGGAAGCCTATCTACCCAATATCTTCTATGTAGATGAACAGTCTTTGTTAGGATTCCTTCAATGACTTTATTGGTAGATTCCACTTGACCATTTGCTTGTGGATGATAAGGAGTTGTTTTTCTATGTCTGATTTTGTACTTCTCCATCATTTGCTCCACTAGCCTTGATGTAAATTGAGCTCCTTGATCTGTAACAATTTTCCTTGGGACACCAAAACGAGTAAAAATATCCTCAAAAAGAAAATTAACTACAGATGATTCATTAGCAACAAGTAATGGTTTAGCTTCTACCCATTTAGTAACATAATCAGTGCAAACTAATATGTATTTCTTTTGTCTTGATGGAGGACTAATAGGTCCTACAAAATCCAAAGCCCATTTTTCAAAAGGTTCAATGTGTACCTGAGGTTGTAATTCCATCTCACCTGAAGGAGAAGGTTTCCTTACCCTTTGGCAACTGTCACACCTTTTGACATACTCCTTAGCATCTTTAAACAAGGATGGCCAATAATATCCTAAGTTAAGGATCTTATAGGCTGTCCTCTTATCTGCAAAGTGTCCGCCACAAGGTTCATCATGGCATGCATTAAGAATCTCAGGCATATCATCTTCATGAACACACCTTTTAATAATCAAATCTGGACCTGTCTTGTATAACTCATTAGCGACCCATGAATATTTTGCACTATCATTAATGATTTTTCTTTTATCCCTTGCATTCATAATCGAAGGAAATTTTCCTAAAACTAAATAATTAGCAATATCAGCAAACCATGGAGTTTGAGTAGAGATTGCAAAAAGATATTCATCAAGAAATTGATCTTCAACCGGAGTGTCATCTTTGATATTTTGGATTCTAGATAGGAAATCAGCCATTGTGTTTTGTTTTCCAGGCCTATCTAAAATAGTAATGTTGAATTCTTGTAAGAGCAACAACCATCTTATAACTCTGCCATTAGTGATTGATTTGTTCATTAAGTATCTAATTGCAGAATGATCAGTGTGAACAAAAGTTTCATAGGCTGTTATATAGTGTCTAAATTTGTTTATGGCATGAACAACAGCTAAAAACTCTTTTTCAGTTACAATATAGTTTAACTCTGCAGGAGTCAAATTTTTACTGGTATAATAGATGGCATAGGGAATCAAATCTTTTTGTCCCAATACTGCTCCTAGAGCTGTATCGGAAGCATCTGTCGAGATATGAAAAGGTAACTTCTAGTTAGGTCCCCTTAATATAGGTGCTTCAGAAATTTTGGTTTTCAGGGTTTCAAAAGCTAACTGGCAATCAGAAGTCCACTTAAATTCACAATCTTTGGTGAGTAATATGAAGAGTGGAGATGCTATTTTGGTGAAGTTTTCTATAAATCTCCGATAATACCCTGTAAATCCTAGAAAACTTCTAACATCTCTTTGACAACTTGGAATGGATAGGTTAGAAATAACTTCAACTTTCGCCTCATCAACTCTAATCCCATCCCTTGAAATGTGGTGCCCTAAAACAATACCTTCAGTGAACATCATAAAACATTTTTCATGACTAAGTGAAAGGTTTGCTTCTTGACATATTTTTAAGACTTTTTCCAAGTTTTCTAAAGCCTCTTAAAATGTATCCCCATAAACTGTAAAATCATCCATGTACACCTCTACACAGTCATGTATCAGATCAGAAAAAATTCCTAATACTGCCCTTTGGAATGTTGCAGGTGCATTGCACAATCCAAATGGCAATACTCTGTAGGCATAGGTACCCCAAGGACAAGTAAATGTGGTTTTATCTTGGTCTTCAAGTGCTACTTGGATTTGATTGTAACCACTAAATCCATCCAGGAATGAAAAGTACTTTTGACCTGCTAATGTATCTAATACTTGATCTATGAAAGGTAAGGGAAAATGGTCTTTAAGAGTAGCTTTATTCAGTTCTCGGTAGTCAACACACACCCTCCATTTTCCATTTTTCTTAGGCACAATCACCAAAGGAGAAACCCACTGAATATCTGAAATAGGATAGATGAAATTAACATTTAACAATTTTTGCAATTCTTCCTTAACAATTTCCCTAAGATTTGGATTCATCCGTCTTTGAGGCTGTCTGATTGGTTTGCAATTTGCCTCTATATAGATGTGATGAGTACAAGTCTTGGGACTTATCCTTTTCATGTCAGTGTATTCCCATGCATATGCAGAAGAATGTCTCTGTAATACTTTGACTAACTCTTCTTGTTGAGATTTTTCTAGGTTCTTGTTTATATTCAAAGTTTTTCCTGGAAATATCTCACTTGTAGAGCTGCCAAATTTATCCATAGAATGAAGAGACATCTGCCTTGATGAAAAAAACTCAATATTGGATCCCTCTTGAAATGATTCATGTTTGTGTTCTGGAGAGAATTCAAAGTTTTCTAGAGTATTCAGAATTTGATTATCTTCACTAATTTCTGAAATTGTGAAGAGTGGTTGTAAATATTCTTCATCCTCTATCCATTGAGTGTCATCTAGATCCGTAATTGTCCTAGCTGGAGGATATAAAGTGAATTTCTTTGTTGAACTACCATCAGAAATATACATATCACCGGACCTACAACTAATAAAAGCATCAGCTGTAGCCAACCAAGGTCTTCCTAGTATAACAGGATGGCCTCCTAGATTATTCTTAGGAGTTAGGATCATGAAATCCACAGGGTACTCCCAAGAGTCTAGGGACACTCGAATGTCTTCTATTACCCCATCTGGTCTGATCACATATCTATCTGCTAATTGTAATAGTGTGGGTGTAAAGAGAAGATTAGGAAGTTTCAGTTTGTCCATGATTTGTCTACTCATGATATTTATTGATGCTCCTAAGTCAATGAGTGTGTTTTGGATTTCAATTCCATTGATGTGAATTTTGACAACTGGATTTCCTGGGTCAAGATACTTTGGAATAGTAATCTTGCCCATCATAATGTCTGCTATTTGTCCTACCAGTTGAATTTTCTTGGTTTCTCTTATTCTTTTTCTTGTTGTCTTCATACTCAACTCCTTTATTGTTTTGGCCAAAATTGGGATTTCCTTGATGGCTTGCAATAATGGAATTTTAATGCAAACATTTCTCAATTCATCTAAGAAATCATAATTAGGCACCATGATCTGTTTCTCTACACCTCTATCAATTTGTAATCTTTCCGGAAAGGGAGGTATAGAAGTAGATGTGGATGGTTGCTCTAATACAAGAGTTGGATTTATTGGATCTTTTTGTTTTAGTTTTTCAATGTGTGGGTCTTGAAAGGATGTGTCTTCCTCAAGAATTTTATTCACCCGTAGAGAGTCTTCCTCAGAATTATCTTGTTCTTGTATGATCACAGAAGGTTTCCTCTTCTCAAGTATCCTTCCAGACCTAAGTTGAACATCACTAAGGTCTAGAGGAGTAATTAAATAAGTTGAAAATTGTTGTCCTTCTATCATGTATGTATTCTGAGGGTTCTTATTATTGGGGTTTGGTATGGGCTGAGCTGGAAATTGATTGGATTTTTGAGGGAATGGTAATGGAAGTGGTTGATTTTGATGTGGTTGGTTCGGATGATGTTGTTGAGGATTTTGTTGAAAATTTTGAGGGAAATTTTGTTGAGGATTTTGAGGATAAAAATGTGGATATGGTGGATAGGATGGTGGATACTGATAATATGGAGAGTATCTTCCATAGGGACTTTGTGTTCCTTGTGCCCAAGATTGAGATTGATTTTGAAATTGGGGCCAAGGTTGCTGCCAAGAATTTCAAGGTGGAGGTTGATTATACATTTGATCATGGAATCCTTGTGTCTGAGGTCCCTGCCAAGGTCTTCTAGATACAAAGTTAAGAGATTCTGTGGAATCTGTAGGAGTTTCTTCCTGAAAAACAGCCTTGAGACCAAGAAGAGAAGGACAATTCTTGGTCTCATGTTTCTCAGAACAAATCACACAGGTTTCTATAACTTTTACATCCAAAGGACACTCTCTTAAGGCATGTTTCTTTCTACATTTGGGACAAAAGATTGCCAAAGCATCAGATTCAGCCTTCTGCTTGTTTTGTATCTTAAGGGTGTCTATTTGTTCACTAAGACTCCCTAAGATATCATATTTAAAGTCATCAAGCATGTGTCCTATTTCTGATCTACTTACTGTCCCAGAAGCAGATTTACTTGCCCTTGCAAGAGCGGGATCTCTTGGACCTTTGACAGTTTTAGATTTCCCTCTGGAAAGGCTGATACATAACTCAGATATTTCAGGTAATGTAAGTTGTGATATATCCCCTTTTCCCATCATGTTAAGAATATCCAACCATTCATCCCTAATTGTTTTCAACAAAAGAGCTTTTAAGGTGTCTTGATCTAGATTTTCCATTTTTGCCCTTTTGATGTTGTAATTAATTCTTTCCAACAAATCTTCTAAGTTTTCATCTTCTTTTTGTAACATCTTGAACACTTCTTCCTTATGATTAACCGGCATACAATAATCCAAGTATCTCTCTAGAAATGCTTGTTTCATGTCTTCCCATGTTCTAATAGAACTACTGATTAGACTCATAAACCACTTTAATGCTGCTCCCTTCAAAGTTGAAGGAAATAATTTCAGTTTTTGAGCATCTTGTAGGTAGTCATAAGTCCTACACAACACTTCAAATTCGAATAAGAAAGTTTCAGGATCTTCAGTTTTAAGTCCATAGAAGTTTGGAAGGACAGAGGGTGAAATGTTTTTCATGGTTGTATTGGTTTCTTCATCAAGTATAGGGAACCCAAAAGAGCTTCCTATTCTACCTCTTCCTCCATTTGCACCTCTACCTCCTTCTCCTCTACCTTTACCTCTACCTCCAAATAATGTGTTTTCTCCATTAAAAACTCCTCCTCCTCCTTCTTCTGCCATGGTTGACTCTCCTGTGGAAGTGGAAAGGTTTGTGTCCCCAACAAGAGTTTTTAGATTTTCTTCTATGGCAGGTTCAGTGGTTGAAGTGGAAGGTTTCTCTAATGGAATAGTTGACCTTAGATCTTCTAGAAGTCTAGGATCAAGGGAGGATGGAATATGGGTTTGAGTTGAAGGTGTACTAACTCTGGATCTAGATGAAACAAGTGGTGTTCTAGAAATCAAACTTCTGCCTCTGCTGCTTATAAATCTTCCCCTTGAATCTATCTCTCTACGCATAAAATTGTTTTTGGATGATAAGAAACAAAGGTTACCTAGTTTTCACTTCCCCGGCAACGGCGCCAAAATGTTTGGTCTCAATCTAGTCTCCTAAACTGAGCTCATTTAATTATCAACCAGGATTTGTAAACTGCTGAAGTGAAGTGTACTGTATGTACCTAGGTACTTGTTTCCTAATGCGTTGTGTGTAGTGTTTTGTGATGTTTTTGGTCTTTTGTGATGATTTATGATGTTTTTGGTCTTTTGGTGGTTTTATGTTCACAAGGAAAATGCCTAGAAAGCTAATGGAAATGACCTGATGATTAAAAACAGAGTGGATCCTAATTGATGGATGACAAATGACAAATGCAATTGGAATACTAAAAACAGAATCAAATCTAAACTATGACCAATCAGAAACAAAGCTTGATAATGACTTTTAAGCAAATGATTCAAAACACAAACTAAACTTGAGAAATGATCACTAAGTATGCAAATCCTCTAACTAAACAGTTAAACAATTAATCCTACAATGATGCAACATTTTTGTCCTTAATTAGAGATTTGAAACAGATTTGGAGGAAAAACATTGATACCATCCTAAGATCTTCTATTCTAGGACTAGTTCCTAGTTCTATTCTGCAATTTAATTGAATGTCACAAAACCTTTACTCAAGAGTTATTGATTTCTTTTTCAAAGTAGTCTTTTGAGGGAGAGCTCTGTTTATGAAATGATGAGGAAATTGCAGAGGTACTTCAGGCCTTAAAATGATGCTGTCTTCTGTTCATATGGATATAGATCAATTATGGATTTTAGAACAAGAAGAGGTTTGTGAATAATGAAGGCTGTTTTGTTAATCCTAACAACTGAAGTAATCTAATGTGCAGTGAATAATAGTTGAATGTGGAGTGCAAATGCAATGAGTTGAACTACAACCAAACCTAAGGTGTCACTAATCTAAAACAGTGTTAAACTACAAGTCATTATCAAACCCAAAATAAAATAACTGAATCATGAATTAAGTGCAATGAAACTCCGGAGTATCCTAACTATACTATCATGCACTATTCTATGAAATTACACAATCTGTTTGTCCATCATTAGTGATATTTTGGAAGAGTCCCTTCTTTTGGAAGAGGTCTTAGAACAATTCTGACTGTGTAATTGAATGCAAATGCAAGCAAAAAGACTGAAAACAATGAAAAACTAAGACATCATATCCATATCCTACTCATCATTATGATATTTTGGACAAGCGTTTAAGAGCAAGAACAGAGATGGTGCTTAGTGCAAACACACAATTAAATCATTCATTATCACGGTCATGTCTTGGACTCCTTAAGAATTTGTTGAAAGAGTTTCTTCTTGTGGAAGAGTGATTAGAACAAGTGTAACTGTGATAGCGAACAACAAAAATTACAACTAAATCCTACAGTACTATAGCCATTTCCCATTCATCATTATAATCTTTTGGAAGAGCTTTCTTCTTGTGGAAGAGTTAGAATGAGTACAACTACAGTAGCTAATTAAAAACAACTATGAATTCAACTTCTAATTCTACAATACTATAGTCATTTCCCATTCATCATTATAGTCTTTTGGAAGAGCTTCTTCTTGTGGAAGAGTTAGAATGAGTACAAATACAGTAGTTAATTAAAACAACTATTAATTCAAATTCAAAACCTGAAGGTAGCTAGAAGACTTATCTAATTTACGCAAAATAAATCCGTGCAAGAGGCAGGGGCCCTCTACCACCTGACGGAATTCAACTCCAAATTAAATCACGCCTTCAAAACAACACTGTCTGCTCCATTAAAGATGAAATAGTTTGAACATAGCACTCTGCGTCTTCAGAAATGTAGCACAGAATCTAAACAAAATCTAGCATAAAATCTAACATCAAATCTAACCTAGCTCTCGGTTTCCCAAGTGTTTATATAGAAAATGCAATATAACAAGACTTGCAAATAATTGTGTGAACACTCACTTTTCCTTATCGGAATCACGTTAGGAGTCTTTGAAGTGGCTGGGTGAAGAGGAAAAGACATCTGGACTGAGACAGTCCTAATAGAAGTCTTCCTTCCTAAATGTGTTCCCCACATTCATAACCGTACCCAGAATCCATTTCTTTCTCCATGATGAGCAACGAACCATGTAGACATGACGTGGATCATGCCCATATGCGGTTTTTCTGGAGAGGCCACCCAGAACATACCAAACGTGAAGCTGCGCTGCAGACCGTCAAGCATACGAATGTCCGCATTCTCAGCCTAGTTCCGCTCAAAATGCTTTATAATGGCAAAAATCACAAAACTTAGCAAGTCAGTCATGTAAATCATTCTAGAAGTAATTTTAACTATATTCATTGATCAATTGGGTCTAGGATAGCAATGGACAAGGGAAAATGAGGTAAAATGAGGTGAAAGAAAGCTCAATTTTGAGGCTCAACACCCTTCACACAACTTATAGGGATTGGTAACCTTGCCCTGTTTTTTATGAGCCTTATCAGAGCTAGTCAAAGGTGTGCTATCAATATGACTTCCAGAAGCCAAAGGCAATGGCGGGCGGCCGTCGGACCATGCTTCAAGTACCTTGGGAATATCAAGGTAGTCTTGAAGAAAATGGTTACCTTTGCATAGCATGCAAGGGAATTTGACTTTCCGTAGAAGTGTGGATGGTTCTGCGACGGAAGGTTTCTTAAGCGCAGTAGCGGCAGTATGAACCTCTTGCTTATTTGAATTCTTCTTCTTTGTCTTCTTCTTCTTCTTCTTAGCCACCTGGTTACTAGAATCCAGACTTTCACCAGACGAAGTAGAAGAGGAGGACGAAGAAATAGGTGAAGAAGGGGAGAGGTCCACCTTAGAAGCAACATGATGTTGTTTAGGTGGAGGAGATGGCTGTATGGTGGATTGAACACTCGGGACCACCGAGGTCGAAAATAACCATACAGGCAATCCAACAATTAAACCAGGCAGGGACAATGTTGCCATATAAGGAGCACCAACATTCCCAAAGGCAGGAAAAGGACCAGGATTCCCTTTGGAAGGGATTCCTGGGTTAGTGAACTCCGAAAACATTGCCATCGAAACAATTTTTAAAACAACACCCTAAGGAAACTAACTTTAACCAGGAATATTTCGTGGGAAGTTAATTTTTAAAACATTGAAACAAAACTCTACCGTTTCATATTTTAAGAGTCGAGAAACAAGCAAAAGGTGACTCTATCACTTTCAGGTTGAAAACGAGCATGAAAGGACAAGTGCTTGATGATCTTTTCAAATTTATGGAGTCAGTAAAGATAAAAAATGACTGCTCAGGTAGTCTAGGTAGAAGGGTGTACCAGGTTCCTGTGAATTGCCATATACACCTTGGTTATAAAATGAAAGAGAAATCAACCAAGGACTTGACATACGTGCAGGTAGTCTCCCCAAATGTTGTGTTTAGTGTATCACAATTACAAGGCGATAGACTCGGCTTCCTACGGATAAAAGGATTGCAACCTAGAGGGGTCTCCCTTTATATACTCGACGGTACGGGGAGCACAAGTCTGTACTAGCGCTGTCTGAAGCCGGATGGCGAGCGACAGTTGCTAGGCTTAAAGACGCCGGAACATGTCTCTAACTTAGACCACTAAATATTGCGTTAAGTTTCAATGTTTCCTTAGGTTAATTCAGTAAATTTTAAAGTTGATCTTCAGTTTACATTTCAATTCCAAGGTCCTACAGAATGTTGAATCTCATAAATCCCTGAATGCAAGCTACATGCCATAAGACACCATTTCGTTCAATGAAGAGCTATCTATGAGAGAGTTAAGAACTTCCGAGTGATAGCAATAATATGAACATCCAAAAACATCCAAACTGAATCTAATGCAAGCTAATGAAACTAAAAATATCTTCCCTAGAATTATATAACGCTAGAAATGCGAAAGTTTTCCAATTTTCACTATGCTAATCAAGAATGCAAAATATTTTTTTGTTTGTATTTTTCAATATATTAGAGCAAGTGCAGTAAACGATATGAAAAATAAATAAAAACACTGATTTTGAGAATGGTGAAGCGAGAGCTGAAACAAAACAATTTCCCTCAACTCAAAACAAGCAAAGCAAGACTCAACCCAATGACGAAATCCCTCAAATGAAAGAAAGATCTGAAAAGAGACCCAAACAAGCCGGGTAATCTAGGCTTGGAGTGACAACAGAAAAACTGAATGAAAGAGAGTACAATCACTCAATTAACGCATTCACTCAAATGGATCAAAGAAGCTAAATGCAAAGAAGCAGAAATAGAGTTGACTGGGAAACCAAAGACCCGAAACTCCCACCGGAGGCTCAACCTGCTGAAGCACCTACAAGACCTAGGGCTGAAGAGAAAAACTGACAGAAAATGGCAAACAATCGAAGGACAAGGGCTGATCTTTGTCAAAAATGAATCTAAAGCACTCAACAAGTCGGAAAAAACAACCCAAGACAAAGCTCAGGCTCAAAAGCTCCAAAACCAAGCAGACCACGAACCCTACCAGGGTTGGCGCGCTTGTCTGGTTGTAATCGACGCCAAACAGGAAATGGTGCAGGTAACACTAGTACAAAATGGCTAATTTGTTACTTAAAAAACGACTAAAATTTGCATATAAACGACTATTTTTCGGTCGGTGACCAATAGTAGCTAATTTACAGTATCTTATAACGCGACCAACTTTTGGTCGTTTTTAGCTTAGTCATTAATTGGTTATCTCAATTTTTTTATCTATTTGTATATTTGGTCATTGATTTGGTCATTGATTTAGTCACTGATTTGGTCACTAATTTAGTCATTCATTTGGTCTTTCATTTTGTCACTGATTTAGTCATTCTTTTGGTCACTGATTTAATCATTGATTTGGTCTTTAAATGTCACAATTAATGACCAAATATACAACAAAATATATTACTATATGATCACCCGAGAAAACCAATTAATGACCAAAGAACTATGACTAACATGTTGGTCATGTTATAAGATACTGTAAATTAGCTACTAATAGTCATATATATGCAAATTTTAGTCATTGTTTGAAACCAATTAATGACCGAAGAAATGTGACTAAATTTTAGTCGTGTTATAAGATACTGTAAATTAGCTACTAATAGTCGTATATATACAAAATTTAGTCATCATTTGTAGTCACAAATTTGTCATTTGCAGTAGCCATTTATTCATTATATAAACGAATAATGTAGTAGTTTGTATTCATTTCATTAATAATCATTATAAATGACTAATTTAGTCGCATATTCATTTTATTTTTGTTCATTATTAATCAACATAAATTAATTTGTATGATTTAAAAAATGTCATACAATGTGCATGTTCATCTAATATGAAAACACAAAGTCGCATATTTTAATTACAATACTAAACAACATCAAGTGCAACTATAAATGATTTCAACCACATAAATTATATTATATGAAATGTTAAAATATTACAATATGAGTTTCCAACTTTATATTAGTTGGACTACAATTTACACATGAAATGATGTTTCATCACTTCAAAACATTATCGTTGTGTTTTCAAGGCATTACAGGTGAATTCACCAACTCTGAAGACTTGATCATCAGTCTTTATATGTGTGTCTTATGTGAGATATTGGTTCTAACGGTATCACCAAACCAGTTCTCCTCTCTCTTTTTGCATTTGTCGCTCCAATGTTATTGCTCTTCTCTTTTTTCAATTCATGCTTCTTACCATCAATACTGATTTCATTTTCTGAAAACAAAATAAAATACAATGCACTGTAAGAAATGAAAGACAATGAACACTAGAATATAACATAAATTAGACTATAAATAGTTTATACAACATATACCTTAACATCAACAATGTCAAAGCAATTTTCCTTTAACATCAATTTCTGCAAAATAAATGTCACGTTATTCTTTCCCATTTCTCAACATGCTACATAAGAAAAATTGAAAATCACATAAAACAAAGATAAAACCCTTTTCTAACCAAAATAAACAAACAAACAGTGCCTCTAATAAAACTTCATTATAATATTAGCAAATGAAAAGAGAGCTAGTAGACCATTTGTGTTGTTTGACTTTGCCTATTTTTGTTATAAAGTGCTCGAGCTTCAGGAAGTTACCAAAAAATGTGAGCACGAGCTAAAAACTAACCAACCATTCACTAGTCAACATGAGAGATCACAAATAAACCACAAAATTGATCAGGCATTAAAATTGTGAGTAGACTACCTTGAAATTTTATTCTTGAGAAATACCTCAAAATCCCCTCGTTTCTAATAAGCTTCCTGGCTATGTACCTCCATCCTTGATTTCCGTTGTTATATCTTGAATAAATAATATCCCTTCAACAACCAATTTTGCAAGAATCCTACCAAGTAACTCAAGAGCCTTGTGCGCATCAATCGTAGCATCCTCCAATGAAAATAGTACAATCTCCAACCTAGAAACATCAAAATTATATATAGTTATAATGTTGAAGAGTGTAACTAGGTAGGTCTTTCTTATAATGACTATGTAACTAGCATTTGCACCAAGAGGTGCAAAGTAACGCCGGGGAGTGGGGAAAACAATAATTAAGTGAAATATATGGAAATTTTAGTTCCTATATATCTTTCAAAGAATGTAATAGGAGGTTAAAATTTAAAAGAAAGTTACACTAACATAAAGGAACACTAATATAATTGTCCTAGAATAATGGCATAGTAATGATGGTATTGAAGATCCTTCAATAGTCGCTCCAAGGAGATTGCTCTAGCTCTTCAAATGATTCAAATAACTGTCGAAACTAAATATTCAAACCTGCTCTACATCCATCATCAAAAGGTTTTCAATGTGCTAGAAAGGGGTATTTAAAGGTTTTTTTTTTTAAAACTTTCAATTGCTACTACAAGACTGTTTTAAAGCTGGTCCAAAACTGCCTTCTAACAACTTTAAAAGATGTCATACAAACACCTTCAATAAAATGCTATACAAATACACTCTATGAAGTAATCCATATCGAGAACACACCAACAGCCCAGAAGAGGAAAATGAAAATTTTATCTGCAGTTACATTTTACTCTAAAAAATATTCATATCAAAATCTGTTAACGTCAAACCAAAATTTTGTAATTTTGAAGATCGTAAGTTCAACACCAACTACCCAACAGCCTAGCAAACTTGACAAGAAGACCCTGACTGTTCTTGTACGCTATAAGACAAGATGGTCAACAATGTCATGAATTATAGCAAGCACCTACAATTGTTTCAGCATGTCTTATCTTTTTAACTGATCCATCATCTTGAATCTGTCTAGCATTCTCTCAATCGTCAAAATCAACATTGTCAAGCTTTAAAAATATAGCATTCACTCCAATCTAGAAACAAAAATATGCATTCACAACTCAACTTACCCAGTATTTTTCTGGCCTCATTCTTAAGTTGTAAGTTGATGCCATACTCATGTCGTAAGCTCCCGCGTCATGGACCACCATTCCTGCCCACTGAAAGAGGATGGCCACTCAAAGTTAAGCCACAAGTGTATGCCTTCAAAGAAGCATCACAAAATAATTCTAGAAACAATTAAATATCATATTGGAAAATCAATTCCTTCTCATCATGCATGTATATTAGGTGTGATAATTATTGTCCTGTAACTAACCACCATTTTTGGAGTTGGAAGTTCCCTGTCCTTTCCTAAAAAGTCTGCAGACTTGCAGACAGGCCCAACAACATCAAAAGTTTGAATTTTTTCCTTTGGGGCAGGTGGAGAAATTAGCTCAATGTGCTATGTATCAAGAAGAATATCAGTTAGAAACATCTCAAAATCTCAAAATCATTTTATGATTCATATCAAAAATTTCAGACTCTGTGCCTGTCATGAGAAAGAATGGTCTATTTAGTATCTGGGAATCTCAATACCAGTAATATTTCCTGTCAACAAGGAGACTACAAAAGTAGGACAAATTATCCCTTCTATATTCATTTGGAAATGATTATCCCTTCAATCATGCATCATCAAAGAAAGTTGGGTTTGCCCCAAGTCAAATTTATGTACTAACTTGGTAAGCTCCATAAAGGCTAGGCCTAATAAGCTCTGCCATGCTGCCATAAATTACAATGAAGTTCTTGTTACCATTTGTCTTGACTCCAACAACTCGACTCACAAGAACACCAGAGTTTGCAACAAGAGATCTCCCAGGCTCAACAGTGAGTGTAAGATTTCCAGATAATACCAGCTCTCTTACCTGAAGAAACAACCAATGGTGCAAATATACATCTTTAAAGTGTCTATATATATTCTCAAAATAGTTGTAACAAGGCTAGCACAGTAACTTGGGCAGCAAAAGACTGTAAGTTTGAATAAAAAGTAACTTAGTTTAAGCCAATGCTTAAAAGCTTTAAGGACTTACAGAATTTATAAGATCCTTAGGGGTAGGAAGCGCTTCACCCTTGTGATAGTAATCAATGCCTAAACCTCCTCCAATATTTAGATACTTAATTTCAAATCCTTGACCACGTATTTGGTCAATATACTGGATCATTAGAACTGTAGCATCCTTAAATATGTTCACCTACAAAACCAAAGTAATATTAAAGAAAAATAATGTGCACCTTCTTACAGTTAACAAACTGGGAAAATCTCTTTACACATAAAACGTTTCAAGCAACAAAATTATCACTTCAGTCTCATACAGGAGTTAAATATTACATAAGAAAACCAGAATATACTTTTAACTATCGTTTTGTACGGGAAAATGCAGTCCTGGGATTTTTTAAAACCTTCATCATCTAAGCTAATGCGTTAGACTTGGACAACAGACATAAAATAATAAAACTTGTTTAAACAACAGTGGCATATGTCTAGTTGGTCCATCTGATCACAAAGTGCAGTTCCACAATAGAATGAATTTCCTATGGTTAAATCAGAAAAGTATGACTGGCTGGGTAACAAAAAAATCATGATTACAAGTTATTTTGCACTTCTTTTAAATTTTAGTGTCATCATTCTGGCCTTTTTCATCAACTTTCAGGAATTCTGTAGAACTCATTAATGTGGAATATTACACAACAAGGCAATAGTACAGTGTTTTAGCTTTGGTTTTAATCTTATGCTTTTAGCTTAATTGTCAATGCTTCACAGAACTTAACATTCTAACTTATAGCCTAAGTCTAATAAATTTGGAACTAAATTATCTTTGAAACTTCATCTCCATGTGAATGTACTAGAAGTGCAAGTTGGCACAAGACCTTTCTTATAATATCAGCACATGCAAACACCTTGTCTGATGTAGCTTCATATCTTCCTCTTCCTTTTTAGACATCCTACTTATGTATTGAATCAATATTGCAAGCAAGGAAAACCAAACAGTTGATGCTGATTTTTATTTTATCCACCATGGAGAGAAAGTATGACACTGTTAGAAGATAAGTCAAGCAGGGAAAAGTTGGATCCAGCCTCAAGTATACATGTTGAAGACAATATTTTTGACATGCAAATATTTTTACAAAAATGAATAGGTCAAACCCTTGATCAGAAATACCCACCATATGGCCATCCTCACAGTCGCTGGCTTCATATAGAAAATAAAAATCTAACAAGATAACCAATGACTTTCAATGACTCATTAAAACAACTGAGATTGACCTATCATAATTTTAGAACTTTAGCCAATCATTGGATTATAATCTAAGAGATTTTGCAAACTAACTTGCATTAAGCCAAAAACATTGAAGTAGAAAACAATACCAGTAAAACAGTCATCCATAATTATGGAGCTTTTAGAAAGTGCAAAATCAGAAATTAGCGTTCCAGCAATTTTAAGAGATATTTAAAAATTTTAATACAAAATATTAATTGATCTCGAACAATAAATAATAATAGAACTAGCATTTGCACCAAGAGGTGAAAATTAAACGCCGGAAGTGGGGAATGTGGAAAACAGTAATAAAGTGAAATATATGAAATTTTAGTTTCTATATATTTTAATGAAGTGTACACTAGAGCTTTAGGCCAAAGGAAAAATACTCAGAATACCACCAAAGAAAAACAACACAGTGATGATATGACAGAAAAATATTGAAATAGTAAAAATAGTTTAAGAACCAAATCAATGAACATACAAGCACGTGTAAGATGATAGACCATAGATGGGGGAACATAACAATAAGAGAATATACACAAAATTAGAATAGAGGGGGGCAGGGAAAGTATACACCATTACTCTGGTACACATCTTACTCCAGTAGCACATATAAAAGGACTCACCAATGGCACCAAGGATGGCCATTGACTAATAGACACTTGTTAAGCCTGGCTCACAGTTTTGCTGTCAACTGCATTTTAGTGCATATGTTTGAACTTGAAGCCTCAAAACAAGATCAACACATGGGAAAGCAAACTCAAAACAACCCAAAATTAGGCAATGCCTTGCTTCCATGTGAGGACTGCTGTCAATGACCAATCTTATCGGTTGGGAATAAAACCCTCAAGCTTTCACTTTACAGGAATCAAATAGAATGCAAATAGATGAAAGGACCAGAGTTAAGAGATAACAAAATATTGTTGTGTCAAACAACGAAAAGTGGAAACCCATTCAATTAGAGCTAACAACATCACTGCAAGCTTAAAAAAACAATACTCCAAGATAGGAGGCATACAATTTGGCGCAATGCAGAGTCAAAGGATCGATTCTCCTTTTTGTAAACCACTGTTATCAACTTATGGCTAATGTACAACTTTGTAAATGATATTCATCTATATTTTGTATTGATGAATTTTGAACTGATCCGCTCCTATTATGAAGTAATGGTAACAGGCTCCCTTGCAAGCATTTGTAGGAAACATGTAGGTCCTTTTATCTGTTGCGAGATACTTGCAAAGAATAGTTCTACTTATAGTCTCTAAAGGGTGCAAGAATCATTTTATACTTCCTTTTGCACACTCTTGGTTGAATTTTGATGCAATTTATGATTTTGACATTAGCTACATGTAGAATGTGGAGCCCGTACCCTTTTTAACTAATAAATCACTACCACGATTTCCAAAAGGAGGATGCTATTGAAATTGTAATGATGAATTGCAGTGGGTAAGACACACTTCTATGCTCCAGAATTTAAAGAGAACATTGTAGCTTCAAATGCGGGATGCAGCCATTTAGATCTCGTATAGCAGCGTTGAAATATGGTCAGAATCTTGACAAACAATCATCTGTCAGAATCCTATGCCTCTTGGAATTTTTTGTTGGTTTGTCTACAATATGGAGTAGGTTGCTTTTGAACGGATTGGTTGACATCCTTTTCGAAATTCGAGGCTCTGTTGCAATTCATATTGCTTCTCTATGCGATCTAACCAAATCATGGCTTTTGATTTGTGGCATGAAATTTTTAGTGCCAAGGGAATGCTATGGCTAGTGAAGGCACCGAGGGGCAGATTAATAACCTTTAATTCTGACCTTCTACACAAACTACCAAAGAGTATCTCTTGAATCATGAAGAAAATAAATAATTATAACTGAACACTCGACATATTCTTCTGCAAATGCTCAGAATTTTGTAACAGATATTGACAATCAATATTCCAGGCAACAAATGTCTGGTAAGAAGAAAAATATCTTTACCTCAATTTCTGATCCATCCTGGTCTCTAACTGCACCACCACTCAGTAGGCTCTTACGCTTATCTACCTTTGGCTTTGGAAGATATGTAACAATAGCTACACAATTCAGCAAAGAAAACATACAACATGCTTATTCTTTTCAATTCAATCCACAGCAACATCCTTCAAAGGGTGCAATTGTAGCCCAAAAATATGAAAATTCTCAAGTGCAATCTGCATGCACATTCAAACTTACGGTGGCTTTTCATAAAAGTAGTAGATTAATCATACTCAGGATCACTAGGATCTGGAGCATATCTTGAATGAGCAAAGAAGACATGAGCATACACACTCCCATTATTCTTTACAACCTGGAAATAAATACAAAAAATACACCATTATACTTCAATATGCTAAAACCTGTTCTAGACTCCACCAAGTCAACCGATCCAAGTGTTTTATATTAACAACTTATATGCCAACTGATATTCAAATCAAATAGTCCAAAATTTAATATGGTAGAAAGTAAGATCACATTACAAGTATTAACAGAAAAAAAAAAGTTATATATACCAAAACCAGAATTTACATTGAATTATCTCAAATACCTCTGAATGATGGTAAACTGTTCTATGTTTTCAAACACTATTTGGGCCCCAGACTGTAAAAGGTACATTGGATTCTTGCCAGACAAGAGCTGCTTCATTTCTAAAATCATAGAACCTCTCATTCTCAGAGAGATAGAGCCACATATCCTGAATCATTTACAAAGTACGGAAAAATTAGGTTGGAGTTCAAAAATTCATGACAACCACAATGTGAACCAAGAGTCAACATCTCAATAATGAAAGTCCAATCCACTCAGTCAAAAGCTTTGTCAAATGAAATTTCAAATAAAAGGGGTTGCTGGATAGTTTTTGTGCACATTTGAAGGTTTTACATGTTGAAACCATGGTACTGAGATTACTTGTTTGTACACAAAAATTGTGTTATCGTTAGCAAAACCTTCCATGGCATTGCCTAGATCCTTCGAGTCTCTGTTTTAGCCATGATCTTGTGTGCCACACTAAGCAATATCATTGGATGCCAATCACCAATTCTGTTTGTGGCTGCTTTTTTGGGAATGTGTTTTCCAAATGACAAAAATTGTCACTAACATGGCTCATGGCCTTGTAAAATTCACACAGAATGCCATCCAGATTCTATACCTAGATACTTGCCATTCTTCATGTAGCTGAGTGCTGCAAAATCCTCCTCTTTTGAGAAGTCATCGTTCTTTAACCTGCTCTAGTCACCAATAAAAACCTTATGAGGATTGACCCTACAATAAGCATTTCTTGTAGCCACTACATGATCCATCACGGTATAAGGAGAAAAATATTTTGAAATTGCAATTTGAACATACCTCTAATGTCAACTGGAGTGCTGACAAAAGAACCATTTGAATGGAGCAATCCAAGATCATGTTCATTGCCACTTTTCTTTTCAAAAAGTCAAAATAGAATTTTGAGCCCTCATCTCCCTTATGAATCCACTGCACCCTGAAACAAACTTAGGCACCCTTGGCAATATATTCCCCTCTGCTTCACCTCCCTCTGAACCATTATGTCCTACCATGCATCCTCGCCATAGAGGGACACATTATGGAGATCCTCTTCAATAGCAACACACACCTACTGAAGTCTACCTTGCTGCAGCTCCCTTCTTCCTTTTGCGGGCCATCATCCTACCCCAACCTCTCATGGATTTCACAATACAACGTCTTTGGTTATAGATTATGATCCAAGTATATTGAAATGCATTTTTTACTGTTTCTCTAATGGAAGTATGTAATGTCCCTAGGCAATTTTTGGCCTTGGGGTTCAATCCTTATCTAGGTTTTTCAACCAATCATGAAAAGAATCATAACAACAGTTCACATTTATCAACTCATATAACAGTAAGTACCCTTCTATATAATTCACTAATGATATAAGAGATATTTAACAGTCATATGTTTCTTGAGCAAACCACCACAAGTTAGGGCTAATTGCCTAATGAATAGTAGACCTATACAACCAATAATCCACCAATATAATTTTGACTGTAATGTCAATATTCAATAGATCAGTATTCCAACTGTAATCCACACTAGCACTATCCAAGTTTAGTTGGTAATATACTAATTAACAACTCACTGTCTAACTGTGCTGCCTCCAAACTTGTTTGTTGTTAAGAAAAACTTGTGACAACCCTTTCTAAGTGGAGTTTCCATCTGTGGTTGGAGTAGTCTCTTAACCTGGTCAAATCGCTGGTTAGATCTTATGACAGTCCCCTTTTGAACCAAATTTCACCTGCAGTTGGAGAGTTGATCCTATTGCTGCATCATGTCAACAAAATACAAGTTCTGGAGGCCTGCTTGGGATGTTTCGTTATCCAAGAACTTGCCTGTAATTGTTGGGAAGTGGTTTAAAAGCTTCATGTGATCACATACCCCTGAAAGAGATATCTGCTGCGGCCCTAAATACTCTCAGGAGGAAGGCTACATACAGGTGATACCCTAAATGCTTCAGACTAGGCCCTAAAAACCACTTAGTAACTTAC
The DNA here is from genome assembly GCA_034641835.2 of Pinus albicaulis. Lineage (NCBI taxonomy): Eukaryota > Viridiplantae > Streptophyta > Pinopsida > Pinales > Pinaceae > Pinus > Pinus albicaulis. The sequence continues at coordinate 927,903,277 of CM076575.1, read as the reverse complement.
TAATCTCCTGTTTGGTTGAGAACAGCCTCGCTACCTCCTGTTTGGCTTCAGTGCCTCAGAGAGGACCCCTCGCAGCCTTACCTTTCCTTAACCAATGGTTCTAAGCTTGGGTACACTACAGACAGATCACAGAGAGAAGATCTTGCTGCCTAGACAAACTAATGGTGGCGAGGAATCACACAGAAAGACCTCCAATGTCTTGAATAGGAATTATTGACCAAGAATAACCACTGAGAATGTGTTTCCCTGCTTGCCAAACAAATCATAGATGATCCAAAATATTATGCTGTAAGAGGTGTAAAGGAGAGAGGGGGATTAGCTAGGGTGGGATCACCTCCACCAAAACTAATCAAGAGAATAAAGGGGTCTTAAAACTCTCACAGCTCCAGCTCCAAGAAAACAAAGATAGTCCATTCCAAATCGACGATGAGAAAATGACTCTATCTCTTTATTTATAGATTCCTCATGGGGGCCTTTCTTCCTAATTTAATGTGAGGGATTACAAGTGTAGCCCCCAATTCTTCCTTTTTGCTCCAGCTACCCCAAATTTACCCAATGTTGCCCCAAAACATTGGATAATGGGTTTCCCCCTTTATCAATGACTATAGCCTATGGGGTGGGATAGGCTACTTCATCCTCCCTTAGGCACTTAGTCAATAGGAAACATTTTAAAGTAGGGTACGAAAATGGTATAACCTCTATTTCCTTGAAACCTCTGTACTTAGAGAAGTGGGAAGGCTTGGCCTGATCGATATGTGTGCACATAGAACTGACATTGTTGTAAAATTAATTATTAGTCATGTGTTGCAATGCAAAATTAATCATTATTAGATACTTGCATCACACCATGCTTTAAATGTTGTGTACATAAGTGGAAAGGATGGCCCTTATTGTCTTTGCCATATAGTCAAGTGTGTTTGAAGCCTTTAAGATCTTTGTTCATGCATTCTCAAGAAGATATGGGGAAACTGTTAGTTAGTATCTTCGCAGTTGCAGTGACACCATATGGATTATCAAAAAGTATGGAACTTGTTTGTCTAATTAATTTGGTCTTTCTTAGCATATTAAGGACAACTTTGGCAAGTTCCCTTCTTTATGGGGAAACCATTGTGAAAGAGAGCCTTTTCATGTGTATGACTATTTGTGGGACAAGAACACAGGCAAGTGGTTTTTGTGGCAAGCTCTTGTCATTTTGAAAGACTTCAAGAAATTGATTGATTCTACCGCAATATATTGATGATTCCCAAAGAATGTTTGTTCAAGCTAAGAAAATAATCTGGATAGTCTTGACTCCATTTGAAAGGATTGGAAATGGTCTCATGAGATACCATTTAAGGGCACTATTGAACCAAGGAATTCTATGACAAGATCCGAAAATTCATTCAATGGAAAGTCATCTCAATAGGGAGTGGAATGTTTGAGACCATGAGTCAAGGTGGCCCTAGAAGTGTCATGATATGGGAAATCCCATTCGTATTTTAAAACTGAAGTACTTAGATTGTTGGTTCTTCATAATATTTTGGTGATAAAGGATCAATTTCATTTCATTTGTCTAACGAGTGGTTATTGTATGGCATATTGCAACTTTGAATCTATCTTTCAAGGCTATTAATATTAATCTCTGTTTTAATCTTTAATTTTTTTGTTTCTTGTGTTCATTGGAATAATGCTCTGTTTGGGGGCAAATGGATGGTTCGAGAAGCAGGTAGAACTGTGGGATGTTATCTGTCTAACAATCCCTTCCTACTTATAGAAGTGACACAGTTAGGCAATGTTTCATGAGATGAACACTTTGTTCAATTTGGATGAAATTTCTGTATTTACTATTTAGATCAAGTTTGACTATGTAATTGTTGTCCAACATTGCCATTTTTAGGTAATATGTGGGAGTGTTAACTGTTATTTCTTTTGTAGGAAAGAAAATTTTATTTGACTACTTTTTGGCTCCTGGATGTAACAACTGTAATTGTTAATGCAATATCTGTGCCATTTCCCCCTAAACTATTGTTTTTTAATTGCATGTCCCCTATTATTTATATATATTTAACAACGACTGTTGTGGTACTAATTACTAGGTAAGTGAAACCCTCATTCAAGGATTTGATCAAAAAGGTATGTATTCATGATCCTTTTTCTTTTCTTCACTTCCGTGTTATATTTTATCATCATTTGAAGTGATAAACAATTTTCAACTTGCTAGAAATAAAAAAAATCTACATAAAAATAAAATTGGGTTTTGACCCTATGGGGATTTGACCCCAATTGTAGATTAATCAATTGTATTATCATTAGTTTTACTCATCTACTCTCAATGATGGGATGTTTTTTGTTATTATCTATTCATTACCTTGGCTTCTCTACCCATAGATCCAACACTTTAAAGTGCCTCTACACTTGTGGGTGGCCCTCAAGGGGTGGTTTAGCTTATTATTTTCCACATCTTCCTGCATTTCTCAGATCTAGAGGTGCATAACAGCAAGTTACTTTATCATATACAACCATTTACTAAAATCTATAGCAAGTTATTCAGCTCCCAATTTTTAAGGGCTCCTATCACTCAACTTGGTGCTATTCTAAAAGTTATGTCTAGTATTTTGAGTGTCTTTATGCTTGCTGATTTGCATTTTTCTGCAGTCATATTTCATTTCCAGATTTCCTCTCATGAAGACCTTGACAAGACCACTATTTTGGGTGGTAAAGCCACCAACTGATTTGGACAAGACCTACCCACTTATGATCCAAACCAATCCATTTGAAACTAGGCAACCCATAGAGCACCAAAATTCATAAAAACCAAAAACAAAATAACAAAAATATGCACCCCTCTCTTAAATCCCAATCCTCAAAATTCTCAATCTCGAATTGGATCTGCAATCGCCAGAAAAATACCAGAATGTATCAAACCAATGGAAGGCTTTAACTCTATCCTTTCTCATAGTTGGACAATACCTAGCATGGAAGTTGGGTTCAAGCCCACGGGTCAAAATTGGCACAGATGCAATAGTTGGTTGTGGGGACAATGTCTTCCTGCCAGAGACACTTATTGTTCAAATTCCAGAGACACGTCAATGCACACTTAATAGAAATGTTGATGTCAATTGAATGAAAATTTGGAGATAGGGATGGGTCCAAGCACAGGATTTGGGACATGAAGCAAAGTAAGGCACACATTCGTTTAAGTGAATCCAATGATGAAATTGCTTGGTCCTATAACACCACAAGCCGACATTATTTAACTAAGTTGGGGTATTATCTTGCAATGCAAAACCTAGAAATATCAACAAATAAATGGTGGTTCAAGAAGCTGTGGATGAAGGGAATTTCGTCCTCATTTTCTTTCTACTAATTACTCATCCCAACAATATTGGGTAGACTGTAGAACAAAGAATAAACCAATTCCATATCCTCTACCCGCTGTGGGAAGAATAAATATGGCACCTATCATAGGAAGCTTGCCCATTCCAATGAGGAATGTCAAACATTTAGGCCAAAAGAGCTCCAAAAGGAAAAATACTTCCTTTATAAGAATTATTGAGAGGTTGATGTCAACAATCCCAGCTACATTGACCCACACTTGATGCTAATGCACAAATCTAGCCTTGCCAGCAACAAGGAATCTCATTGTACATAGAACTGTCAAATCAAGCACGAACTAGCATATATGGTCATTGATAATGGCAACCAAAATAACCTTTTATTGCTTCAATTGGAAAAGGAACTTAAGCTACCAACCTCAACTCACATTAGCTTGGATGGGTCACAGATACACATTAGCTTGTGCTAATCAGTTGACAATAGATCAAACGGTTACTAAAATATGGCAAGATTTTGCCCAATATCTTATATGTTCTTACAAATAAAGATGAGAAGACTTATGAAAATAAGATGATGATAACAAGTTTAACTAATTGCATAAGTGTAAGTAATATAAGTGGCATTTAAAAAATAAAAGGAAGACTACAAAAGAGGAATGCCACAAATGCAAATATATTGTAGTACATAAAATCGAAAAAATAATGAAGTCAATTGACGGAGAAATCAATGGTGTCATTGGTGGTTGTTTGTATCCTAAACACGGGAGTTACAATTAGATGTTTACAAATACGCCGCAATACATTCCCACTCGCCACCTGTCACCTAGTATTATTCTCACCTCTTCCTCCTTGCTTACAAGGAATTGTTCCCTAAATTGGCAAAATGGAAACCAGTATGTCTTCCCTCACAAGGAAGCCACATGTTTTCCATTGAAATGTGTGGTTGTGATATTCCTTTGGGTGATGAATGGGGAAGAACACTAGGACCTATCACCATGTATTTCTTGGAATTCTACATGAGTTTTCAAGAGAATGGAAACTCATACATGCTCAAAGGTTCCGAAGCAATCATTAGAGAAATAATCAACTACCATTGTATGGAAAATTTTCTGAAAAAGGGCCATTGTTTGAAAATGGGGGATATGTGAAATGTGAGGGAAAACATATTGGTTTCCATTTTTCTAATTAACTAGGTGAAAGACTCAACTATTTTCTGTACTTCCTCATGGATGACATGCTACGAGTGTTTTTCATGGGAGTCAGGACCATTGGGTCCATAAAAGAGGTTAGCCAAATTTTAGCCCAACATAATCAGTGTACCAAATTTTTTTTTTAAAAGGGGCCACAAGTAATGGTATGAGCTGGTCCACAAAAATAGAAAAATTAGTTACTGTAAAGTGACACCACAACAATCAATTTTGCACAAGGATTTTAGTCATTGATATCTCTATAATACATTAGAATAGGATCGATTGTCCCTTCTTGTTCTGGCTTACACATATGAAATGAAAGTGCTTTGGATGCTTTTCAAGCAGTTTGTGGGAAACGATCTAGCTTAGTAGTCAAGAGGGTAGGTAGAGCCCTCTTCTGTGGGCTTGAAAGGGAAGGAGCAGTTTCCATAGTCATGGTCACATGGAACAAAAATATTTGGCAGGTAATGAGCAATTCAAATCCTAGCAATAATTAGCCAGCCAGTAACAAACGAAGCAAGTAACGATGCCGTAATGAACGAAAAGCGAGCAAGCAGTAATTGCATAATATTAGCTTATCCCCCCTTAGAAGTGTTTAAATGCCATTCTTCGAGAAGATAATTTCACTTTCAAATGTAAGTTGGGGATTCAAAGTTGTGCTAACCTTTATGTTGTCTCACTTTCGGGCGATCATTCAATACAATAAGCATTCAAATCCTTTATCTATCAAGAAATTATCAACACTTGTGAGATTATAGTTGGAGATGGATTACCGGGAAAAGAAGTGGGAAAGAGTCGTTCCCAAATAGTCAATTCATTCTTCTTCCCACGATGTTCCTACTATTAATTAAAGAGGAAAATAACAGCCTTGACTCGAGCAATAAGCCTATCCCTATTATGAAGTCGAGTAATGCTCTCTCCCCAAGGGATATCCTAGAGGTCAATGTAGCACTCGACCTATTGATGGGTGTAGGGAGGCAGATCATCCGATGGAGAGGTCATTATCGATGGTTGGAAGGCAAGGATAAAAGTATGCTCAAATGAGATGTATGTTGATTTCATTATTATGCACATCATTACAAAGTCAGGAGATTAGTGTGAAAGAAGAGAGAGAGGCCAATTATCTATCTATCATGAAGCAATAGAGTTATGTTGATTTCGTTATTACGTAAATAATGATATAATCATGAGATTAGTGAAAAAGAAGGGAGAGGCCAATTAACTATATATCGTGAGCAGTGAAAGAAGAAAGGGATAGGAGTGTATAGAGCCTAACCGATCACCCCTATACACAGAGTAAGCAATCAAAACAGGATAAAGGTGTGAAATGCCCCTACTATTATTATTGAATCCCCGCCCTCTTGATTATTTCAGCATCGTACATTCGTTATCCATTCGGATGTGTTCCCTTTCTACATAATAACTCACATGTCGCATGAAGGGATAAGAGCGGGCAAAAGCTCCGTCAAATAAGAGGGTACAATGTTACTTGATATAGAAACATGATTTCAATTCCTCCTCTGAAAGTACAATCTGCCAAGTAATTTTATTTATAGTATCTATACATAATCGTGACTCGCCATTCAATTCAATGGGACGTGACTCACTTTGGTCCCACTTGGATTGATCGATTGGAAAAACACTAAATTGATCTGATCAATTTAGATCCATCAAAAGGAATATTGCATCTTGAATTTATCTATCCAATATATTTATGTTTAGACTCATACCAACTTCTCCTCATAGCATAACCAACCTTACGCCCATTGCAATACATGGTCCATCTGGGTTCCTGAAACAAATTTTCTCTGTTCACTGTTCTCTCGCATTCCAGATTTATTCTCACCAATCTAGAAGCCATTTCCTTTACCAGAGAATTTGTCAAAGTTGCAATTTCTAGAAGCATCACAAGGTTGGGCCTCAGATCTTCCTGCACTGAAAAATTCAAACGCCCTGGGTTCCAAGCCCACAAGCGACTCTTGTGGCGCTTTTCCCTCCAATCCCTGAACCGTAGGGCTTGGAGTACCTCCCAAGCTACACAAAAATCAACAGCCTGGATTTTATTAACTGAAAAAACTACATATTATAGGAAAATAGAAATAAAGCAAAACGTCAATTTGCAAAGTGAAAATAGATTCAAGAAAACCCAAACCCCTTCGTCATTCAAGTGCCAATGACAGGTGGGCGAAGAACTAAGGTTCAGGGAAGTAGGACGAGGGTGTGCATAGCCTTTGAGGATGAAAAAAATGAATGAATATAAGAATATCCATGTCATCATTACATGGGTAGCAATTCAAACGCAATAAATGGGAAACCCGATATAGAACTTAAACGGTCCCCCTACTTTGAATGTTTTCACAAAATAGTCCAGGGAGACTGAATATGGATACTTCCCATTGGCATCGCATTGCATCTTTTGTATCTGAGTCTTCACATAATCAAAGGGCAGACTACATGTAGATGCAAAAAAAATAGAAATGACACTTGCACCAACCACAGTTGTAGCTTCAGAAAGGCCCATGGTGTCCTTGAAAAATTCTACAGACTGATCATAAGAAGCAAGCATGCCCATATTTAAGGCCATTTCTTAGAAAACTATTGGACCTGCCCCTTTCCATAGGGCTAGAACCCCTTCATCACCAATAATACAGTATAGTGCATGGAATGCTTTTTTGTAATGTCGTCGTTGCAAAGCAGGCAGAGTTGCATCCGCCTGCATGCGAATGAGAGCTAAATCTATAGGACTTCCAACACATGCTCCAATAGCTCTTGTTGTAATTTCACAAAGAGCCTTCTTATAGAGAGGTAGTGGTTTCCCATCATTAATGGAAATTGCTTTGTTTGTCAATATCCTAAATGATCCAAGACGTGTTGGTGTATAAGTTGCCTATCTTAACGAACCAGCTAATAACCCCTTGTAAAAAGCACCAAATCCCTTGTCCCTTAGCATGTTCTTTGCAACATTATAACCCGAACCTTGACCCAACTGAATGCACACCTTGATCATGTCCACAGGCTGGATGGCACACATGGCGAGCATACCAGAGGCTCCTCCATTGACAAATTGCTTCATTGCATTCCACATGATTCATGTCTTGGGCTTCTCCCCTGCCATCTCTTTGAAGGACTCAAACACCCAATCGATTTGAAACTGCCCTCCTTCCTCTTCTTGACGTCACCATTGATATGAGAAAAAACCGGCAAGAAGAATTTGTCTTTCTACGCATCCTCAGCAAGAAAGAAGAAGAATAGGAAGAGATTTTATCTTCGTTGTGTTGCAATGTCTCCTATTGGAGGGGTGAACTAGCACAAGTCTCCAATTTTAATTGCTCCAAGGATGACGAAAACGAATGCATTCTATTACCACTATCTCCTCACCCAAAGAGGAAACGCTTATCGCTTAAATTTATTTTTAATAATATAAAAATATTTAGAAAAATACATTATTAATAGCACAACGTAACAATGTTTATAAAACTAATATATATACTAGCAATTACCCCTAAAGGTGCAAAGGTACACCGAAGGAATAGAATATTTGATAAGATCATCTCACCACAAACAGAGCCAACTAATTGTTATATGCATTCACATAAGTTCTATCAAAATCTCCACTGCAAGCGCCATGAGGCGAGCCTATTGTTCACAACCTAGGCATGAGCACAAAGTGTTGACAAACCTTTCCCTAAGTGTGCCACGCCCAACTATCCATCTTTTCTAAGTCACACGGTGATGCTAGCCCTATATTTATATTAGGGCACGAGATCGATCTCTGTTGAGGTCCTAGATCCAACAACTCGTATTCCCATTGTTGCCCCTTAACATTTGGGAAAGTGTTCTTTTTTTAGACAAATTAATGATCCAACAAGTACGTGGGAGTGTGTGTACATCTCACATCTCATAAAGATAAGCATCTGTTTGATGGGAGAAATTTCAACATTTAAATTGGAGTTAGTTTATGCAAATATTAGCCTGGACTAACATTTTTAAACATGGAGATAATCTTTAAAATTGATGTCAAAACAATCCAGACTCTCTTGCAACACACTTCAAGGGCCTATTTTTCCGAAAGTATTTTATAGATATTAAGTTTGACACAATTGGACCCACATGGAGGAATGGTAGATGGGGATCTTATGGCATTTCAAAAATACTAGACCACTTCTTTGTGAAGAAAGGTCTAGCTAACCATCTCACCAATTTGAGCTCATGGGTTCTTCCCTTGCAAATATCTGATCATTTTCCTCTCTTTTTAGTCTGGAAGACATTTCAAAAGGGAAGCCCGCTCCCTTTAAGTTTAACAATTTTTGGTTGAAAGACCCAGAATTCACCTTAATGGTCTAAGACTTCTAGACAAAATTCAATCTGAGCATTGGCAATTCGGCCATGGACAATCTCTCTATAAGTTGAAAAAGCTAAAATATGTAGTTCGTTTATTGGCTTGTCATCTAAAAATAGAAAGGAGTAGAGAAATTATACAAATCAACGCCCATATTAAATCTTTGGAAGATCCACATTCAAAAAACTACTTCTCGGAGGCTTCCAAACATAAATTAGCAGAATTTGACAAAAAAATGAGAATAATTTTGCGTCAAGAATAGGAATGGCAACAGAAGATTCGTCAAATGTAGATTGATGAAGGGGACAAAAATACTAGATTTTTCCACAACTAGACTTCGAGGGATTGTATGCAAAAATCTATTTTGCAAATCAAGAACGATGCTAGGAAAATTATTTATGGACAAAATGATATTCAGAAAGAAGCATTTAGACATTTCCAATCATCACTGAGAGTAAGAGATGCTCCTTCCTCTCAGAAATATATGGACTTCGTTTCTCTATATCCACAAATGGTTGACACGGAGAATCTCATCTATATTTTAGGAGTATGAAGTCTCCTTATTATTTGTGAAGGAGAAAGGATCTATACCCTAAATCAAGTGGGAATAGGGATCTCCTCTCTGGTTGATAGGGAGTAATGATAAACATCACATTTGTATTATCCTCATCATGTGCCATGCACTAGGCCAAGAATAACAATCATACATCTAAGTGAAGGGAATGGAGGAAGAATGGCGAATGGAAGATTAAATAAACATCTATGATTTCCTTGATGAGAGAAAATCCAAAATAGGAAGTGGACTGACACTCTTTGAGGATTGGACAAGTATCCAAGACAAGAGTGGTTGAAAAGGACCGATATTCTTTGAAGATTGGGAATCCAAGATAATAATAGTCCTAAAAGGACATACCTAGTGAACATCCGAGTGGGGTATGCCCCAATTCATAAAGGAAATTTCCAATACACCCACCCATGCCCCAATTCAGAAAGAAAATTGCTAATGCACCCATTGGTAAAAAATTCGGACCTTTTAGGGATTCATGATTGGAAAAGAATTTGATTCTTGAACCCTTCTTTAGAAAAGAATCTGAACCTTTTTGAGATTCATGATTGAAACTCTTGCAAAGCCCATGCTATTTTTCTATCATCCTTATCAGTTTAGTGTCATGTCGTTTGTCCAATAGCTATTGAATATTTATGGCAAACTCAATCTATGCTTCTCGTATTTTGGGAGAAATGCTTGCCAAAATATCGTTTTTTGAAAGACGTATACCTACGAGGATTTGACTTAAGGCATTCAAGTGTTTTAATTTATGCACTATTAGCAGTATCATAGCCACAACATGTATTTGCATTTATCAGTAGTCTGTAGGGACATGTCCCCTGCATTTCCTGCATCCCTTCACTCCAGGGAGGGGAAACATAGATGTCTCAAGGCATCACTGGGATGTAATAGATAGACAGTTTGCCATCCCCGAGATGTCCCACTGTCTCCAAGGGATGTCCCAAGACATTTCCAAGTGCTACAATGATGCCATGCTATACTCAATGGAAATGGGGAGTGCCACTGCATGTTTTAACAGTTTAAGGGTTTTGTAAAACACCACTTTTTAACCCATCTTCATTTCTTCTATGTCCTGGAAAATACCATTTTCCATGCAATTTCAACAATATCCAGAATATGGTAGTATGGTAGATATTGACTTAAGTACCATAAATATGTTTTCAATTTGCAAAAATTGTCTACGAAAGAGTCCAAAATTTCAACAATTCCATAGAAATCAATACAGAAACAATTTCCATAAAATCCACTGGCATCTAAAATTCTTATAAAGTTACTTCAAAATAATTTGACATTAACTACACTTAACAACATTGTTGCATGATAGAAATTTGGAAAAAATCAGTGAGGATCTAAAATCTAACTTGAAAAAAAATAGCTAAACAATAATAAAAAATGAACTAGAAAACCTGAAGAAAAAACTCTGACTTTTTTGTTGCATCCGCCATTTTTTTCAAAAATTGGCAAAAGGGAGTATTTTTGGCTCAATGACACGTTTCAGGCAGATCTCACCAATTAATTAGTGGTTTATGCAAATATTGTTTAACAATGCATTAATGAAACCAATGGAATTAATTGCAAACATTGTTTATACCCATCTAACTCTTTAGCTTAAAGGAGTAAGCTACTATGACATACACCATAGATTTGTTAGGCACTTGGATTACTAGCTATGAATCAACGATTTTTATGCACATTGTATATACTCGTTTGTTACATTCATCTCACCATATCCAAAATATTACACGAGATGAACATTATCTAACAAGGAAAAATGACGCATATGAGGATTTCATAGTTCACTTACTATTTCCAATAATCGCCACAATAACATTGTCCAACTTTGAAATGTTGGAAAGGGTTGGCACCCTGACACTAAAAATTTTCTCTAGAATATGGGAGAGTGGCAATCACCACATACTCAAAGTTTATGATGACCCACATAGGTGTCCCGGGGTTGTGTTTAAAAGACCAATTGCAAATGTCAGCTTCTCACCGTGTTGACAATAATATTTTTCTTTGGCTTCTCCTTCACAACATTAGTGCAAATCGCGTGAGAAGCATACCCTGCTACCTTTCATCATCATAAAAAATCTTTCCAACTCTGCAGAAATTTTATCTGATAGATATATAACCTTTCTCCCACAATAAAAGTATACATCTACTTATTCATCCCAATCCAGCTGCATCCAAATCTCTTTTTGGTAGAAGCTGGAAATGGAAATCCATGAAAAGAAAACTGATGAGAGCCTGATAAGCCGCTACCAGAGTGAACATATGAAACAAGATTGAAATCTTGGCCAGGCATGCATTTTGGAAATGTCAGCATGTCTATAGGAATTTGTTGAACGTGCCTGTCCATCGTTACATTATGCGTTATTGAAACCTAGGGATACTCTTGCGACCCAAATACTGAGTGGAACTCCTGTTTATTGCCTCCTACTTGATTGAACTGCTGAAATCCTAGTGCAAACAATTCCTGTGTATCTGAAGCTCTGTTTCCTAACTGTGTTGAACTACTTTGGGCCAGAAATTCAAGACTATGTGAGTGCTGCTTAGATGTATTTAATACAGAACAGTGTACAAAACCTGAATGATTTGTAGCCATAGCCATCGACAAATTACCAATCGGGGATGATACAGCCTGTAAGTTGCAGGTTGGAGTGGACATTTCCTTACTTGTTTCTACCACAAATTCTTGTTGGGGATTCGAAATAGGTACCAAATTTACATCTTGACAAGAATGAAACATAACAACATGTTGCAACACTTCCTTATCAATAGATTCAATCTCAGCAGATAGCATCTGTCCCTTCATGCATGCCTCTTCTGGCTGAACCTGTTCCCTGATGGCAAGTTCAGGCTCAACTCCCTTCATCTTTTGATTCTGTTCAAACATCTCAACCTGTTCAAACCCCATTGAAAAACCAGTCACTGAGAAAAATGCAGGAACAGTTGATAAAACTTCAAGCTGGGGATTCGGCAATGCTAACGCACAATGTTGAGACCACATTTACATCTGACCATGTTCAAACCCCATTGAAAAACTAGGCACTGAACAGGACACAAAAACAATTATCAAATAGGGTCCAACTATGATAGAGCAATTCTTTGAACAAAGTAAGTGACCTTTCTGTAAGACAATTTTCATAGTTTTGCTTGAAGACAATTTATCCCACTCTAGGTTTTTAATTTATCTTTTTGGTAAGAGGCTTGTGACTGGGACTCTTCTGTCACACAGAAGATGGCCAAAAAAATAATTGAAGTGACTTGCATTTTATTATTCTCCGGATTCACAAGAGATCAACTTGCAAGTTCTCTTAAGTTTGTGTATGTGGTTGTCCATTTCAACTTGTGAACATAAAGCCCCAAGTGTATGTGCATCTTTTGCGTCCTGAAAATCAAGTCTGTGCCTAGCAACAATATTGTGCCACGTTCTCTCAAAAAGAGCCTTGAGATTTGGGGATTGTGAAACTTTCATTAAAAAATATCCTCCTTTTAAAATGATCTGTAAACCGAGAAGATAAACTTACAAAAATTAATCAATGTACATGATTTTTTTAAACAATCGAAGGTCTTGAAGGAGGCAGTGCTTGTAGCAGAACAAAATGAGTGTGATGTTAATATGTTAGCAGGGCCGCTGCAGGGGTTTTTTTCTGTTGTTGTATCGAATATGGAAGCAGGGGAATATTTATAGAATCACTTCCTGGTGCGAAAGGAACATGTTAAACAATACAAAAATTTAAATAACTTACCTTATCTAGATTCTCTGACTCATTTGTTCCTCTTCATAGGCGCTTCGGAAGTTTCGTCGTCCTTCAAATTTCGAAGCAATGAAATGATCTTGCTCAGCAGTAATCAAGGCGTTTCCTTTGGAGTCTCTGTGGATAATCCCTTTCCCTGAATATGGCGTTGGAGAATGGTACCTCTATGGATTCTGCAGATGCAATGGACGGTCGTGGAGGGAGGCAACCGGAGGAGAAGGGAGAGAAAAAAGTGTTTCTCATTGGAAAAATTCCAACTCTTTGAGCATGTGGCATTCTTCTCGGTTTGCAGGCGGGAATTGGGAGCAGTGAGCAGGCGGGAGAATTGAAAATCATGTAAAATTAAAATTAAAAATTAAAAATTAAATGTTAATAATAATATTTAATATATATATATATAGTATTACATTAAAAATTCAATAAGGTATTAAATTGTATATAAATTATTTAATAGGTAAAACTTATGAATTAGTAGTTTTATGAAGTGATATTTAAAAATTAAAATTAGGTGGTTTTCTCTTGTTTTAATATAGACATAAAAATGTATGATAACATGTCCAGTTTGATCATTATTGTTTTTTTTTTACTAAACTTCCACTTATCACAATGAGACTAATTGTCTAGATTTACCATTATGAGAGGTTATGACCAATGGAGTAATTTTTATTGGGCCTTTAATCTTTACTAATATTTGCACAACCTTACCAAATTTTGTACACTAGGAATAACTCTCAAGGCCTTTACCAATGGACATGAAAAGGGCCTTAGACTAATAATATGGGCACCATTATTATTCTTTGCAAGATAAGAATTAGTATGAGGGGAGGTTAAAAAAAAGACTTTTATTTCTAAAATGAGGCTTTTCATGCTCAAGGGCCATGAATTTGGCATTGAACAACCACATAGATCCTCTCTAAATAATCTTAGGAATATATGGGATATCAATTAGATTAGGAATTTTTTCACACCATGTATATGATTTAAGGAATGTACTATGGGTAGGAGAGGTAAACAAGGGGCATTAGGCCTTACAAGAAGCTTGTTAGTGTCAAGGGCAATGATCTAGACTTAAAAACCACATAAATATTTTTTAAAGAATATTTGGTCTTAAGTTGGGATATGGGCACCATAGGATTAGTTCTCACCATATATCGGAGTTAGTGTCTATGTTATGGTTAGGAGAGGAAAACAATTTCCTTTGTCTCGAAATTAATCTTTCTCATGCTCAATTTCCATGAACAATACCTCTAGCTGGGAATATGGGAATTTAGTATGTTTTGCATAATAAGAATGGGTCTCATGGCCTTTACTATGGCTAAGAAAAGACATTAAAGAAAAGGGACTTAAGTCTTAAATAATTAGTGCCCATTAAAAAAGCTTCAAACCACCACATAAATTATATTCTCTAAGGGATATTCATTGGCCTCTAAAAGGGATGTGTCTGCCATTCAAAGGTTTTGCACACTATGATTGGGTCTTGGAGCCTCATCATTGGACCTTAATGAAATTAGGAGTCTTTCAAATCATATATGATGCTTACAAGTGTAGGCTTGGTAAAAATAGGAACGAAATAAGGGACTTAGGCCTTATTTGAACCTTTGATGATTAAGCTTTGGAAGTAGTTCTCAAAGAACAACAAATAACCTCTATAGGGGATCTTAGGAATCTATGGGGGATATTTAGTGTCATTGGTATGTTTTACATAGTAAGAATGGGTCTTAGGCTTGTACCCTTTGCAAACAACGGCCTCAATCCCAAAATGAAACTTCTTTGGCTCACATTGCATGAAAAAGACCATAAAGAACTGCAATGTAAATCATCTTTGAGGAATTTTAGGCCTCCGTCTAGGATAAGGGTTCCATTATGAGGTTTTCCACATCATATATGCAAGGAGTTAGGTCTTATTATATCGTGGCCAAGGAATGGAAAAGGGTCTTATGCCTAAAACAAGTCTTTCTCATATTTAATTTCCATGAACATAATATTATAATGGAAATATGGGAACAACGAGTATGTTTTACATAATAAAGATGGGTTTTATGGCCTCTATGATGGAAATGGAAGGAAAACAAGATCCTTAGTTCCTAAACAAAACTTATTTAGTTCAAGGGACATGAATAAGGCCTCAAATGTTGACCACACATATCCTATCTAAGATATATCTAGCCTTTAGGTGTGATATGGGTGCTATTTGAATATTTTTGTGACATATTTAGGTCTTGGGGCCTTTAATTTTGGCCTTAATATCATTAGGAGTATTTTTGCACCACGTATGGAATTTGGGGCCTTAACCATGGTCAAGGAAGGATCATAAGGTGCTTGGGTCATATCTGAATCTTCCCATGATCAATCTTCTTAAACAAGTATTCTATTTACTACACGGAACATCTCTAGGGGATATTTGGCCTATACGGGGGATCTTTGTCACCATTGGTATGGTTTACATGGTAAGAATGGGCCTTGGGGAATGTACTATCTTGAGGGCAGGAGAAAAGAGGGCCTTAGGCCCTAAATAAAGCTTCTTGAGTTCAAGGAACATGAATTAACCCCCAAACAACCACATAGATACTCTCTAAGGGATATTCAATTTTCAACTTTCACATGGGAGCCATGGCATGTTATTCTACATAATTAAAGAGCCACAATAATTGTTAGTGTGCATGGGTTTCTAATAATATTGTGTGCACATTCTAAGAATGTGAATGCATTATTATAATTCTTGAACATTTTTGTAATGCATGTATCTATAGAATAATATGACTTTAGAGTAAACTTCTAGGTTTATATCAATTAACCATGTATAAATCAACACATATACTTTGAATTCAAATTATTGAAATCATTCTCTATGAATCTAGTGCAATAATGAGCCATGGTATGTAACAATGCCACAAAAAACCCATAACAAATAATGTGTCCACAATTAAATTACTAACATAAATGACTAATTAATATACTTGTTGTACTTGTTATTTATCATATTTTTATTCTTGGACTATAATAGTCATTTACATTAATCAATATTAATTTTGTCACTTATTATCTAGTCATATATTTTAATCCTACTAAATTAGTCATTTAACTTAGTCGTTTTTAGTTTAGTAATTTATTATCTAGTCGTATATTTTATTCCTAGACTAAATTAGTCATTTTTAGTTTAGTCACTTATTATCTAGTCGTATATTTTATTCCTAGACTAAATTAGTCATTTAAGTTAGTCATTTTTAGTTCGATCACTTAAAATTGCTCAAATCTAGTAGTAATTCACTTGAAATAATTGTGGTGACTAACTTTTTTAGTCACCTAGTCACTAATTTCATCATTTTCTACTAGTGTAATAAACTGACAACTCGCGCCAGTTGGCGCGACTGTCAGGCAGGAAAACACGCCAAAAAGGTTTACTCAGATAAAAAGGAAAAAATGAACAAATAGAGAGAGGTTTGATCTCCAGGGGGCTGAACAGGGGTTTTAAACCAAGCAAGATGAACCAGGAAGGCAACATAGACCAACAAAAAGCCAAAAAAAAACCCAATGGGAGAGGGACTAACTCACACTGATCCCCAGCGGAGTCGCCAATTTGTTGGATAGGTAAATCCCCTCTGCGGACAGAGGCGATCCCACTAGCCCTAGAGTGGGTCTAGCAACAAACAAAACACGCTACGATATCGATTCCTGGTTACAAAAGACAAAGCTACGATAGATAGCCTACCTCAAGTCCTACGCTGCTGTTGTCAAAGAAGAAGCACTGCTTCCCGTTCCTAGCTTGACAGATCACAATCCTTTCGCTCACCGCATCCGGACACCTGTACACATGCAGAGAAGAAATGACAACATACAACGTAATAATTCAAACATGTAACTATCAATCAATCAGAAAAGATTGAACTAAATTGCATTACATAGATAAGCAATACAACAGTGGAACCAATAACGTAGTTAAGCATATATTAAAATGTGAAAGAAAGATTACAATCGAGTTCCGACGTCGCGTTCTTCCTTTGGCAGGGCTTCCAGTGGAGCTTGTCTCACAAAGCTTGTCGGGAATTTAGACAAGGCTCTCTCTCTTATGGGGTTCTCCTTGGCTCTGCTCTCAATAGTCGCTCAGCTATAGTTTTCTTCCCAAATGTTCAGCTAGGTGGCAAATAGAGAGGGCATGCTTTTATAGAGGGAGAAGGAGAGGTTAGGCTCCCTATAATCAGGGGGGAGAGTCCTATCTCTTAGGAAGGTTCAATGAGAGGTGGGAAACCTCTTCCTAAACAAGGAGATCTGGAGCCAAACAGCCCAACCTCTTTTTGATGATTCATTATGAAGTTGTTAGAATCGAACTTCCGACTCCAATTTGTTAAAAAACACTCCAAAATAGGTTGGCGTGGGTGAAACACAGGGACAAAGCGCCAGCTGGCGTGCCCACTAGTGTATATTTTCCCCATTGGCGCGAGGGATGAACTGGGTACTCGCGCCAATGCCAAAACATGTGTTTTTGGGGCTTTTCTGAGGAAATGTTCTCAAGGAGAATTCTTGCCCTTATGTATAAGGTTGCCATCAAGGTGTTTTCAGGACATTTTACTGTTCACAGGTCACAGGAATAGTCCTCCAATGTACGGGACGAGGGATTGCAGGGATGGTGACAAAATGTTGTGTAACAGGCATCACGATCTCTCATACATAATGACAAGATGGACCGAATGTGTGCTATGACAGTGTAAGGATAAGGTCTCCTAATGCTAAAGAAGCATTGGAACATCTGTAGAATCAAGCCATCACACTCAAGATCAAGCATGATCTCACAAGTCCTGGTCATGGCCATGACTTCTAAAACCACAAGATTCTAGACAAAGGTAGATCCTACATTGTTTTCCAAATCTTGAAAGGTACCTACCATCAGTCTGAAAACTCTCCTCATAATGTCTTCATTGTAAGGGGTTGTATGGGCGGTTAGTCTCATGATGTTGTTGAGACAAGCTGCAACTGGAAGTGTGACCCCTCCATAAGTTTCCTCTAAGAACTTGGGTTGTATGAGAGCAAGCATACATGGTTTTAAGGCCCAAATTAATTTTCTCACATCTGACTGTTTTACTTTGGAAAGGAGTTCATTAAGTTCCTCAAGTTTGGTAAGAACTCTCCATGTGATCTTCATGTGCTTCAAATCTGTCCCAAGCGCAAGGATTTTGTGCCCTATTTCTGGTTCTTTCTGTAGGTCCCTGGATTACCCCTTTTGAGGAATGGCGTAGACCCCCTTTAAGAAAGGTTTATTGTTCTACTTGGGTTCTTGGTCCAATATAGAAAAATTATGGTTCAAGGCTTCAATAGTTGTGCTGCCATGTGGGTTTAGGAGGTATTTTAAGAGCCCCATGTTTATGGCAACAATACAAAGTTATGATAGCAATGAAAGGTACCACAAAAGCTCCCTACATACATAAATACATTGTCCAATCATCAATCGGAAATGAAACTAATGCCAACAACAATGATGTGTTATTGGCATGTTGTTACATTGCTCATTTCAATACCCTGCCCAAAAAGATAAATCTAGCTTTGACAAATCAATTAGGCTCTGGAAAATAAATTGGACTCTAGAAAAATCATTTTTGCACAACAAGATGAATTCATCCTAGCAAAGGAATCCAAACAATCTCAGGTGAGAAAAATGTTACCCAAGTGAGAAAAATGTTACCCCAGATGCAAGGAAATGATCTCTCCTCAAGCTATGCACTAACTCTGGAAATTCTACAAGTGCTCCCTTGAAGGAACCCTTGTTTGAGCCTCCAAAAGTGCTCATAAAATCTTGTCAATTTAATCTTGGGCTCTCCACCACAAACCTAAAAAAACCCATAAATTATTTTGGCAAATTCTCCCGGTCACCCGAGACCCAAAATTTAAGCTTACTCCTTCCCCACTAGCTGCCAAGTAATTCTATATGTATGGGGCACTCGAACTCCTCCAAAAATTCTGAAAAACTAGGAGCCTACTCTTTGACCCATGGCCGACAAAACCCAGAAATGTTTTGGGCTAATTCTGACTGACCCAAAATGCTCAAATAGTGTGAAAATCCGTTAAACCAATGATTTTCCCTTCTATAAGAATGATGATTTGATACTCGAATATTGCTCGGAAAATTCTGAAATTTTAACCACAAACTCCTTTCACAAAACCCAGATAAACCCAGAAAAATCTTGGGTATATTACAGAAGATACAAAAAGCCCCAATTTAGTGCAAGTTTCCTACTCTGCCCAACTATGCACTCTGCTCCAAATAAGATAAATTTGTACCACAATGCTCTTACACTTCAGTTCAATAGATTCAACAAATAAACTTATCCCAACAATTGATTTCGATCCATCAAGATAAATTCCCCATAGAAGAATAATTTTGGCCCTGCAATATAAATTTTGCCCAACAAAATGCTCTCCAACAGCAATTATGCACTAGTTGTTGCAATGGATTAGCCAAAACACCCACATCCAGTGCTCAGAAAATTGTCAAAAAATACTGCTGAAATCCTCAAGCCAATTCGACCAAAACCCAGAAATGGTTTGGCCAAATCACGATCCTCCAAAATTGATCCCAATAAGCCCTACAATCTCCTAGTAGTTGTTGAATATGTTGTATACAAAATGATCAATGAAATACTCAACAACCCTCCAAATGTGCAACAAATAATCCCTCTTGCACTTCCTCTATCTCCCTCAACAAACAAGGCTCAAATGGTTGAGACCTTTCTCCACAACTAGGCTCAACTCTCCTCCTCTACGTTGGCCTACAGACTGCCACACTGCTCTAGAAATAGAATATCAATCTTAGCCCTTCAAGGTTCGCATATAATTGAAAAGATAATGAACCTTGCAACCAATAACAAACACAAGAACCCATCCGCGTCCTCCAGAAATACGCACTCCAAACTGAGGTAACCGAATACAGAAGCTGAAGATAAACAACTCGAGCAACTGAGATCAGAATCAATAGTCCAATAATGCATGCAAAAATAATAATTCTTCGATCTTATTCTGAAGTTGATGTTCAGTAAAACCCTTTGTATTTTCCGGTAATTTGGAAAGTAAACCCTCAGGCTAACAAGATCACCACCTCTGATACCACTGTAATATCCCTTTCGGGAATTTTTATTAAAATTTCACGAAGGTTTTAACTTTGCACAAATTCACCAAGAACATAACCAAAACACCAGAAATTCGATAGAAATAATAAACCCATAAATTATACAAAAATTTCATTAAAATATCACAATATGAGAAATAATGAGATATGCAACAACCACAACAAAATCCAGCTGTATTATATAGAAATATATGCCAATATAATAGCTGGAGACAATCCTCCAAGGTATGCTATAATGTTGATGCTAACCTCGAAACTCAAAATAGGAAATCAATCACGACAACCTGTGAATCCTGAATGGATCCACCAAGGGAAGGGATAGGTGCTTGCCCACTCTCACTAAATCATCGGAGGGTTTTCATCTTGAGGCTGCTGCTGAAGTAGAGAACCAAGTTCTCAAACCTCTCAAACAAACAATGATCCAATCCAAGATATCGCCAAATTACCTCCGCTTCTCTTTTTATAGATTTGATGGATAAATCTACAATCCTCTAGAAGCATCTTATTTTATTATTTTATTATTATTCTAGAAGATCCTCCATTGACTCTATCAAAGTGATTTTAATTTAATTATATTTCATTTAAGTCACTTTTTTCCCATTTTCCTCTAAATATTATTTTTCCTTTATTTAAATGACTAATTAAAGTCATTTTTCATTAAGGAAAATAGTATATCGCCCATGGTACTATCTTTGACCACTATAAGTCACTTCTCAACATCCCATCCTAAATATCTCCCCATTCAAGTTCCAATGAGCTATTACACTAAGGTGTTCTATCGTGTATTCCTTCTGGAATGTCACCTTAAGCGTAATTAGTTGAGTTAAGCCCAAAAATAACTTAGTTTTCCGAAAGTTGTCGGAATGCGCGAGATCAAAAGGAAAACTATGGAGATGATGGAATATATCAAAAGAATGCCATCGGTTCTCATAGAAACTCCTCCAAAAATCCCCTAGGCCCGTCGATGACACCAACCTATATCTATGACCTATCTATTCCCAACTCTGGAAGTCCATTCTAACCCTGTCATAGGTGACACCAAAAAAAGGAATATTACATCTTTTGGATTCCACTACCCCAGACGTGCAAAATGTACACACCCGTTCTTCCCAAGCTTCCTTAGGCCTTTTCCACCGTCATGTTTCACATCGAAGTTGATATGAGTTGGTTCTTAATTGAGCAATAAGAACCTTTGCCCTCCACGAAATGTTAGCTCCAATATACTATTTTTGTTGGAGATCATACATAGGGTTGAATTCTTCAATGTAGTACTTCTTCTTTCTGCTCAACTCTTTTCCCCATACACATTTACGAAACTTCTCCATAACAAAATTCTTTAGCTCTTTGCTATTTTTGGGACAAGCATTGAGATAGTTATTCCATTTTTTCATCCATGTGTAGTTTTGTCTCATCCATGTTTTCTTTTTTTCACTCATGCCTTCCTTGAAGATAGCATTAGGCCATCTACCTACTCCCATTTTATCAGTTCTTTTTAGATATCTTATGAGCCGCACCATAGCAATTGCTTCAATGGGCGTTGCTCCTATTTCACTCAATATTATCTCATAAGGTACCATGCTTTTTATTTTGAACTTTCTCATGATCAAGCATTTTTGGATTTTCTCAATTTGCTTTCATTTTGAGACAGGGGTGCTAATAGCCCACAAGTCACACCCATATATCATCACTGGACAAACTAGGAGTCCAAAAATCACTTTAATCATTTTCCAATCCCATAAATCTGTCTCTCTACATCTATTTTGAAGAGCAGATAATGCTTTCCGCCCTCCTAAGATTCTGTTCTTTCTGCAGTCCTCCCAGTTAAGTTTGTTGTTGAAATCAATCATGAGGTATTTGTACTCATTTGCATCTTCAAGAATTTTGCCTTCAAATAAGAACGTATGTTGACGATGCTTCCTTTTATTAGAGAAAATCATTATTTTGGTCTTGCTAGTATTGACTTGCATCCCCACTTCTCTACAAAAATGCTCAAGGGCATATAGGTGCATCTGCAATCAATGGTCCGATTTAGAAATCAATACTAGATCATCAGCATATAAAAGAAGATTTATCACAAACTCCCCCAACCAAACACCATCGCCACCTTGCAAATATAGTCACTCTTCCATTTTATCAATATATAAACCAAAAAGGTTAGGGGATAGAGGGAAACCTTGCTTGACTCCAATGTCACTTCTAAAGCTTTCTGAAATACCTGCTGAGGTTCTAATTTTTACTTTCACCTCTTCATAAAGTCTATGGACAATAACTCTATAATGCAAAGGAATTTCAAGTTTTTCCATTCTACACCACAACTTATCTCTAGGGGCTGTCAAATGCCTTTTTGAAGTCAACAAAACAACATAATACTTCTTCTTTATCCCCCCAGACCTTTTCAATAATGTGTCTCAACATGATGCCATGATCCACTGTAGAATGCTTCGGCCTAAAACTTGCTTGTCCTTTTGCCCTCTTTTCTTTTGTTTCTGCCAACTTATTGATTTTATTTTCTACCTTGTTGCCGAAAAGATTTGAAAATAAAGGAATGATCATAATGGTTCTATAATTGGAAGGATTATTAATTTCTCCACTTTTAAAAGGGGTATTGCTAGACTAGTTGTACAGTCTCTTGGAAATCCTTGTTGAATGATGTTGTTGAATATTTCCATGATGTGCGGTGCAAGAGTGTTCATTCCCCATTTTATATACTTTGCTTGAAGTTCAACCAAGTCTTTTGCCTTTCCTATTTTCAGCATCTTAATTCCAATCTCCACCTCCTGTAACGTGAAGAGATTTGTAGTTATGTTGATCCCCGAGGGAGGCTCAGCCTCTGATTCTTTCTCATAGATTTGTCTTGCATATTCGAACCATTGATTTCTTGTAATATTAATTTCGATTTGCTTCTTCCTTCGTTGAAGTTCCTGCCAGAAAAGTTTTGGGTTATTCTTGCCTAGATATATTAAATATTCTCGCCTTGTTTGCATGAACTCATCTTTTTTCCTTTTTAGTATATGCTTATATAAATTTACATTAATCTTCTCCTTGCCTGTCTTTTTCAAGGTTCTCCTTGCCATTTTTCATTCCTCATAAAGCCAAGCATTTACAGGAAAACAATTTGATTATGATTTCTTATTTTTTTCTCTTTTGCAATTCTCAAGTGCCCTTTGAATTATATTTGTTAACTCATGACTGTTGAAGCTTTGGAAACTAGTTTTCTCCTTCTGAATTAATCTCTCCAGCATTGTCTTGAAGATAGTATAATTTTCTTGTGTTAGAAATTTTTTTCCCCTTGGTAGTGATTGCCGAGAACATTGGGTTTTTCTCCTATGTTGCATTTATCTTATAATATCACACAATGTGAAATAATGCCTTTCATTACAGTATCGAGTGTAGAATTAGACTCTTCTAGATTGATTTTCATTTTCATTTCATGAATACGAAAGAGTGAAAGAGTCCAAGTAATTTGTAGAGAAAGGTACATGTCAAAATATCTAAAATTGTGTCATGTATTATGTTTTGAAGAATTAAGGTTGAAAGCAACATATTTTGTTATGGTAAGGTGGTAATTAATATATATTATTAAAAATTGTTGCAAGATGAGTAGTGTAGTTGAGAAAGAAGAGATAAAATATGCATATACAAGCATGTAAATAAACAAATATAATTTTAATTATGTAAAAAGAGTGTAGTTGAGAAAAAAGAGATAAAATATACATATACAAGCAGGTAAATAAAAAAATATAATTTTAATTATGTAAAAAGAAAATTAATAATATTAATGAAATTATATATAAGTTGATTAACCAAATAAACAATTAAATTTATCTTTATGTGTGAATTTTATAATATACCACATACTAAGTTGAATAATTATGTATAATGTAATTATTAAAGGTAAGATAAAATGTTTAATTGGTGTTGGTCAATATAAATATTATTTGATTAATTTTTAAAATTATATAATTTGTTATTATTAAATAATTTGGTGATTTAACTATATATATATTAAGGGTGGTTTATGGATAATGGGTGATTGCTACATTTATGGGGAAATCTCGGTAGATTAACCTGAAGGGATTTACAGAAAAATTCTGGCAAATCAACTCGAAAGGATTTACAATTCGTCAGCCAAACAAGAAGGGCCTAACCCCAAGGGTATCAGGGAGATTTGACTGGGTGGGGAAAATGCAAGCAGATCAACTCGAAGGGATCTATGGAAAATCCAGGGAGAAAAACCCGAAGGGATCTACGGAAAATCCTAGCAGATTAATCTGAAGGAGGGATATACGGGAAAATCCTAACAAGAAGGGCCTAACCCCAAGGGTATCAAGGAGATTTGACCGGGTGGGGAAAATGCAGGCAGATCAACTTGAAGGGATCTACGGAAAATCCAGGGAGAACAACCCGAAGGGATCTACGGAAAATCCTAGCAGATTTCTACGGAAAATCCAGGGAGAACAACCCGAAGGGATCTACGGAAAATCCTAGCAGATTAACCTGAAGGGATATACGAGAAAATCCTGCAAGATTAACTTGAAGGGATCTACTGGAAAATCCTGGCAAATCAACTCGAATGGATCTACTTCTCGTTGGCCAAACAAACATGGCCTAACCACAAAGGCATCAATGATATTTGACCCAATAACCTCCCAACCAACAAAGTACTTAGCCATTAAAATTCAACCAATTGAGCTAACCCTTATGACTATATATATATATATATATATATATAACTTTTAATTTTTTCAAATTAAATTAATATCAGATTTGCATGATAATAATTAATAAAAATATTACAAATTACAATATTAAAAAAAACAAAAACAATAATAGAAAATAAAAAGAACACTAATATATAATATGGAAAAAAACACTAATATATAATAGGTCAATAAATGAAAAAAATAATAAAAATAAAGTATTATATATACTTTTTATATTTAAAGATATTTGGAAAAGTTGTACACATTAACTTACAAACTGATATGGTGCGTATAGGTTAAAAAAAGATGAAAAAGTTAATAGAAAATATTAGATACATTTTTTTATCAAACATAATTTTACATTCTTGCTATTGAAATTTTATGGTTTTCTACTAATTGATATATTGTTTACACTATGGAAAAGGTAATAGAAGTAAAGTAGTAAATATATATATTGCTTTATTTAAATGTATATTATTTTAATTAAAAATAGATCTAAGTGATTTATACTCATTAATTATTCATGTATAGTTAATAGCTTTATAAATTTGGAATTTTATTAATTAGATTTGGTGAAAATATTATTTGTGGAAAATATTTATATTTAAACCAAAAAAATATAAAGATATGCATAACTTTAATCATAAATTAGGTTGAATTTTTTTTCATAAAAATGTTTAGCCTAATTTTCTTTACAATTTTAATTTTAGTGAAATAGATGAAATTCTACTTGAAAAAAATTATTATTTTTTCCCAAGGAAAAATCATAATTTTCATTAAGTTTGAAAATTACATGCTATAGATGCATTGCATATGAATTTTTGTGACTGTGGTCACGTACATATAGTTCATCAAAATTCCCCAATGGGGTGTACATCAGAGTCTTATAATAACATAATTACAATAATTACAATATTTAGATCAGATGTATCAAGATCTTCGTTCAATGCTGTCAAAAACTGTCAAAATCAGATCTGTTGGTTTTCAATATCAGGCTGATCTATGAAAGGACAGTGATAATAGCTGAAATGTTGTGTGTCATTTTGCTCCTCTATGTGCCACCCTATGTTGGATCGCTGCCTCCTTGGAAAGCTTGTCGAGATTTTGTTGCGTTCCATGTATATGTGAGTACATGAGATAGACGAGAATTGATCTTTCAAATGCCAAATATCTTCCAATATAGATTGTAGTGTGTGTACATGACATAATGCAGATTTTTTGAACCAGTTTATGATGATTTTAGAATCTCCAAATACTTGTAAGTGAAGAATGTTATGCTCTAATGCAAACTGAAGGAGATGACGGAGAGTAATTAGTTCAGCAAAATTTTTTGTATCAGCTCCCAGACCCATCTTGATATTGTATGAGTGCTGATGGGAGAGGTGAAGAAAAGCGCCACCCCCGCATCCCATGGGCTAAGCTGATCCATCGAAAAAAGCCCAAGGAATGTTGAAATTGATAGTCTCAAGAATGATGATTCTAGGAGGTGTGGGAGGCTCATCTTCGAGGATGCTAGAGTAGCTAGATATAATGTTGGACGAAATCAAATGCCAGATTGGGGGACGATCTTCGAAGATAGATGCATTACTGGCCAGCCAGATGCCCCAACAGATGAGTAGAGGGAGGCATTTAGCTTTATTTGAAGAGGCAGAGTTCCACCAGAGCTTCCATGGCTCCCCTAAATTTAGGCCCTGCCAAATCAGATTGATGCCTAGATTTGTAGTGATAGATGACCAGAGCACAATAGTCGATCTGCAGTGAAGGAGAAGGTGATCGATGGATTCAGAGTCATTTATAAAGAGGGTGCACCAAGTGGGGCCATGAATGGAGCGTTTAAGAAGGTTATCCATGGTAGGTGCGATGTAGTTGAGTGCACACCACAAAAAAATTCTGGTGCATGGAGGCGCCTTTGAGCTTCCAAATGAGATGCCACCACCAGTCCCGTCTTTGTGGGAGATGATCCAGGTATATATTCAAGTATCCTTCCTTTGGAGTACAGATCTCGGATTTAGTGGGGGCCCATATGATTTCATCATCCCCTGTTCCAATGCAGATGTGACATTCTTCTAGAGTTGATGTATAGTTCTGCCAAGTATGTTGCATATGCCCCGGAAGTCCGAGCTAGTTGGCTGTTTTCCATCCTTGTGTAAAGAGGGTCGTGGTCTGTGGATCCGATATCTGTGAAATATAACGAATGCCCTGCTCAGACAGATGTTTGATAACATCAGGAGGGAGAGAGTGTGCATTCCCACTGCCAGACCAGGGATCAATGCCGATGCAGGCTTGATTCCCAGATCTGATTCTCCAGGAAAGGTCGTTTATGATGAGTGGCAAAGATGTGATGACCGCCTTCCAAATGGATGATATGTTGCGGAGACTCCAAGATGGCAGACGAATCCAATCAATGATGTTCATTGGCCGGATGTATTTCATATATACCACATGTGTCCAGAGATTCTTGGTTGTCATGATTTCCCATCCCATTTTTGGAGCAAGGGCTTTTGCAAAGATGTCCATATTTTTTATACCCCATTCTCCCCATTTTTTGGGGAGGACAATGTTGTCCCATGTTACCCATGCAAATGTCTATCCCTCCCTCTTGCCATTCCATAGGAATCCACTACAAAGTCGTTGAATGCAGGAGATAATGGTCCGAGGTATCCAAGCCAAGGACATCCAATAAACTGGACTAGCTTCCAAAAAAGATTTAAGTAGAGTTAGCCGGCCAGCCCGAGACAACCATCTGTTGTGCCAAATACAAATGCATTTTTGCAATTTGGAAATGAGCCAGGTCCAATCAACTATGTGGTAGTCAGAGGGTTTCAACCTAAACCCAAGATATCTAAGACCATCCTGAGGATTCAATGAGGGAAAAGGAAACCGATTAAGGGCTAGTCCTCTTTCCTGGGGGGAGCATATGTTGATAGTGATGGTCGATGTTAAAGCATTACACACCATACTCGTGGATATATTGAAATTAGCAAGAACTGCTGCAAAAGATAGGATATCACCTATATATCCCTTGAGAAAAATGAGTACATCATCTACAAATAGAAAATGAGTGAGGGTGCATCCTTAAGCTATTCTGATGCCCTGCAGGCAACCCAGGTGTTTCTCATTCATGATCAATTTGCTAAGAGCTTCTATTATGAGAAGAAAAAGGAGGGGTGAGAGGGGGAAGCCTTGACGAAGTCCTATTTCTGAGTGGAAAAATGGAGACGCAAAGCCATTGTTGAGTAAAATGAAGGAAACATTGGTGATACAACACATGATCCATTTGATGAAATTGGAGGGGAAACCCAAGTGTGTGAGTATCATGCGGATGTAGAGCCAATTGGCTTGGTCAAATGCCTTTGCGAGGTCCAATTTGAGGATGATACTTTTGAGCTTTTTGTGTTTGATAGAGTGTAGCACCTCCTGAGAAGTGCCTATTGCTTCGTGAATTTGGCGATGGTGCAGAAAGGCAAATTGTTCAGGTGAAATGTGCTCAGAGAGAATGGGCTTAATACAATTTGTGATGATTTTGGCAAGGATATTACAAATGCAGTTGCAAAGGGAGATTTGACGAAAATCAGAGAAATGCTAAGTGTTAGCCATCAGTAATTTTTTCTATTTTGAAGATGACTAAATATTTGTCCTGGTTTTCTAAAAACAAGATTCATGAATATTGTGAGTTTTAGAAATATCACTGCCTTCATTATCCTAAGTCAACCTATTTTGTTATATTTCATCTTTGCCTTCCCTGTTTACCTTAATGCTCTTAAAGGAATTCATGATTGGGCCTATTTACCTCATTGTCACCTTCCTCCTTACCACACTCTCATTCACTCTTTTCTCCTGCCAAAATTGCTTCTTTCCTCTGCCTTACACTTCATTTCTCCATGAAAAATCCCTTTCCCTTTAAAAACCATTTCCCTTTCTTTTCATTTAAAACTATGTAAAATCATTTTTTACATAGTATTGAGGGTAAAAAGAAGCGTTTCGGTATATTTTATGCTAAAAAACTCTATTTAAATATGATAAAAACCCGACCTTTTTTATTTTCCTACCTGACCCTTGTGTTTTAATCCAATCCCTTTATAAAATTTAGAGCCCCCTCGCTTTAATGATTTTACCTCTATAAATGTTAAAATCCCGCTCCTAGGTTAAACTCGAGCTCCTTTCCCTTAAGCCCTAACTCGCATGCATTTCAACCCCGCCTTCATATAACCCTACCATAAGCTACGTGCTCCGCTTTAAAACGTGACCTTGGACCCACTCTCCGTTGAACTTCGCGCCCCAACAAGATCACGCCACTTGTCCAGGGCTCCACCCTTCGCACCTACCCACCTCTGCGACCACTGTTGATCTCACTCCCCAAGATCTGATGTCCCAAATCGCATATCAAAAATTAAAAAGCACTGGGGATAATGTTCTTTAACCCTTGCGATATAGGCGGTTTCGCACTACCATGCGTCATCCTATGAACCATATTGCACACCAACTCGAAAATCGTAACCGCCGTCTTTGCTATGCAAAAACCACTCCCAGTTTTTCGAAAATCGCTCCCGGTTTTTCGAAAACCACGTCTCCATTTCGCGCACTTATTCAAATCTCCCGTTCCATTTGAACTACCCACGGGTTCGGCCTACAGAACCAAGCCTCCAATTCACCATTCTTGCCCCTGAAAATGCCCAAAAAACCCCTAAAAAAGCAGTAAGCCCTCCCTGCATGGTTTTAAAGCTAATTATTTTTTTTGATGTGCAGGTTTAATGGCAGAGATGCATGAAATGCACTTCGAAGGTCCAAAAACAATTGAATAAATGTTCTGGGTGATGATCCAGAGGATTTGTCTCATTAAAAGAGACCAGAGGCCCTATTTCGAGCTTAAATCATTGATAAAACATGGTTATCGATGGTATTTTAACCCTCTATCCACGAAGAATGCGTCCCTGAACAGAAGACGTATACAAACAGAGAGCATGGTGAGAGGAAAGGCAGTCAAAGGAATGTAACAAAGCTAAAGACAATGTTAAGATAGGTTAATCACTGATTAAAAGATAAAACCAAAGGATTAGCCAGCAAAGCAGAGTTTAAAGAAAGTAAAGGTAGACAAATAGAGGTTAAAATATTAAAGGATTAAAGACATAAGATCAAAGGGTTAATCAAAGGGATTAAGTCATAAAGCGTAGATAAAGGAAGAATAAAGAGCAAGGACAATAAAACAGAGAGTTAAGAGGCAGATCCAAAGTTTTAAGGCCTAAACAGAGTTTAATGATAAACATAAGCAGACTAAACATAGGAGCACATTCGAAGGGTCAAATCCACAGAGTCAGTTACTTATTCAAAGATATTCTGCCACCTACAACATGTTTTTTGTCCATAAAGAATCAATCAGTTATTACACACAGTCAGAGATATTTTTCTATCTACCAACAATTATTGAAAAGTTATTAAAAAGCCTTAAAGTCAAGCTTTTCACATACATCAACTCAAAAGTTAAGATAGGAGTTATTATTTCAGAGAAACACCTTCAGATATTTTTGCCTTGGGCCTTGCATGTTCTCAAAGGTTAAAAACTCATTAACTCTGTAATAAATGATACACAAGCCCTAACTTAGCTTCACCTCCTCATTTGCTGGATAAATAGAGCATTGAGACCTCATTTGTAATGTTGGATGTTTTATTGAGAGTAATATACAAACTTTGAGATTGATAGAAATTGGCTTTGGTGCTTGATGATGGCTTTGGACAATGCATCTGTGGATTAAGCTCACTCTTAGGATTCATTAAGCTTGGTTAGATGGTGATGTATTCCATCTTTATGTTTGTTTTCTTCAGTTATTCATTCTGTTTATGATTCATTTAGTCATAGAGCAGAAATAGAGAATAGGATTTTCCTTCTTGGCACCCTACTTCTGCCTGCCTCTTTGATTTCTATGTTTTCTTCTTCAAAGTTTTGCTAAAAGAATCCTTAAATGCTCTTTAGTATTACTAAGAGGTTATGTAAATTTCTATTTGTTTACAAGCAAGTTTCAGAGAATCCTTCATTGCTCTTTTAGCTTACTTATCTGTTGATTTTAGGAGCCGTTTAGCCTAGTTGATATTGAAGGATCCTTCACTTCTCTTCAAGTTTATTATGCTATCATCTTAGAAGCTTTTTCTTGTTTACTAGTTTGTTAGAGGATCCTTGATTTCCCATTAATTCACTATTCACACAACTCCATGTTTATTTCATTATCCTTAGACCTACTTAGATCCATTTGACCTTGTCAACTTTTCCTTTGAACTATCCTTGACTCATTTTTACATTGTCACAAATACCCTTGCAGACCCCATATCCCAATGGATCGATCCTCTCTTATTCTACATATTTCTCTTAACAATCTACCCAACCAAAAACAACAAAAAAATACTACACTTAACGAACTAGCCTAAAATCAAACCCTAAAATCAAACAAGTTCATATCCTTTACACAAAATAGAGAGAGCCCTCTCTGAGTCCAGGAAGGCTAGGTCCTAGGACTCCTAAGACTGGTCTGATGTTACCCTGTGCATTTTATCTCACCAATCTAACAAATCATGGGACACGAACATAATGGCGATCACGGTGGGACCTTTCTGAGTCAGTGACAATCTAAGTACTCCTTAGAACTTCATAAACCCTTAGCAAAATGATAACTCAACTGTAGGACGCTCATAGAAACCTTAGGGTTATATAAAGGAACTTAGAAAACCCCAAAAAATCCCTAGATTGGTTTTTTTTAGTTATTTGGTGGTGGACCATAACACATATCCTTAAAACAGCAAAAAACATCCACCTGGCAACTCCACAAGCCTCCAGTAGGCCTTCTAACTTTACTAGTCTTCATAGATTTCCCTAGGATTGTGTCAAATCAGCCCTGAGAAGTCTAGAGGCCTAGTCACACACTGTGTGAGTTTAGAAAACATTAAGAGAGGTCATCTTTCTGAAAACAATCATAAACTTTCAGCCTCTCTATACCTTGGGTTTGAAATCTGGCTTCACAAAGGATCAATACCAGATCTCACCCGGACCCAAACCCTCCCACTATAGTTGATGAACCAGAAAAGATTTTGTGGAAACTTCTAAAACTGAAAAATCAACTACTATTAGGACCATTCATAGAGCAAGCTCTGTCCCTGAACATCTTACAGCCCTGGAAGATCCCCAGTTTGACTTACACCATACAAGAAATCTTTTCAGAATCAAGTCACAAAGTGGGATTGACCAGACTGACCTTGAGCCCTTAAATTTGCCGCAGATTTCTAGTAGAGAAGCCTTTCCTTCCACTCCTCGCGACTTTCATCTTCTCCATCACTTTGGCTCCTTTTATCCCAAGTCTGCTCAAAATCAGTTTGCTGGGCCAAGTACCTCTACCACCCCCATCCACACATCCACTATTCAAATCACTCCACGTCATCCCCCAACTCCTCTCACAAACCCTCCCCTTGTAAATCCTCCTTGGATCCCATTCCTTCCCATCATGGCGGCATGGT
The DNA here is from genome assembly GCA_034641835.2 of Pinus albicaulis. Taxonomy (NCBI): domain Eukaryota; kingdom Viridiplantae; phylum Streptophyta; class Pinopsida; order Pinales; family Pinaceae; genus Pinus; species Pinus albicaulis. The sequence continues at coordinate 927,870,791 of CM076575.1, read as the reverse complement.
ATGCCCCCTTGGCATTGCCACAACCTTTGTTACCTTTGCCAAATGATTACCAATCCAAAATCCCTCACTTTACCGGAGTTGAATCCATCATTGCCCAACAACATGTAGATAGGATAACCGATGCCTTTGATTACATGGAATTAGAAGAGGAAACCATTAAAATAAGGATTTTTGCACAAAGCTTAGGAGGAGAAGCCAAACAATGGTTCAAAATCTTGACTCCTAACAACATACTTGATCTCCCTTCCCTTTACCAGGAATTTATAAACAAGTGGGAAATCAAGAAAAACCCTCTCCAAATCCTCTCAGAATATAACAACCTTAAGAGAAATATCGGGGAAAGTGTCCAAGACTATTGTACCAGTTTCAATAGTGTTTACAATGCCCTCCCACTAGACACGAAACCCCCACAAGGCTTAGCTTTAGCAAAATTTCTAGAAGCTTTAGATCCAAACATGGCCTATCAATTAAGAGATAAAGATACCCTAACTTTAGAAGACATGCAAAGGGGAGCTGTGAGTGTAGAGGCCAACCTGATTGAAAAAAGGGCTAGGATGAGATCAAAAAAGATAGTCACTTACAAAGATGAAACTATGGCCTCAACCTCCTCATCTGATGCCAAAATTGGCAATTTAGTGAGAGTAATGGAAAGGATAAACTTGAGTGAAAGAACATCTCCTAGGGAAAACCAAGAAAATCCCCAAAACAGAAATAGGAATCCAAATTTCAGAAGAGACCCTCCCCAAAACAGACCAAGAGACAATGACCAACAAATCAGGTCCCCTTTCCAAGACAAGTATGTAAATGAAGAGGGAAGAGAGACTGAACAGCCGAAAGAAAGCCATGTAAACTTAATAGGCTCTGATAATGAGGATGATGTTTTTCTTACAAAAGAAGAACAAGGGTTCTTTTCCTCAAACCAAAATGATAGAATAAACTATGAGGATTCTGAAGAGTACAAATTGGGATTTGAAAATTCCATAATAGAGGTTGATAGGCAATATGACCTTAGAAGCAAAAATAATCAAGATATCTCCAAGAAAAACAAATTAGAAACTGCTGATGGAAAATCCCCTGAAAACATTATTAAGAAAACAACAGAAAACACTATCACCATGGCTAAAAAATCTGAAAAAAACAAAGACAAAACCAGCCAATCAAATGGTGACCCAAGCTGCCCTAGTGCATCAACTAGTGGCCCTAGTAAAACTGTTCTAAGTAGCAGTCCTAATAAAACTCAGCAAATCAAAATTGCCGAAAATACTATGTGTGACAAAACTAATGTAAATATACCAAAAACACTAGCACCGTTTAGTTTGGAGGGATAGATTGCTAAGATCAAAATAAACATGCCCCTTATTGAACTAGTGACCCAAGATATATATAGGAATTAAGTCTTGAAAGCTTTGAATATAGGAAATGACACAGATACTTTGAACTTGACAGATGAAAAACTAGAATTGTTGTTTGGACCCAATGTAGAGGGAAAATACCAAGAAGGATCCATTCCTCCTTTCTATGTTAGCTTAAACATACATGAAAAAATCTTACATAATGCCATGCTAGACTCTGGTGCCTCTCACAACCTCATGCCAAAGGTAGTGATGGAGAGATTAGGCCTAGAAATAACCAAACTTTACAAAGACCTATATTCTTTCGATTCAAGCAGAGTCAAGTGTTTGGGCCTAATCAAGGATTTAAGTGTCAATATGACACAAATCCCTGCTAAGGGTCTTGTCATGGACATAGTAATAGCTGACATTCCCCCCAAATATGGCATGATTTTATCTAGTTCATGGGGAGCCAAGCTTTAGGGGAACCTCCAACTTGACATGTCTTATGCTACCATCCCTGTTTTTAACCAAACAAAGAGATTGTACCAGGAATCACACATGAAGTATATGGTAAGCAGCCTAGATAGGCCAAAAAACACCCCTCTTTATTCAATCCATTCAGACCTTGAATCATTTATCTTATATAATAATGATGACATTGATGAACAAGCAAATGAAAATGAGAAAAATCTAGGCCTACCATAACAGTCAAAGCAGTCGTCAAATGAAGAAAATAACAACCAAAACTCTAGTAGCTCTGAACAACAATGTAGTGGTGAATCTAAACTTGAAACACTTTGGAACATAAGCTTTGATGGATCTTGTGGCAAAGAAGGTTCAGGAGTCGGGGTTTGGATCCACAACATAAATGAAGGCCACTCCTACAAACTAGATTTTCTATGCACTAATAATATAGCAGAATATGAAGCTCTCCTCCTTGGTTTACATTTGCTTAAAAACATAGGAGCTAAGAAGATCTATGTCCAAGGAGATTCAGAGCTGATCATTAGGCAGATCAAAGGTGAATATTCAACAAAGAATCCTAGGCTAAGAGAATATAGGAATGTTGCCTTAGACCTCCTGAAATTTTTTGAGAAGTATGAACTTACCTCCATTCCTAGAGCTCAAAACACCCTTGCTAATGAACTTGCATTTACTTCCAGCACTTGCCAAACACCTCATACAAATGAAAAAAACACCCTAGAAGTCAAGTATAGACCAGCAGTTTCAGATAACATTGATTATTGGAAAGTATTTGAAAATGACAAACAGATTGAGGACTTCTTGCAGCCTAAAGCTAAGTTTGAATTGTCAAAATCAGACTTAATCCATCAAGAAGATTGTTGTGCTAAAGAACAAGCCCATAAAACAAAGCTGCCTTGTATTGCTGATATAAACATGCTAAAAAATCCTCTTGAGGCTGAATTGTTTGAAGATTTAGATCAAAAACACCTTCTTGAGGTTTTACAATGCAAAGATAATTCATTACCAAGAGGTCTTGCACCATTAGAAGAATTGTTTAATTTTAATGATGTTGCTAGGAAGCCAAAAATGGAAAACACCGAGTCTGATGTAGAAGAATGCAACATAAGCAGCTTAGGAGAACCCAAAATGATCAAGCTATCCAAAACTCTTCCTCCTCAAATAAAATAGAAATATATTGAGCTTTTTAAAGAGTTTAAGGATGTGTTTGCATGGGGATATGAAGACTTGAAGTCCTATGACAAAAACATTATCAACATAAAATTCCTCTCAAGGAAAATAAAAAACCATTCAAACAAGAATTGAGAAGAATAAACCTTGTCTTAGTACCGTTAGTTGAGAAAGAGATTAAAAAGATGTATAATGCTAGGATCATAGTCCCTCTTAGGTACTCAGAATGTGTTTCAAACCTTGTGTCAGTTAGGAAGAAGACCAGCGAGATTAGGCTTTGCATTGACTTCAGAAATTTGAACAAGGCCTCCCTGAAAGATAACTATCCCTTGCTTAAAATGGATCACTTACTTCAAAGGGTAGTTGGCTCTAAGAGAATATCATTGCTTGATGGATTTTCAGGTTACAATCAGGTACTAGTACTTCCAAGTGATCAACACAAAACTGCTTTCACTACACCCTGGGGCACATTCATGTATGTTAAAATGCCTTTTGGGCTAATGAAGGCAAGGACCACTTTTCAAAGGGCCATGGATATATATTTTCCAGAAGACATAGGTTATTTCATAGTCATATACCTTGATGACATCACTGTCTATTCTAAGACTAATGAAGAGCACTTAGTCCACTTGAGAAAAATATTTGAAAAATGTAGGAAGTATGGACTATCTTTGAATCCCAAGAAAACATTGTTTGGCCTTTAGGAAGGTAAACTCCTAGGCCACATCATTTCTGAAGAAGGGATAAGAATAGACCCCAAAAGGATTGAAGGTATACTACAAATTAGCCATCCTAGAAACATTAAGGAGCTGTAATATTTCATTGGAAAGATAAAATTTTTGATAAGGTTCATTCCTAACCTCGCTAAACTCCTAAGAAATATCACAAACATGTTGAAAAGAGGAGTAGGAGTTAAGTGGAAAAAGGAAGCCAAAAAATCCTTCATTAGGGGAATTTTGAGGTCTAAAATGGGCCTCCTAAGGAAAATGTACAATCAAAATTCACTTTATGAGAACCAATCACATTTTAAGGGTTGACATCATCCCTAATGGTTGAGGTGGCATTACTTGAGTTAAAGGTACTTACTTGTCACATTCTCAATGGTGGATAAAAACTCATGATTAACCATGGTAGTGCTCTAAGTACTTTAAAAGTCAAAGTAAAGTACTCATAATAAGTGTTGTTTCACACTTTTTAAATAAAAATATATTATTGTCATTTCATATTTCTTGAAAGAAACAATGCATATCCCTATACATTTATTATATTATATTATATTATTTTTATATAGTATATTAATTACATGCTATTATACAATTTAAATAATATGAATTTTAATTAATAGCATATAATATAATTAAGAATTTATAAATTTATATTTATATTTTATTTTAAGTTATTTAAGTACAAAGGACAAATGCATTAGTTTTTCAATGATAATGATTTTTTCTTGAAAATATCATTCTTGTTTATAGTCACATTAATACAATTTTTTTATCAATTTTATTTTGGTACAACTTTTGAATTGAATTTAACTATGGTTACATGGATTGTAGTGCAAAAAGTGAATTGAAAATTCATAAATATTATTTTATTGGTTTAGCTATTATTTTATTATTTCCTTAGGAGGCCCATTTTAGACCTCAAAATTCTCCTAATGCAAACTGGTGAAACAAGCCCTTACTCAAACACCAGTTCTAATTAGCGTCAACTTTACCAATGATTTCTTCATTTTCTCTGTTGCATCCAAACACACTGTTGCTGTTGTATTTCTTCAAAAGAACATGATGGGACAAGAACAACCCATAGCCTTTTTTAGTAAAGCATTAAGAGATGCTCCCTTAAAACACAACATCATGGAGAAAAAAGCCTTTGCCTTGATCAAAGCATTGAAAGATTTTCGAGTCTACATTTTGCACTGTCATATCATTGCTTTTGTTCCACACACAGTTGTTAAGGACATTCTAAATCATGACCCTAATGGTAAAAGGGGTAAATGGGTTGCTATCATCTTAGAATATGATATAGAAATCAGACCCACTAAAATGGTTAAAGGACAAGGACTAGCAAAACTCATGGCTGAATCAAATTTCCAAGCATTAGACATAAATATGGTTGATGCATTAGAGGAACATGAAAAGTTCACAGCTCCCTACATTGAAGAAGTATTTTTGAATTCATCTTGGTATGCTGATATCCTATATGTGCTTTTTAATCTTAATACTCCTCCTTATTTATCAAAGACAAAAGCTAGATTCTTGAAACAAAAAGCTTTAAATTTCTGCATTTTAGATGGAGTTTTGTATTGGAAGAATTCTATTGGCATATTACTTAAATTTTTGCTTGAGAATGATGTAGATAAAATAATGCATGAGCCGCATGAGGGAGAATGTGGAGGTCATCTCTATTGGAAAACCACAACTAATAAAATCCTTAGAGATGGCTACTATTGGCCCACCCTCTTCCCTGACACCCATAAATTGGTTGTGACTTTCCATAAGTGCCAAATTTTTTATGGAAAGAGAAAACTTCTACCTTTGCCTTTGCATCCCATCAGTGTTGAAGCTCCTTTTCAACAATGGGGTTTGGACATCATTGTAGAGATCCACCCTACCTCATCTACCCAACACAAGTGGATCCTCACTACTACTGATTATTTCACCAAATGGATAGAAGCCATCCCTTCTAGGAATGCCACCAACTCAGTCATTATCAAATTCCTTGAGACCAAAATCTTGTCCAGATTTGGTTGTCCTTGAAAGATCATTACCGATAATGCTACTGCCTTCAAATCCAGAAGAATGGTTGACTTTTTTTATAACTATCATACCACCCTGGGGCATTCCAAAGCTTATTACCCTCAAGGTAATGGGTTAGCTGAGTCCTCCAAAAAAATTCTGGTGAACATCATCAAGAAGTTGCTGGAACAGAACCAAAAATCATGGCACAGTAAGATAGTGCATGCATTATGGGCTGATAGACTAACCACTAAGAAATCAATCAGTACGTCCCCCTATCAGTTAGTATATGGCATGGATGCAGTCTTCCCAACATCCTTGGGAGTTCTAGCCATGAAGCTCCTCCAAGAAATGAAATCAGAAGAAAATGACATGCAAAGGAGACTAAACCAAACCATTAATTTGCAGCAGTAAAGGGAGGAAGTTTACAAAATGACACAAGCAGTACAAGAAAACATAAAGAAGATATTTGACAGAAGATCCAAAGCCAATGATTTCCACATTGGAGACACAGTGCTAAAATGGGATTCTTGGACAGAAGACAAAGGAAAACATGGCAAATTTGAAAATTTATGGAAGGGTCCTTACATCATTCATTCAGTCAGAGGTAATAATGCTTTCTTTTTACAAGAGCTGAATGGAGTAGAGGTATTTGGAGGTTCTGTCAATGGCAGGATGCTCAAGCACTATTTTTGTCAAAATTCCTAATTTGAAGCTTTCATTCATTATACATAACATTGCTTAGTGAAAAATCAGTAAAACAAAAAACAAAAAATACATAGAAAAGAAGAAAAAGAGGGCAGGAAAGGAATATGTACAGCCCCATACCTAACAAGAGTGTTGTTGAAAGTGTGCAAGCCTAAATGCCACTACTTATTAAGAATAAGAGTCTTGTTTATTCATCTAGCCTAATCATGGTTGAACATGTTTTGAATTTCTGTTGATAGGTTAGTGAAAGAAAGCTTGTCAAAACCAATTAAACTTGATTTATTAGTAAGAGTAGATTAGGAAGAAAAAATGTTGGTTCTAAATGATCAAAATCTGGACCAAAGGAAAGAGAGGGGTACATAAGAAATTTCAAAATACAATCCCTCAAGTTTTGTCTTTCTTTCTGCAAATAAAATCTGTGTGCAACTTGTACAAAATGCCAAAGCTTATAACAAATCAGACTGTCTGGTTCTGATTTGGTTATATTTTCAATTTCCTGTTTTAGATTAGAGAATGAAAATCTGTCAAACTGTTTAAACTTGACAGATAGGTAGATTAGGTAGAGAAATAAATGAGATCATTAGGTTAATCTGAACTCTTGGATGACATGAGTGTAGAAATAGATAGTTTCATATTTTCATAAGAAAAATGATGCTAAGGGTTTACAAATCTAAATGCACCCAATGAAGAAAAAATGCTAGAAAAGGTATGATGGGTAGGTAGAAGTGAAGTTGAAGCAATCATGTCTTTTAGATTATTAAGATCATAGCTTCAAGAGAAACATCAGCAAGTGAAAGAAGAAAAACCTGCCAAATGGATAAGGCACTGGCCTTCAAAACTCAAAGATTTGATATTTGAAATTCTGGACAACTCCTGAAAGGAGATGCCCTCCCCAAGTGGAGCCACTGTTAGTCATCAGTAATTTTTGCTATTTTGAAGATGACTAAATATTTGTCCTGGGTTTCTAAAAACAAGATTCATGAATATTGTGAGTTTTAGAAATCTCACTACCTTCATTATTCTAAATCAACCTATTTTTTTATATTTCATCTCTGCCTTCCCAGTTTACCTTGCTGCTCTCAAAGGAATTCATGATTGGGCTTGTTTACCTCATTGTCACCTTCCTCCTTACCACATTCTCATTCACTCTTTTCTCTTGCCAAAATTGCTTCTTTCCTCTGCCTTACTCTTCATTTCTCCACGAAAAATCCCTTTCCCTTTAAAAACCATTTCCCTTTCTTTTCATTTAAAACTATGTAAAAATCCTTTTTTACATAGTCTTAAGGGTAAAAAGAAGCGTGTTGGGATCTTTTATGCTAAAAACATTGTTTAAAATATGATAAAAACCCGAACTTTTTTATTTTTCCTACCCGACCCTTATGTTTTAATCCAATCCCTTTATAAACTTTAGAGCCCCCCCGCTTTGATGATTTTACCTCTATAAACGTTAAAACCCCTCTCCTAGGTTAAACTCGGGCTCCTTTCCCTTAAGCTCTAGTCCACATGCATTTCAACCCTGCCTTCATATAACCCTGCAATAAGCTACACACCCCGCTTTAAAACTTGACCCTGGGCCCACTCTCTGTTGAACTTCGCGCCCCAACAAGATCGCGCCACTTGTCCCAGGGCTCCACCATTCACACCTACCCCCCTTTGTGACCACCGTCGATCTCACTCCCCGAAATCCGACGTCCCAAATCGCATATCGAAAATTAAAAAGCACCTGGGATAACGTTCTTTAACCCTTGTGATATAGGTGGTTTCGCCCTGCCATGCGTCATCCTCTGAACCATATCGCATGCCAACCCGAAATACCGTTACCACCTTCTCTGCTATGCGAAAACCACTCCCGGTTTTTCGAAAATCGCTTCTCCATTTCGCACCCTTATTCAAATCGCCCCCTCGATTTGAACTCCCCATGGGTTCCACCTACGGAACCAAGCCTCCAATTCACCATTCTTGCCCCTGTAAACACCCAAAAACCCCTAAAAAAGCAATAAGCCCTCCCCGCATGGTTTTAAATCTAATTATTTGTTTTGATGTGCAATTTTAATGGCAGAGATGCATGAAATTCACTTTGAAGGTCCAAAAACAATTGAATAAACGTTCTGGGTGACGATCTAGAGGATTTTTCCCATTAAAAGAGACCAGAGGCCCTATTTCGAGCTTAAATCATTGATAAAACATGGTTATCGATGGTATTTTAACCCTCTATCCACGAAGAATGCGTCCCTGCATAGAAGATGTATACAAACAGAGAGCACGGTGAGGGGAAAGACAGTAAAATGACTGTAACAAAGCTAAAGGCAAGGTTAAGAGAGGTTAATAACTAATTAAAGGATAAAACCAAAGGATTAGCCAACAAAGCAGAGTTTACAGAAAGTAAAGGTAGAAAAATAAAGGTTAAAAGATTAAAGGATTAAAGACATAAGATCAAAGGGTTAATCAAAGGGATTAAGTCATAAAGCATAGATAAAGGCAGAATAAAGATCAAGGACAGTAAAACAGAGAGTTAAGAGGCAGATCCAAATTTTTAAGGCCTAAACAAAGTTTAATGATAAACAGAAGCAGACTAAACATAGGAGCACATTCAAAGGATCAAATCCATAGAGTCAATTATTTCTTCAAAGATATTCTGCCACCTACATCATGCTTTTTGTCCATAAAGAATCAAACAATTATTACACACAGTCAGAGATATTTTTCTACCTACTAGCAGTTATTGCAAAGTTATTAAAAAGCTTTAAAGTCAAGCTTTACACATATATCAACTCAGAAGTTAAGATAGGAGTTATTATTTCAGAGAAACACCTTCAGATATTTTTGCCTTGGGCCTTGCATGGTCTCAAAGGTCAAAAACTCATTAACTCTGTAATAAATGATACACAAGCCCTAACTTAGATTCACCCATAGGGTCTTCACTAAGGTGGCAATACCATACCACGTGGGTTTATATTGGGGGATATTTATTGAGGAAAAAATGGCATAATATATTGGGGGATATATAGGGGGTAAACAATTTTTATATTGGCAGGTATAAAAAATGGAGCTCAAAGTTAATGAAAAAATATAAAGGGGTCTAAGAGATGTTAATGAAAAAATGCATATCTACAATATCTAGTGGAAGTAGGGGTTTTTAAAATTGGGAAGGTGTATTGGGTTCGTATTGGTAGGGGGTTAAATAATGTGATTTTTAGGGGTCTTTTCCAATATTTAGTCAAATTAAGGGTATTGTTTAATATGCCACGAATGCACGTGATAGATTAGAGGTTCATTTAGTGAAGCCCCTATGGATTCACCTCCTCATTTGCTGGATAAATAGAGCATTGAGACCTCATTTGTAATGTTGGATGTTTTATTGAGAGTAATATACAAACTTTGAGATTGATAGAAATTGGCTTTGGTGCTTGATGATGGCTTTGGACAATGAATCTACGAATTAAGATCACTCTTAGGATTCATTAAGCTTGGTTAGATGGTGATGTATTCCATCTTTATGTTTGTTTTCTTCAGTTATTCATTTTGTTTATGATTCATTTAGTCATAGAGTAGAAATAGAGTTTTGCCTTCTTGGCACCCTACTTCTGCCTGCCTCTTTGATTTCTATGTTTTCTTCTTCAATGTTTTGCTAAAATAATCCTTAAATGCTCTTTAGTATTACTAAGATGTTATGAAAATTTCTATTTGTTTTCAAGAAAGTTTCAGAGAATCCTTCATTTCTCTCTTAGCTTACTTATCTGTTGCTTTTAGGAGTTGTTTAGCCTAATTGATATTGAAGAATCCTTCACTACTCTTCAAGTTTATTATGCTATCATCTTAGAAGATTTTTATTGTTTAATAGTTTGTTAAAGGATCCTTGATTTCCCATTAACTCACTATTCACACAACTCCATGTTTATTTCATTATCCTTAGACCTACTTAGATCCATTTGACCTTGTCAACTTGCCCTTTGAACTATCCTTGACTCATTTTTACATTGTCACAAAGATCCTTGCAGACCCCATAGCCCAATGGATCGATCCTCTCTTATTCTACCTATTTCTCTTGAAAATCTACCCAACAAAAAACAACAAACAAATCCTACACTTAACAAACTAGCTTAAAATCAAATCCTAAAAGCAAACAAGTTCACATCCTTTGCACAAAATAGAGAGAGCCCTCTCTGAGTCCAGGTTGGTTAGGTCCTAGGACTCAAAGACTGGTCTGATGTTACCCTGTGCATTTGATCTCACCAATCTAACAAATCACGGGACACTAACACTGAGGATCATCAGATTTGGGGATTAGGGCAATGAATGTATAATTATAGGCATCGTATAATCTTCCAGTAGTTCAACATTCTTCAACCAAGTTGAGGATATCTGATCCCATGATGTCAAAGAAAGCCAAGTAAAATTCAATGGGCCATCCATCAGGGCCCTGGCTCTTGTCTTTCTAGAACCATTTCAGAGCGTCCTCAATTTCCTGTAAGGTGACAGGTCTCATCAACTGTTCTTCGACATCCTGATCCACAAATCGTGGGAATAATCTAGCTACTCTAATAATCTCAGCTAGATTAGTGTTGTCAGAGGCTTTGTACAGGTTGTGGAAATGGTCCATGCCCATATGAGCCAGTTGATGGAATTTATGAGCTTGATTACCCTGCTGATCCATTAGCGACCATATTTTATTGATAGCTTTGTGACCATTCACAAAATGGTGGAAGAATTTGGAGTTCTCATCCCCATATTTTTGCCAGATGGCTCTACTTCAAAGGCGCCAACTCTCTTCTTGTTCTTTGAGAATCCTTGATCGATCAGAGATTAGCTAAGAGAGTTGTGTTCTGTTATCCTCAGTGCATGTCCTAGACCTCAAGGTCAACTCGATCTCAACAATAGTCTTTTCTGTTTTGTTCAGGGTGTCCTCATCCTTTCTCCTTTTGTCTCTGGCCCATGATTTTGTAAGATTCTTGGTGTCTTTCATATTTATAGGAAAAGCATATGAGGGTGAGGACGTAGGTGCAATAGGATGGGTGGTCCAATATTTGGATACCAGTTCAATGTACTCAGGACAGGCCAGCCAAGTAGCATTGAATTTGAACAGGCTGCAGGGCTTTCTTCGACCAGGAGCAAGTTCCAAATATATAGGAGAGTGATCAGAGATACATTCACATCCCACCCATTGACGATATGATATACTTGTGTTGGTGAGAGCTTCGTGTATCAAGAATCGATCAAGCCTCCTGGCAACCGAGGCCTCCCCGGTCCTGTGATTGCTCCAAGTGGGATGTAACCGGTGCATTGGTATATCTATCAGATGGTGGGACTCAAGGATTTGAGCCATGTTGGCAGCTAGGGGGTCTACATTAGCGTGGGGTCCCCATGATTCAGTTAGGCACAGAGAGAAATTGAGATCCCCACCTATGAAAAGGTTGTGAGCTGATAAGAGGGAAGAGTTGAGAAGGTTGTGCCAGAAGGGTAAGCGGGATGAGCAAGGAGCATATATGTTTATGAGCCGGTATACAGATCCAAGATTGGATGAGAAGATGTCCACCTGGAGGAAACCTTCCCCACCCCACTGATTCAGGATTATTATGGATCTAGGGTTGGAACCAATTAATACTCCTCTTGATCGTCCTTGTGCATCAAATGTATGGAAGTTCTAGCATGGACAGATAGCTTGGAGAGCAGAGATGACATGTTCAGAGGAATCAAGTGTTTCTTGGCGAAAAATAACATCTGTAGGAGTACAGTGCAACAATCTTCGCAGGGCCAATTTCTTTTCTAGGTTGGCCAACCCACGACAATTGAAGGATAGAATTTTAATGAGGTAACCATGGGCTGGGTCGTCTGCGTTCTAAGGACCCCTTCTAGTGTATTTTTTTTTCCCTCGACTATGTCCAATCCAGCTTGTATTATAGCTTTGGAAATATTAGAGTGTCTCCCTTAGCTAGGTTTTGTTTGATTATGTCCTATTAGGCCGAGGCCGCTAGTCTGAAATGTGAGAGTATGTGAATGGGAGAGGGATCAGAGCTGATAGTGATGAGAGATTAGGGAGTCCGAGGATAGATTCAAGGGAGGGTGGGTAAGGGAAGGAGTAGGAATGGAAGGAGGGAGCTCCGAAAAAATGGGATGGGAGGAGGGGGCGGGACAGGTCACCGAAGAGAAAGGGTCAGAGTGCGGGAAGGATAAAGTGCATTGTATGTTTGAAGGAACATATGCAGATGAGTTAATAAGAGAAGCATGGATAGAGGATGAAGAGTTACTCGAAGCAAGATTGGCCGCAGCAGCCCTAGCCCTTGTCATTCGGGGAGAGGGAGGTCCAAGAGGAGCAGAGGAGGGCTTGGGCCCCAAAGCAGAATTCTTCCCTTTGCGTCGGTCCGCAACAACATTGACAGGTGGGGGTGTAGTCGGGCTCATCGTAGCCTGTACTTGATCCGAATTACCTGTTGCATCTGAGCCTTTTAGGAGATGGCATTCCTTGTATAGATTCCCAACTTCATGACATCTACGAAATCTATAGGGGACCCCTTCATAATCGAGAATTTGTATTCTAAAAAAATGCTTCCATCTCAGAGTGATTGTTGCCTCTAATCCATCCCTGGTTTCCAGGTGTACCAAGATCCTAGCCATTGTCATGATGCCAGAAGTGAGATAGGTTTTGTCATGATCCAAATAGGTGCCAAGGGTGTTCCCAATGTGCCTCATGATGTCCTCTGACCAGAAGTGAAGGGGTAGCCCTGGTAGCCTAACCCATATTGGGCCAGCTCCAATTTGTTCTCAATCAGGATCGAAAAGGGGGCTCCATCTTTTGAACATGATTGGTGCCTGTTCAATATGCCACAGTTTCGATAGGACCCATGCAACCTACTCTGATCGATGGAATCAGAGAGCAAACCATCCACGAGGGAGGATGACAATCCAGGGCAGCTCTTCCATGATAGGTCTCCATATCTCATTCGTCCAGTTGTGTAAGCGTGTGAGGTTATATCTGCGCCCCCTCACATGCCCCACCAGGACTCTGTCTGCTGTGTCCATCACTTCTTCCATGTGTAGCCCTGCCTCAAGGGTTAAGTCAAAATTCCGATTGCCTTTCTTGATGCAATTCGAGCATTTTTTTCCTTTGAGTGGAGGGTTTGAGATCTGATGGGCTAGGAGGGGGTCAGATCCACTGTCAGTGGTGACAATATTTAGGTCATTAGGGGGAAGGGTTACAGGCGAGGCATTAAAACAAATCGATGATGAGATATCAGGTCTAGAAGGAGCTGCAGTTATCAGAGACGCAATCCAAAGATCAAGGGGCTGAGAGCTGGAAGGTTCGTGAGGAGGAGATAGGGATGAGCCTTGAAGGCAAGCAGAGAGGAAGTCCAGAGAATCCAGCGAGAAAACTATCGGGCCCTATGCCGGCGAGGAGCTCTGAGGGAAAGTTGGGAGGTCGACAATCGAGAATGGTGGGGAATCAGAGGTCAGAGGTAGTTCAAAAAGGGGATGAGGGAGTGGAGGAGGAAAGCAGGGTCTAGGAAAAGCCACCGCAAGGATGTTGAGGGCCAGTGGGGCATGAGCTGGTGCAGGATAGATGGGGGAACCCCAGATGTCAACACCCTCTAGCGAGTCTGGTGAGTAATCTACCTCCTCGTCTTCCATTGCTGGCTCAGATAAATCGACAAAGCCCGTGCTTGTTGTTCGCTTGTCACCGTAGGATCCGACCGATGGCAACAGAGAGAATCACAATAGAATAGATGCAGTCATTATCAGAGGTGTGCCTACACAAGCCCTAACCCTTCGCAAACCTAAACGGAAAGAGATCTCAGAGATGTGCACATGTGCGTATTCTCCACGGAGGCTTGAATTTTTGCATCTTCGCCCCAAACCTTCAATTGAAAAAAAATTATTAAATACATTAGTTCAAAATTAAAGTGAAGATTGTAACCATGTATTAAAGTGTTTTGTATCCCAACCTTTTAAGGACAATTCATGTGTGAGTTGGATTTATCACAAAGATACTAAGACTCAAAGTTCATTAAAACTTTCTAAAGAATTCTATCGGTTGAGTTTACTTATATAGTCATTGGTGGGTGATTCCAAAGGCACAACACTAAAAATAATGCACCTACAAAAATAACTACAATGAATTAATATTATATAAAGGATCCTTAGATAATAGTGTGATAATAATTGGAATTCAAATAAATGGAAATGAATTCATAAAACAACATATACAATTAATGTTATGAATCATGTCATAATGGAAGAAATCCTTTTCCAACCAAGTTTACAGTTTGAGTTTTAACATACTAGGAGTATAATTGGTGAGTTTCAACGATGGTGAGATAATTAGTAGAGTGCTCTCCTCATTTAAAGATGTGACGGGGGGCGAAAACAAGAATCTAGTGATGGGGCCTACAAGAAAACAAGGAAAAACAACATGGGAGCTAAGTGAGGAGGAAAGAGAGTCAAGTATTCCAACAAAAAAAAATAAACCCCTCAAATTGGAAAATAAATGAATTGGTCAGTGTCTAGCAAAAAAAAAATCCCCTAGTATGAGATTACTTTAACTTAGATGGGGAATTTCATATGGTACATGAAGAATCATGTGGTAACAAGAAATTTCAAGGAGATCTAACTTCCATACAAAGCTTTGAAATGTTAGGTAAATACAAGGTGGAAGCTCAAAGGGTAGGTAGATTTGATGTTGGGTTCTAAGGGCTTTTTCACTACAATATGTGCAAGCACAAAGGATAGAGAAAGGTTCTTTGAAGGTTGGCCTTATTTCTCTAATCAACGTGTTTGCATATAAATTTTGGACTAAAAATTTAATCCATGAGAAAAAAATACTTTATGGAAGATCTTATATAGGCTTTCCTTTACTCTTTTCCTCAAGAGTTTGAAGTGTAAGAGACCATAATTAGGACCAGGAACGTGCTAGGAAGCTTCATCAAAACTTAAAAAATAACTAGGATAGGTATATATACTACTTATGTTCATGTCTCCATCTATATGAACATTTCAATGGATTTTCTAGAGTCAATATGTATTAGTCTACCTGATACATAATGGATATAGACCTTGGATGATGTACATATCCCATTCTATTATTGTAAATGTTATGATTGCAAGAATATGTTCAAATAATACACATTTTATGCCATGGCACCTTAAGGTAGTTACTAGTGAGGATATTTAAGCAGGGTTTTGTCAAAATTCCATAAAGAAGAAAATTAGGCAAGAAAAGCTCCAAACTTATACCCATCAACACTGTTAAATAAGATAAGAAATTCCAAGCCTTAGTAGTAGGGATGGAATAGAAAATGAAAAATCAAGTATAGAATGGGAAAAATAAGAAAATACCATGGCAAAAGCTGATAGCATGAGATTCTCTCCGGAAAATTCAAAGGGAGAACTTGAAAGAAGGAATTAAAAGATAGTAGTTTCAAGCATAGGAGATGTGATGGAGAGGGAAGCTAAATTGGGGATGGAAATAGAGGAGGAGGGATTAATAGAAATAAAGGATGATGACACAAACCATGTAGAAGATGTTGAAATGTTGAAGGTTGATTTGTATTCCTTAATAGAAAAGTATGGGGAGAAACACTAAATCAATCTCATTAAAAGCCAAGTTCAAGCATTCCAAAAATAAATATCAAAATATAAAACTAAAGTAGACTCAACCAAACTATCTCAATGGATTTTATCTAAGGATTAGTATTCCCCCCTCAAACTATGAAAAAATTGGAGTGGAGGTAAAAAAAGGTAGACAAGGAAAACAAGAAAGTAAAAGATTCAAGAAGGTGCATTTCTTTTATATTCGAGGCACATGAAAATATTCCTAGATAGGTATTTAGTCTCTCAATATCAAGTTTAATATGAAAGGGATATGTAGGAATATTATGGGATTGAACAGAATGAGAAAGCAAAGGATCCTCAAGAATATAATTCTGAAGGATAAACCCACCATTCTTATGATTCAAGAAGAAAAATGTAATTAGGAATCATGATGGATATGGAAAAAAATGTTGGAAAGGATGTGAAATAATGATATTAAGTGTAGAGGGATTTTCAAGAGGCTTGGAAATTTTATGCAACACTTCTAGGTGATTGTTGGGATTTCATTGAAGTAGATCAAATGATTTTGTAATATTTATAAAAATTGTATCCTTGGATGTAGAATTCATAGCAAATGTATTTGGACCAAATATTTCTACAATGAAACTAGCATTCCTTTATTTCTTGCAAATTATAGAGGCCTCCATGGAAGATAAGCCATGGATCATAGAGGGGATTTCAAAATGATTACTTCACTTAGGGGAAAAGGATATGGAATTTGAAGAATTGAAGAAGAAAATGAATTTTAAAAGAAACCATAGAAAAATTTAGAATAATTGATAAAACAAGCAATCATTGCCATGCTTGGAACAATAAGAGACTTAGAGGAAACCACTAGATCACGATCAAGTTATATCAATTCCTATTTTTAGAATCCAATTCGATATAATGGACTTAGATTAAATCATTGGGCTATTTTCCTTATTTGAGAGATTATAAGAATTCCTAATATTAAAACACTCTACTTCAAAAAGGTTTGGTGAATCACCCAAACTTTCAAAATGATACTAAAACTTAGTGGGTGGTGTTAGATTATAAGGCTTATTAATGTAATAATGTCAAGTTGTTATACATTAAGTTATTGTTAGAAGATATTTTAGATAATCACTCAACCACCTTCTATTAGAGAAGTAGTTAGGTCTTATAATTATTTGTAATCTTTATAATAGAGATGCACTCTATTATAACGATAAATCAAAGCTAATACTATATATTTTCTTATATTTCCTTTCATTTGTATTTAGTGTATATAATTAGTGCATCATAGTATGTATTTATTGTATGTGGGAGTAGACAAGGTAAAGGGATCACTCATATATTGCTTTCAATCATGTTTGAAGAGTGTGAAAACCTAACTAAGAAACAAGAATAGAGAGGTATTACAAAATATTGTATAGGAATATCTATAGATAATAATTATAAAAGAGGGGAGGAATGTAGACAAGATAAGGAAGGAAGAATTACTTGAGGGTAAATTATATATGAGTTCAAAGTAGAGGGATATTTTATGGAGGTAGAAGCCAAGGATCTGTTGGCTCAAGAAGGGTGACAAGAACACCAAGATCTTCCATAATTTTATGATTCATTGTAGACACTAAAAAAAAATCTATTTTCAAAACGAGTGGGGGAAAATATGGAAGCATATGAAAACATAAAAAAAGGAGTTGAGAAAGTATTTCAATAAACTACTATTGAATCCCCTGGTAAATAAACAATAACAAATAAGGAAAATCATCAATTGTATTCCTGTGATGGTGACTTAAAAAACAAATACCAACCTAATGATGGATATATCTTGGGATGAAGTAGAATAAGTATTCATACAATTGGCAATTGGGAAATCACGAAGGGTCGATAGCTTCACAATAGATTTCTTTCAACATTGTTGGTCTATGGTTGGTTGGGAAGTTGAGGAAGTAGTGAAAATATGTATAAAGACACAAGGAATTATTTAGGTGCTTAACTCAACCTTTATCACTCTCATTCCAATGGAAGAAAATAAAATTTTATAGAAAAATTTAGGTCAATTCCACTTTGCAATGTGATATAAAACATTATATCTAGGATGATTTATAGAAGAGTAAATCCCATATTTTCATGCATCACTTCACTTAAACAAGTAGTATAAATTCAGGGGTGTCAAATATTGAGAGACATCATTGTGGTTCATGAAGCAATTCAGTCCTTGAAGAATGACAACAACTTTGGAATATCGATTAAACATGATGTGTCTAAAGCTTTTGGAAAATCAAACTAGGAGTTTCTCTATGTTGGGTATGTGTTATATTTTTTCCACAACTAAGCACGCGGGGGGGGGGGGGGGGGGTAAGAGGGGGTGCGATAACCCCCCCTTTGCGTTGGGCGCAATTGGGGGGTCACAGGGGGGGCAGTAGCCCCCCCTGTCGGGGTCCGGAGCAGCGCCCCGACGAAATTTTTTTGGTCCTTAATTTCCGGTGGGTAGTCCGTGTCCATGGTTTTGTGCATGGTTTTGCCCATGGTTTTGGGGTACGATGGTTTTCAGCCCCTGGTATTTTTTGTAGATCCGGTCAAGGGAACTACGGTTATGTTCTAATCGAGGGTTAATGGATTGGGGTTTATGTATGCTTCGACATGTATATATACGTGTTGTAACACTAAAAGGAATATAATGAAAAATCAAGTTGGTCATCCCGATTTGGGATCTAGGGGAAAATCTCTGTGTTTATCTGTTTTATGTTTTACGCTCTTTCTATTGTTTATTTTCTGTTAGAAGATTCATGTGTAGATAATTTCTGTTCAGGGTTAAAACCTACATTTGGTATTAGAGCTGTTTCGGCTTCAAGGGGACATCTTTGCTGCTGAGGGTTTTTTTCTCGGGCCTGAGGTAGACCCTGTTCAGTGGGAGATCTGCGAGATCGATTCTTGCAGTGAAAGAAGATGGCGAGCGGCGGGAAGATATAGATCGAGAAATTTAATGGTCAGAGTTTTGAGTTGTGGAAGCTAAAGATGGAGGATCTGCTGGTGGATAAATATCAGTGGATCACAGTAGATCCAGATACTACACCAACGGCAATGTCAGATGAAGACTGGAAGAAACTGGATCGAAAGGCTAAGAGCACAATATGGTTGTGTGTCTTAGATTCAATATTATTGAATGTATCTAGGGAAGCTATGGCGAAGACCTTGTGGGACAAGCTAGGGACTTTGTACCAATCTAAGTCTCTAGTGAATAAATTGTTCCTGAGGAAAAATCTGTGTAACCTGAGGATGAAGGATGGAGACTTGGTGACAGAGCATCTGAACGCCTTCAATACTGTGGTAAGTCAGCTGTCATCTGTTGACATTAAAATCTCAGATGAAGATAAGTGCATCAGTTTTTTGTGTTCTCTACTAGACTTGTGGGATAGTCTGGTTATTGCAATAGGTAGCAATACAACTACCTTGAATTTGATGACATTGTCTCAGCCTTGCTGTCGGAGGAAATGAGACGAAGAAATATGGAGGGTCAGAATGGAGATGCCTTATCTGTACGAGGAAGGTCCCAAAACAGAAACAAGAATAAGGTTTCGAGTGGGAGATCTAAATCTAGAAGGAGATCTAAATCTCCTGGAAAGTTTGTAAAAGTGTGCTGGAAATGCGGAAAGGAAGGGCACTACAAAAAGGACTGCAGATCTAAAGCTCCTGAGAAAGGAAAGGGATCTGATGATGCTCCTTTTGCAGAGGCAAAAACCACCTCAGATGAAGGTGGGGATGTGTATTTAGCTTCTTCTTCAAATACACATGTAGATCATGAGTCATGGTTGATTGACTTAGGTGCATCCTTTCACTTCACTCCCCATAGGGAGTGGTTCTGCGAGTATGAGAAATATGATGGTGTTGTCTTCCTAGGGGAGATAGGAAGGTCAGAATCGTTGGACGTGGAAAGGTCAAGCTGAAGCTGCAAGGTGGAAGGATTAGAGCACTTCCTGGTGTTCTGCATATTCCTGCATTGGCCAGAAATCTGATTTCTGTAAGCAAGATGGATGATGCAGGTGTAAAAACAGTGTTCGAGAAAGATGCCTGCAAGATGGTTCGAGGAGCACTGGTATTAATGTGGGGAGTTCGGACTGGAACTCTGTACAAGCTACAAGGTAGCACTGTTATTGATGGGTGTAACAGTTCTATGGTTCCTGAAAGTGGAGTGGAAAGCCTAGCTGTCTCTGGAGAAAAGAGCATGCTATGGCATCAAAGGCTTGGACATATTGGAGAGAAGGGCCTTCGGATACTGCATAGAAATGGTATGGTAGAAGGTATGTCTAATTTCTCTCTAGATTTTGATTTCTGCGAACATTTTGTATATGGGAAGTATAATCGGGTGAGTTTTCCTTCTGGTGCTAAGAGGGCGAACAAGATATTAGAACTTGTGCACGGTGATGTGTTTGGACCTGTGTCAGTTCCATCACTGGGAAAGTCTGTGTACTATGTTTCATTCATAGATGACTTCTCAAGGAATACATGGATATATTTCTTGAGGAAGAAATCTGAAGTCTTTGACAAATTTAAAGAATTTAAGGCTATGGTGGAAAACCAGACAGAGAAGAAGATAAAGGCGTTGAGGACAGATAATGGTGGGGAGTTCTGCAAGAAGGAATTTGAAGAGTTCTGTAAGAAGTGTGGTATAGCACGACATAAGACTACTCCATACACACCTCAGCAAAATGGAGTTGCAGAAAGAATGAACAGAACACTGATGGAAAAGGCAAGAAGCATGCTCAGTGGTACCGGGTTAGGACAAGAATTCTGGGCAGAGGCAGTGGAGACTGCATGCTATCTGGTTAACAGATCACCTTCATTAGTGTTGGAGGATAAGACCCCACATGAGGTATGGACTGGTAAGAAACCTTCTCTTTCACATCTAAGGGTATTTGGATGTGATGCATATGTACATGTTCCAAAGGAGAAAAGGACCAAGTTGGATAATAAATCTGAAAGGTGCATCTTTATTGGGTATAAGGATGGTTTAAAAGGTTACAAGATTTGGAACCCGGAAACAACGAAGGTTGTGTACAACTGAGATATGGTGTTTAGAGAGGTGAAAGATGTTGTTAAACATGAAATCATACCAAAGGAACCTGAGAAGATAGAGTTTGATCTAAAGGAGTACGAATCAGACTCTATAGCAGAAGAAGATTAGAGCCACAAACTCCAGCTTTGAGAAGATCAGTTCGAGAAATAAGGCAACCAAAAAGGTATAGTACATCTGCTTTCTGTTCAGATTTTGCCTTAACTATAGCTGATGATGATCCCAGAACTGTCAGGGAGGTAGTAGATTCAGAGGATGGAAAACTCTGGAAGGAGGCCATGGTTGATGAAATGGCATCCTTGCACAAAAATGAGGCATGAGATCTGGTGGAGTTGCCGGCTGGAAGGAAGCCCATTGGGAGCAAATGGGTGTTTAATAATAAGATGAATGTAGAAGGAAAGGTGGAGAAATACAAAGCTCGGTTGGTAGAGAAAGGTTATTCCCAGGTGCCGGGAATTGATTTTGGTGATATTTTTTCCCCTGTTGCCAAGGTTACTTCTATTAGATTACTTTTATCTGTTGCTGCTGCATTTGATTTTGATATAGAACAGATGGATGTGAAGACAAAATTTCTTCACAGGGATCTAGAAGAGGAGATCTACATGAAGCAACCTGAAGGCTTTATGGTGAAGGGTAAGAAAGAACTGGTATGCAGGTTGAAGAAGTCTCTGTATGGGTTAAAACGGTCACCAAGGATGTGGTATCAGAAATTTGATACCTATATACGGGGACTTGGCTTCACCAGAAGCAAGGAGGATCACTGTGTTTATTTTAAATTAATTGGTGAGCGTGTTATTTATTTGGTCTTGTATGTGGATGATATGTTGTTGATTGGAAATGACAAAGAAATTATCCAAGATTTGAAGACCCAACTGTTCTTCAAATTCGACATGAAGGATCTTGGTGCTGCAAACTATATTTTGGGCATGGAAATTAAGAGAGATCGGGCAAAGAGGAAGCTCTGGTTAAACCAGAGGAAGTATGTCGAGACTATATTGCGGAGGTTCAATATGCAGGATAGTAAACCGGTGAAGGTTCCTATTCCTGTAGGTGTAAAGCTGTCTGCTGAACAGTGTCCCAAGACACAAGAAGAAGAGGAGTATATGTCCCGTGTTCCATATGCAAGTGCAGTGGGTAGCTTGATGTATGCAATGGTATATACTAGACCAGACATTGCACATGCAGTGGGAGTATTGAGCAGGTTTATGTCAAACCCAGGGAAGGAGCATTGGACAACAGTGAAGCGGGTTTTCAGATATTTACGTGGCACTAGTGATTATGGCTTGTGCTACCAAGGAAGACCAAGATTGGAAAGAATGTTGGACATTCGTGGTTTTGTTGATGCAGACTGGGCTGTAGATCTGGACCAAATAAGATCTACAAGTGGGTATGTGTTTAGCCTATTTGGAGGCGCAGTCAGTTGGATGAGTAAAAGACAGTCTGTAGTGGCTCTTTCAACTACAGAGGCAGAATACATAACAACCACTCATGCAAGCAAGGAAGCAGTTTGGTTGCAGAGATTGTGTTCAACTATGGGGTTGGTACAGCAAGCTATAAGGATAGACTGTGATAGCCAAAGTGCAATTTTCTTGGCTAAGAACCCTGCTTATCATTCAAAGACAAAGCACATTGATCTTCAATATCACTTTGTTAGAGATATGGTTGAGGCTAAAAGGGTGTTGCTGGTAAAGGTGGACACTTTGAAGAATGTTGCAGATGCATTGACGAAGTCTGTGAGCACTCAGAAGTTCTCTTGGTGTAGAGAAACAATGGGTGTTGAAGAATTGGGCCAATGACTAAGCTCTCCTGTGGCCCCCTTTGGAAAGAAAACAACAAGTGGGAGAATGTTGGGTATGTGTTATATTATTTCCACGACTAAGCACACGCGGGGGGGTAAGAGGGGGGGTGATAGCCCCCCTTATCGGGGTTCGGGGCAGCGCCCCAGCGAAATTTTTTTGGTCCTTAATTTCCGGTGGGTAGTCCATGTCCATGGTTTTGTGCATGGTTTTGCACATGGTTTTGGGGTATGATGGTCAAGTGAACTACGGTTATGTTCTAATCCAGGGTTAATGGATTGGGGTTTATGTATGCTTCGGCATGTATATATATGTGTTGTAACACTAAAAGGAATATAATGAAAAATCAAGCTGGTTGTCTCGATTTGGGATCCAGGGGAAAATCTTTGTGTTTATCTGTTTTATGTTTTATGCTCTCGCTATTGTTTATTTTCTGTTAGAAGATTTGTGTGTAGATAATTTATGTCCAGGGTTAAAACCTACACTCTAGGAAAGACTAATAGCCTTGAGCTTCATTTAAGAAAGGATCAGTTAAGAAAAAAATCTAGCCTCTTTTTCTTTCTTCTTGGTGCTAGTAATTTTTTTACCTTCTCTTCCCTTTAATCTATTTTAAGGTATCAAGCAAGGGGATCCTATATCCCCCTTTCTATTCACTCTCATGTCAAAGGGATTGAGAAGAAACATATGCAAGTTATCATGAGATCAATTTCACTAAAAGATATCAACATAAATAGGGAGATCAACCCTCTATCTCATCTACAGTTTTTAGTTGACATGATGCTTTGAGGATCTCCTACAACTAAGGATGCCAAATCTCTATAAGATGTATTGGACACTTTCTTTATAACTTTTGGCAAGGAGAATTAATCAATGTAAATATATTATTTCTTCTCTAATATTCTCATGAATATTCAACATAATATTCTTAGAATCATGGGCTTTCAACAAGGCTCTTTTCCCTCTAAATATTTATGTGCTGCCTTAGTGGAAAATGAATTCAGAAATATTTCTTAGTAGGAATTAGTAACCAAATGTGGAATATAATCTTAGTAGCTATACAATTTGTTTCCTTACCCTACCAAGCAAGGTGTTTTATATAAAGTTTATTTTGTAATCAATACCTATTTATTTTTTCTTGGTTCTCATTTCCCCCTGTTGGCGGTGCTGGATACCACCAACATATAGGGGATCCCCCTAATATAAGGTCCCAACTAGACCTCACACCATTTGATGTGGGAGTTCCATCCCATTAGGAGAATTTTGAGGTAAAAAATGGGCCTCCTAAGGAAAATGTATAATCAAAATTCACTTTATGAGGACCAATCACATTTTAGGGGATGACATCATCCCCCATGGCTGAGGTGGCATTGTTTGAGTTAAATGTACTTACTTGTCACATTCTCAATGGTGGATAAAAACTCATGGTTAACCATGGTAGTATTCTAAGTAATTTTAAAGTCACAAAGTAAAGTACTCATAATAAATGTCATTTCACACTTTTTGAATAAAATATTATTATTTTAATTTCATATTTTTTGAAAGAAACAATGCATATCCCTATACAATCTTCATGTCTTTACACACTTTTCATATATCATATTAATTTGTATATTATATATTATTTCTTTTTATGTTATAAATTAAATCAATTCCATATGTAATATAAAATTAATACATAAAATAATATATTACATTTATTTTATTATATTATTTTATTTTTATATAGTATATTAATTACATGTTATTATATAATTTAAATAATATAAATTTTAATTAATGATATGTTGTACAACTAAGAATTTATGAATTTATATTTATAATTTATTTTAAGTTATTTAAGTACAAAGTACAAATGTGTTAGTTGTTCATTGATAATGGTTTTTTCTTGAAAAACTCATTTTTATTTATAGTCACATCAATACAATTTCTTATATTAATTTTAGTTTGGTACAACTTTTCAATTGAATTTAACCATGGTTACATGGATTTTGGTGAAAAAGTGAATTGTAAAGTCATAAATATTATTTTATTGGTTTAACTATTATTTTATTGTTTCCTTAGGAGACCCATTATAGACCTCAAAATTCCCCTAATGGTAATACGAACCGTGTAAAACCATCCTCCCACATTTACCCAAGCTAACCAGTCCACTGGGGTAAAAATGTGACGAGAGGCCACTATGATGAGATTCAACCTCCTAGGTCACCTTAAGGAAGTGGAACCAACATAAGATAATCAAACTGAATATTCACACATCCTACATAACCTCTAGGAGCCAACCAATCTCTCTAGGTTATTAACTCCTAAAGAAACTTATATTTTACTAACCAAACACCCTAGTCACTCCCATGACAAGGAAAAAATGCGATTGGAACCATCCAGTCACTCCCACAACAAGGCCATCCCAATGACTGGGGACTTTTTCAGGTAGTCCTGTGCCAGTGATCCTGAATTCTGTGCCACTTTTTTAGGGCCAAGACTCAGGCCACTGCCCAGAACTCCATGAGACTTCCAGAAATGATACATAACACTGAAAAAAGGTACTAATGCAAACATTTTATCAACGACTTGAATAAACCCCTATTAGACATGACAAAAATTTCATCAAACATGTCAGAAATATGCAATCTACAGGTCTTAACAACAAATCTGAGAATAGGGGTCTCACACTTATATGAGAATCGCTAATAAGCATTGATGCATTATCAGATTAATTGCATTATCATCTACTAGGTAATATATTCATTATTCATTCATTTATAGTTCAAAACATGATGAGATCCATACATCATAACTGTCATAAAACATAATCATAACCAACATATAAACAACAAAAATAGCAGAGATATAACATCCATATAAACCCCATAATAGAAATCACATTACCCATCAAATACAAGCGGGGAAAATATCTTATTATCATGTGTAAAATGCAACCAGTTCTAGGAATTCCATGTACCACCCGACCATAGACTAAGCTGAACCAAATCTCTCTTTCAACCAGTCACCCCTGTGCCAAATTCCAAGCATGAATGTGGGATCTCATGAAACACATCAAGCACAACCAAACCAGAGCTTCAAGATGCCAACCACCTCAATCCTCAACCAATGGTTCCACCTCACATTTAGACTGTAATATCCCAAAATGGGACTGCTCAACAATGCATGCATAAAAATGCATTTTCAGAAATATATGCTACAGAAAATGAAATCAACACTTGGATCCCTTAGATCTGACAATATACCATCTAAATCCAAGAATTTATCAGAAACAAATCTAACTAGGTGAGGTAAACAGACCTCCCACACCTAATATGGCTCAAAATTTCTAAAACCCCAAAACTACTGCAACTTGAAATTACTGCATAAAGAGACAACGCAGTATATTGAGAGTTTATGCATAGAAATATCTGAGACAAATAGATCTGATATTATATTAAACAATATGGCTCAAGAACTGAGATCTAGTCTCCTTTATACAAAATCTGGAGAACCCGGGAAGGGTTTCTAGGAATACACTCAAATATAAATGGTGATCTTCAGCAATGGGACTGAATAATCACTGAAAAATGAAGCACGAGAGTATATAAGTATGAAATAATATAGATCTGATGCATATCTGATCAAAGGTCTTCCCCCATGGAAGGATCAACCATCCAATCACAGGAAAACTCCCAAAAAGAGCCACAAGATCCACTACAGAAACTGCCCTCCAGAAATAACGCAATTTCTGATTGGAATAATGATGTAGGTGATGGAAATATATTGGCCTGCTGCCAAAGATCTGAAATCATCCCAAGAACCCTCCAAACTGATCTCCCAATAGAAGGAATCCTTCCTCCTATGAAAAAACCAACTCAGAAAGTGGGTTTCTCAACCCTCCAATGCAACACCCTGCAACTCAACACAACTTGCTGCAGAAACTACGCTGAAACTGAAGACTGAAGCTTGGCACTAATGCCGGATGTGTGGAATGATAGATCATGTCTCTCCCAAGAGCTAATCAAAGGGAAGAGATGGAATTCCTAAACAGGAAAACCTTAGTGCTAAAAAACACCATCAATCTTAGCTAAACAGCTGAAGAGAGAAAAGTCTAAGCAGACACATCAAAATATAATTCATAATCTACCCCAAAATGGCTTCTATCCTCTTCCTTATAAACTAAGTGAGACTTCTCACCTTGGGTCCCACTCATTAGGGTTTCCACCATCACACAATAAATCTCCCTCCAAAACTACGTTGTACCTTCATCAAGGCCACTCCTCCATGAAAACGCTATTTGATTTGGTCAAGGTTGACCTCTTCAACCTGCTTAAGCCCTTTTCACACCTAAGGGTCTTAAATCTAGCTCACATATAGTTTTCTAGACTGATCCTCATTCATATTGAGCTATTTTTATTTATGATCCACTTCTCCTACATTTATGCTATTGACTTGGTCAAACTTGACTTTGTCCACAAGAAAATGTCCCTTTTCACACATGAGGGTGTGAAATCCATCCATGGTAATGATCCCTTTCACATCCTAAGGGATTTTTATTCCTATTTTTGAAATGTATGGGCGTTCTTACCCATTTATTCATCTCCTAAGTGAAATCAACAAAAATCAATATTCCAATTAGCTGCATGCTAATTTTGGAATATTACAGTCCTCCCCTCCCAAATGTTGCTTGTCCTCAAGCAACTGCAAGGGTAGAACTGAAAAGCCTCCTCTTCTTCCCCTGTAGCATCCTCATATGTTAAAATCCTCCAAGGATCAAAATGTTGTCTCATCAATACATCTCCAAGTTTTTCCTCCCAAGTATGCAAGCTAGCTTTTGGTGAGTATCCCAAATAGCTATCATCATGTAAAAGTAAAATACCCATGGAGGAAAAAATGGGCTATTTAAAGGCCTTCTTGAGGCATGAGGTCTGATATAAATTGGGATCTACCATCCCCACATGAATCTACCATCCCCAAGCAATCGTCCATACAATATGAGTTACCTCCCAACATGGAAACTCTTGAGAATCCTCCTCCACCTTGAGCTCCTGCAAAGTAGGTGAGCTGAAAATCTGAACATGGTAGACAAAGTAGCCTACCCCACGCTGTCCTCATCTCCACTTATGATAAGTGTAGAGTATATGCTGATATTGGGTTGCAATAATATTTCCCTCAAGTGGCAAGATGAAGACTAGACCTCCAAAGATCTCCTCTCCAACGTTATGAATCGTGCTGGCCCAAACTATCCCATATATGATGAGTTGGAAATCACCATCATATGGCATCCAATCAATCCCATGGCCCATGACATAAAGAATCAAGTGTTTTATTATGGTGGCCATATCTTCTCCCATGCTCCCCTTGGAACATGTAATGCAAAAAGTGTGGGAAATCTCCTTCCCCAAGGACACACCCCAACAATGTGTCTCTCTTCCAATCATGTTCCCCATAATGACAAAGACAATATAAACAAATGGAATCATGATTAGCATCATGCTAGCTGCCATATGTAACAAAGGATAAGGCCAATGGTCCCTCAAATGAAACCACCGCAGTCTTCCCCACTGCTGCTTCAAAAAATAGCATGGCAAGTTGTTTCTTGATAAATGGCTAGTTGTGTAAGTCATAAAATATACCAGTAAATAGTAAATGGTTGAGTGTATCAACTGAGCATACAATAAGTGATAGAAAAATTGCCCAAAGTCGTACAAAAGATGGCTGTCTCCATCATAATAGTTGGCCAAAAAGTTCCCATGGAGCTCAATAAGAAGCTTGCCCCCTTGTACAACAATGCACTGAATAGAAATGGTAAGAGAACGAAAATATTGTGTTAGATAATCAATAGATGCAAAAACAATATTCTTACCATGTGCTGAAAGTAAGATGATGCATGGATCCATGAATAAGTTCTCCATAGTGGTTTGGCATACTCCCATGAAGAGGAATGAACCATGTGCTGCATGAAGACCCTCCTTCTTATGCTTGGAAATCCAAGTCAAGAAGAACATATCACAGTAATAGATGTCTCCATCCACTACTCCATCATTCTCACCTCCTCCTTGTCCACCAAGTGCGTCAAATGTGAAGTGATCTTGGGGACACTCCATCAGTAAGTCCAAGCTCCAAAATGACAACGATGTTGGCCTATGCAGATAGGTTCCTGCCAACTCATAACTCCATTCTTTGAAATGCTCATTGTCAAAGACATCTCCCATAATGCTGCTATATACAAGAAGCTTCTTCCAAAGTGGAAGTACTTCCAGATCATCCAAGGCTAAGGAGTAGCCCCTTTGCAGCATGATAGTGCCATCTCCTATTCCTGCAACATCATGCAAAGTATGAGAGCAAATCTGCCCATGCTCTCTCAAGAATAACCAAAGCAACAATAGCTTTTGCTGCCTCCTCACGCCTCCATCATAAACATCATGTGGTGAAGAATTAATGATTGACATGAAGGATGTCATGTCAACACAATGCATCCACACTCCTTGCTGCCCTATGATGCAAGTATCTTGCCAAACTTCCTCCACCCACATACCCTTTGAAAGAGGATATGTCACATGATGGCCAAACTCTTTCAAGAGTAGCCAACACAACCAAGCCTCCTGCTGCCCAGTGTCATATATTTGCAAGTAGCTTTCCAGCTTCTTGCTCATCATCCACACCCATTCATCCAAATGTGGGTGCCTCCCCTCATGCTCCATCTTGGTATTCTTCCAATGAAGACTAATCTGCTCCCAAAACAGATTTATCCCTTTGCATTTCATGGGATGTTGAAATGCAACTCCTTGGGGATCTTCTAGAGAAGATCTCATATCAATGACCATCTTAAACCCATGAGGATCCAATTGTGCTGAAGGTAAAACCTCCTTATAGGCCTGCACAATGATCATACCAATAGATCCATCATAATGATGAAAGACAAAGTGTCTCTCATTGATCAACTGCTCACCCAATCTCATACAATTGTAATGGTAATTAGAATGCTTTAATGATAGTTGGGCCCCCAACTCCTCATTGTTTCTTAATGACAACGCTGTTAATCTCCTCCATGGTGTTTTGGCTGTCTCATGTTCCAACTCAAGGATGGACATATGGTTTTGTATGGGTTTGTTTGGAACAAGGTTCATCCTATCCTCCAAAAGTTCACATCCCAACCCCAGGTGTGGTATGCAACTCAATAATGGCACATGAGGATGATGGTTCATCCCTTCCTTGAGCCATTCAAGTTTGAAAAATGTAGTGCAATTCTCTTGTTCTACATAAGCAATGTGCAATGGTATACAACCCTCCATATGATTTGATAAAATAATAGGAGATGGAAACTTAGGCATACCTTGGCGAAATTTGGGAGTATCTCGTATGGCTGTAAGGGCTTCTTCCTCCAATGTTTTGCCTCCTCCAACTAATGATGTTGAGGGCTACTCCTCCATGGTTGTGACAACGCTGATACAAGTCTCCTCCAATGGTGGTGAGGGCTTCCTCTCCTCTGATTCTTATTTGCCAAATTTTCTGATCAACCTTTGAGTAAACTCAGAAAAATTAGTCACTCTTGCATGACTCAAATGGCTAAACCACAAAATATTTGCTTCATCCTCAAGGTGCAGCGCTGCTTTCTCTACAGCCTCTCTCTCTACCATTGGATGTAGTAGGAAGAATGCATTAAGTTTTCTTGCCCAAGCCCTTGCTGTAGATGACCCTTCAAAAGTAGACAACAGAAACCTATTACCCTTGATTCTCCCTTTGATACAAGGTCTTCTTTCTTCCTCCAATTGGATGAACTGAGGGAAAGCTAGAGTTTCCTTGAAGGCTCTAGGTTGAGATTTGTACTCAACAAGGTATCCACTTAGGATCTTGTGATCCAAGTGTCCTCCATATTTCTCCAAATTATCCTCCTTTCCAAAAGGAAAGGGTATATTCCAATTCTTTGGAGCTCTCTGCAACACTGGTTTCCTCCTCTGATGATAGGAAGTGCATGTATATTTCTCTTCTTGAAACTCTCTAGAAGTTTCACTGCTCCTATTTCCTTGTTTCTGTTTAACCTCCTTGGATAGGTTCTTCATAGAAATAAAAAATGATGAGAAAAATCTCATTTTCTCCATCATTATTATCTTTCCTTCTTGTTATAGCAT
Organism: Pinus albicaulis; assembly: GCA_034641835.2. NCBI lineage: Eukaryota > Viridiplantae > Streptophyta > Pinopsida > Pinales > Pinaceae > Pinus > Pinus albicaulis. The sequence goes on along the minus strand of CM076575.1, from coordinate 927,839,825 downwards.
CTTGGCTTGAAGTCCACAGGCTGAGCCAAGGATCATGCTCTGATAACACTGTAATATCCCAAAATGGGACTGCTCAACAATGCATGCATAAAAACACATTTTCAGAAATATATGATAAAGAAAAAAAAATCAACACTTGGATCCGTTAGATCTAAGAATATACTGGATATAAATCCAAGAATTTATCAGAAACAAATCTAACTAGGTGAGGTAAACAGACCTCCCACACCTAGTATGGCTCAAAATTGCTAAAACCCAAAAACTACTACAACATGAAATTACTGCATAAAGAGATAGCGCTGTCTATTGAGATTTTATGCACAGAAATAGCTGAGACAAATAGATCTGATATCATATTAAAAAATATGGCTCAAGAACTGAGATCTAGTCTCCTTTATACAAAATCTGGAGAACCCGGGAAGGGTTTCTAGGAATACACTCAAATATAAATGGTGATCTTCAGCAATGGGACTGAATAATCATTGCAAAATAAAGCATAGGATTATAGAAGGCTGAAATAATATAGATATGATGCAGATCTGATCAAAGGTCTTCCCCCATGGAAGGATCAACCATCCAATCACAGGAACACTCCCAAAAAGAGCCACAAGATCCACTGTAGAAACTGCCCTCCAGAAATAACACAATTCCTGACTGGAATAACGCTGTAGGTGATGGAAATGTATTGGCTTGCTACCAAAGATCTGAAATCATCCCAAGAACCCTAAAAAATGATCTCCCAATAGAAGGAATCCTTCCTCCTATGCAAAAACCAACTCAGAAAATGGGTTTCTCAACCCTCCACTACAACACCCTGCAACTCAACACAACCTCCTGTAGAAACTACGCTGAAACTGAAGATTGAAGCTTGGAATCAATGAAGGATGTGTGGAATGATAGATCAGGTCTCTCCCAAGAGCTACTCAAAGGGAAGAGATGGAATTCATAAATAGGAAAACCTTAGTGCTAAACAACACTAGCAATCTTAGCTAAACAGCTGAAGAGAGAAAAGTCTAAGCAGACACATCAAAATATAATTCATAAGCTACCCCCAAATGGCTGCCAGCCTCTTCCTTATAAACTAAGTGAGCCTTCTCACCTTGGGTCCCACTCATTAGGGTTTCCACCATCACACAATCAATCTCCCTCCAAAACTACGTTGTACCTTCATCAAGGCCACTCCTCCATGACAATGTTGTTTGATTTGGTCAAGGTTGACCTCTTGAACCTGCTTCAGTGATTTTCACACCTAAGGGTCTTCAATCCAGCTCAAATATAGTTGTGTAGATTGATCCTCATTCATATTGAGCTATTTTTATTTATGATCCACTCCTCCTACATTTATGCTGTTGACTTGGTCAAACTTGACTTTGTCCACAAGCAAATGTCCCTTTTCACACATGAGGGTGTGAAATCCATCCATGATAATGATCCCTTTCACATCCTAAGGGATTTTTATTCCTATTTCTGAAATTTATGGGCGTTCTTACCCATTTATTCATCTCCTAAGTGAAATCAGCAAAAATCAATATTCCAATTAGCTACATGCTAATTTTGGAATATTACACAGACATCACTAACCATCACCAAATTAGTCTCTACCCAAGTTTTCTAGGGCTCCATAGCATTTGTTCCAACCAAGGCTCCATGACTGGTAACTCAACCTATAGTTGTTGTTGGGATCCAGAGTGTTTGTCCAACCAAGTATCCAAGACTAGTAGCTCAACCCACTAAGGGCTCCCAAGAGTTTGTCCAACCAAGGCTCCAGGACTTGTAACTGAACCCAAAATTTTACAGGGATCTAGAGTGTTTTTCCAACGAAGGCTCTAAGAGCTAATAAATCAACCCAAAACCAAAGGAACATGAGAACCAAAAAAAACAAAAGGAAAAAAACCCACAACACCATGGCTATCCAGGAAATGGAAAGACTAGGCAAAACCATTGTCAATCGAGGAAATCCTCCATGCCAATGATAGATCATGATCAAGAAACCACATGAAAGTGTCATGCATGCCAAAAATAGCAAGGAAATCATACATGTGACTCGGTACCTACAAGAACAACTCGTTGTAGTTGTTGATCCCGTTATCCTCTTGTGATTTCCTAGTTCTCCTTTTCCTTCTTCCTCCAAATCCCAAGTATGCCACACTCCTCCAAGAGTGCTCCAAGAAAACTCCAAGTGTCCAAGAGTATGAGAGAGAGAGAATAGAATGAAAGCTCCAAAAATGAACTAACAAAAGGCTACGAACTGATACTCAAAATAATTTTTATTAATGAGGCTTCTATTTTCTTCAATTTTCATTATTTTCCTTCATTTTCCTCCTCACATGCAACCTGTGACCTTTCACCTTCCTTTTCTCCTATTTTCCATTTTTTCATAAATAAAATGCCAATAAATACCTCTTTTCCTTTCCAAAGTATTTTCCATTTCCTTTTCCTTGAGTGGGCATAATGGTTAAGAGCACGTGTTTCCTCATAAGAGGTCACGGGTTCAAAAACATAGGTGGGTAGAGTATGTATGCCTTCGTAGACTTAGCAGTCAAATAACTATGTGGAGGTGGGTCCCTTGTCCCAAAAAGAAGGGGGTCTCATACAAAAATTGGTGTATGGCTTGGCCGTGACCTTGAAATTGGATAATAGTAATAATAATAATAATAATAACATATCCATTAATTAATCACAAGTGATCCCCGTCACTATGTTTTTTCCCAACATTTAGCTTGGAATACGTGTCCCATGGTCAATGTATTATTTTACCTTTATTAACTTTATTACATGTATTTTTTACCATTACAGAACCCCCCCCTAGGGGAACACCATCCTCGGTATTGAATGACACCTATAACCAAAAAGATTGCTGATAGAAAAACATACTGCCCATGGAGCTTTATAACTTAGCTCATTGTAGTATTTACAATGATCAACCTATTGAGAAGCAACCCAACATGACAACATAATAACATGGCAACCATAATGACATGTAACCCATATCGCTTATTGGAGATTTATAACATAGGTCATGGCGATATTTACATCCATATACATATGTACATATATCAAAACATCACACCAAATCATATATGAAAGACATTTTCTCAACCAAAAAATAAAGAAGGATACATAGCTCGCATATTCCATCTCCCATGTAGCTTCATCGGGCCCAAAGTGATTCCATTTCACTTTAACCTGCCCAATTTCTCGGTTCCAGAGCATGACCATATTTCTCTGTAAAATACACTAAGGTTCCAGATGGAATTATCCTTTTGGTGCCACCTGAAATACAAAATAGTCAATCACGTGATTGGCATCTATAACATGCTTCTTAAGTTATGACACATGGAAAACATCATGGAAATTCACTATCGTAGGAATTTCAAGTTGATAAGATACTGGTCCAATCCTTTCAAGAATATTTAAAGGTCCACAAAACTGAGGTTCCATCTTGGCACATAATCCAATCCTCAAGGGGATATTTTTGGGCTTGATGCACAAGTATACTTGTTCCCCAACCTCCAACTCCTTAAATAATTTTTTCCGATCTGCATAAATTTTGTGCCTATCCCGTGCTGATTTTAAATTCTTCTTGATTACATGCATTTCCTGCTCCATTTCTACCAACATGTTCAGTCCAATCAATACCTTGTTGACTAAATCACTCCAACTGATAGGAGTATTACAACTCAACACATAAAGTGCCTCCAACAGAATCATACTCAAAGACTCTTGATACCCATTATTGTAAGAAAAATCAACCAACAAAAGGTAATATTCCCTCAAGGTAACATACATCCTCAGCATGTCCTCTGGAATCCTTTTGACCCTCTCTATCTGTCCATTTGTCTGCAGATGATAATTTGTCTTGAAGTCCAACTCTGTACTCAAACCTGTAAATAATTCTCTCTAGAATATTGAAGTGAACTTAGCATCCCTGTTCGACACAATCTTCTTTGGAACACCATGCAATCTGATGTCTGATGAATACTTGTGGCACATCACTAGCTGAATACGTAGTATTCATTGGAATGAAGTGCACTACTTTAGTCAACCTATATACCACGACCATGATGGAATCATGTAGTCTAGATGTCCTAAAAAAAAGTATAATGAAAACCATGAAAATGACCTCCCACATCCACTTTGGAATCGAAATATATTGTAGTAACCCACCTAGATGTTTACACTCTGCCTATACCTGCTAACAGTCCAAACATCTAGCCACAAAATTTTCCACGTCCTTTTTCAAATTCGACTAATGATAAAAATTATTCACTATTGTTAATGTCTTTTGATATCCTGGGTGACCTGAATACGGTTTCACATGAAACTCTCTCAAGATAATTTTCTTGAGCTCACTAATGTATGACACATTTATCTTGTCCCTAAATCTAATCAAGTCATCTGCTAATAGATGATAGTCCATATCCTGTGCACTTGTACCTGTACCTGTACCACTACATGTACCTGTAATCTGCTGTAACATGTGCCTAAGCTATTTATATTTGTAATCCTGCTGACCTGCTTGTAAGATTTGATCCTGTAGATTTGTCCCATAAGAGCTCGTGGTTGCAATGTGATTTACCTGTATCCTCTTATTAAGAGAATTTTCAACCATGTTCTCTTTTCCATTGATGTACCTGATATTGAAGTCAAACTCACTGATCGTGGCCAACCATATATATTTCCTGGAATTCAGATTCGATTGGTAAAATATATACCTCACTCCACTGTGATCACTCATCAATACAAACCTTCTGCCAATAACATAGATCCTCCACATATTCAATGCATGGATGATTGCTACCAAATCAATATCATGTGTCGGATAATTTTTCTCATGCTCATTCAGTTTCCATGATTCATAGAACGCTACTTTTCCTTCTTGCATAAGAACTCCACCAAGTCCTCTCTTGCAAGCATCTGCACACACCTCAAATTCTTTATTTGGATCTACAATCTTTAGAACTAAAGTGTTTGTAAGAAACTGCTTCAACTGTTCAAAAGTTGTTGCACATTCCTCTATCCATTCAAACTTATTACCTTTTATTTGCAACGATGTAATAGGATAAGAAATCTGCGAGAAGTTCCTGATGAACCTCCTGTAATAACCTGATAATCCCATGAATGATCTTACCTCATCCACATTCCTAGTAGCTTCCCACTCCATGATAGCTCTCATCTTCTCTAGATCCACTACTATGCCTTCCTTGGAGACCACATGCCCCTATTAATGTACATTTTTTTGAAAGAAATTGCATTTACTAAGTTTAGCATATGCCTAATGCTTTCTCAAAAACCTCAATACTTTATATAGATAGATCTTTCGGTGATAATCACATATGAAAATATTTTTTTGATGCGTTTCGGACCAACCAATGTAGTTCATCTTTAGGACAATATGAAAATGGATCAATTATGGATCACAAAATACAATTTTTAAAAACCTCAATACTGTCACTAAGTTTTTGGTGTGTTCTTCCTCATTCTTGTAATATATCAAGATGTCATCAATGAATACAATAGCAAACTCTTCCCGATAAGGACACAACACACTATTCATCAAGCACATAAAATTAACTAGAGAATTATTCAAACCAAATGGAACTACAACAAACTCATAATTTCCATACCTCTTCCAAAAATTTGTCTTGTGAATATCCTCTTATTCGATGCATACCTGATGGTATCCTAATCTCAAATCAATCTTTGCGAACACTGCTTCTCCCTTCAACTAATCAAAAAAGTCATCAATCCTCAGCAATGGATACCTATTCTTAATGGTTACCTCGTTTAGTTTCATGTAATCAATGCATAGCCTGAGAGCACCATCCTTTTTCTTCACAAACAACATTGGTGCACCCCAAACTGATACACTTGGCCTAATGTATCCCTTTTCAAGCATTTCCTTCAATTGAAACTTCAACTCTACTAACTCTATAGTTTTAGTATTGTATGGTTCCTTCGATGTAGGTGTTGCCCCTGGTACCAACTAAATAGAAAATTCCACTTCCTTGTGAGGCAGTAACTCTGAAATCTCTCCGAGAAATACATCCTAAAACTATTGTAAAATTGGGTACCTGCTCAATATCTCCGCATCCACATCTTCCTTACCTTTATCACTAGAAATATGCACTGCAAATATCACACACCCTTTCGTGTGACTATGCTTGGCCTACATAACTGTCACCATTCTTACTGATGTTTCCTTCTTCTTACTCTATAAGATTATTTGTTCTCCATTTTTATCCAAACATTCAATAGCCTTGTCATAAAAATCCACCTTGGTCCTATGAATATACAACCAGTCCATACCCAACAACACACTATATGACCCCAATGAAAATAATTTAAAATGTGTTGATGTAGGCATACCATTCAACTCAAATACACAATCTCTTACCCAATGATGGAATCATTTCTTTGTACCTGTAGCCAACTGCACTAACCAAGTTTTTGCATGCAATTCCTTTCTCAAACCACACTTATCCTCCAAGTCAAGATTAACATAACTATAATTAGATCTAGGGTCAATCAAAATAGAAACAACTTGATCACAAAGCTTACTGTCCATTTCAATAATAGATGTCTTATGATATGGCTGCCTTTTATCCAACATTGCATAGATCCGAGGAACACTCTATCCAACACCCCCCACGATATTCACCTTCTGTGCACTGTAAATCTGCGATCTATCACCATGATATTGTGGACAATATCTCTTACGATGATCTTTGCCACAATTACAACACCATAAGAGCTTCTTATCATCACCCTTGTCTTGATGAGACTAAAATCCTTGTCCTCTATCAAATGCATTGAAATTATTATGAGATATTTCATTCTCTTTGTTATTTTTATCCCGAGGCCTTGTTATATTCTTATCCCAATTCCCTTTACACTTATCATTACCTTTCCATACTTTTGTAGTCTCAGATCTGTGCACAAATTTATCATAATAATGCTTTAGCTTCTAGATGGCCTCCTCCAAACTATTCAGGAAGAAGTATCTATCAGAAACCCATTGATGAATATTTGAATCTTGGCCTTCTCCTCCTTGAAGTAAGTCACATATCTCAAAAACTCTATAAATTTTCTAGTGTACTCCTCATCGGTCATAGATCCCATCTTTAGCTCATAGAATTATTTTTCTCTGTCATCACACTATATCTCTGATAGATACTTCTTCCTGAGTAGTTTGTCAAACTCACTCCATGTCAACTCCTCTTCATAAATAAATTTGACATTCTTTACATCTTCCCACCAAATATAGTCTTTACCTTTAATATTGGTTGTAGCTATTATGACCTTCATGTTCTAAAGTAATTATGCAATCTGAAGAACTTGTTCATCCCAAGCAACCATGCATTGAAATCTTGCGATTTCTTCAGTTCCCCATCGAATGTAGGTAGATTTTCTTTCTTGAACTCATCTAGAAAATATCCCTATCACTCATCCCATAAGGATGATAACGATGATGACCATGATACCTATTGGAACCAGAACTAGAATAGTACCTGTGTCCATCGCCTCTCCTATCCGAGGTATCCAAAAACCTGCCATCTCTAACCATGTCATCTCTATCCGACTTGTTCCCACCATGATATCTACCACAATACGCTCCATTAGTCCTATCTTCCTTTCCATGGATGATCCGAAGTGGTCCCTAACTCTGCAATTATAAAAGAATTTGAAGAATTACTACATTGAATTTTGCTTGTTTCTCCTATGCCTGTATGATTATGTAATTATCTACTTTGCAACTCCTTATTTCTGCCTTCAAAATTCTCAATGTGTTTGCTAAGTCAGAAGAGTGCCCAAAATCACACTGCTCATTTGATCCATAGGGAGAGTCTCATGAACTATAGTCTACCACTCTTCTATCCATATTTGTTCTTCTCTTCCTGCAAGGTATATCACCGAATAATAAACAACTAGCATACCTTAGTATAGTTCGGGGAGGATATTTAATCTACAAGACCGACCAAATTAACACAATACATATATAAACATAATCAGGTCATCATATAATCACCATTTCAACCATTATCTAGTTACCATGCATGATGCTACAACCATAACACCAACTAGACACAATGCATGCATAAGAACATATGTACAACATGCATGTATACAAAATACAAGTAGACACTGACACACATAACTAGTGCATAACCGAAATATACTCATGATAAACACCTCCAACGTCAACACCATCACTTTCACATGGTGAAACAAATGTAACCATGACCAACACCATGCATACATCATAAGCACATATCCCACAAACATAAAAAACACATCTGCAACCAACATGTATGCATGACCAACACACCACCCATCCAGTCCAAGGGTTTAAGCATGCTCTGATACCACTCTGTAACACCCTCCTCCCACTTTTACCCAAGCTAACTGGTCCACCATGGTATACATGTATCGAGAGGCCACTATGATGAGATTCAACCTACTAGGTCACCTTAAGGAAGTGGAACCGACATAAGAAAATAAAATTGACCATTCACACATCCTATAGAACCTCCAGGATAAAACCAACCTTTCTAGGTGCTTAACTCCTGAAGAAACTTACATTTTATTGAAAAAACACTCCAGTTGCTCTCATGACAAGGAAATAGTGTGATTGGAACCCTCTAGTCACTCCCACAACAAGGCCATCCCAAGGACTGTGGAATTTTTCAAGTAGTCTTGTGCCAATGACCCTGGATTTTGTGCCACTTTTTTAGGGCCAGGACTCAAGCCACTGGCCAGAACTCCATGAGACTTCCAGAAATGATACATAACACCAAAACAAAGGTAATAATGAAATCATTTGATCAACTACCTGACTAAACCCCTACTAGCCATGACAGACATTTTGTCAAACATGTCACAAATATGCAATCTACAGGTCTTAACAATATATCTGAGCATAGGGGTCTCATACTTATCTGATAAGTGATAAGAATCATTGATGCCTTATCACATTAACTGCATTATCATTTACTAGGTCATATATCATTGTTAATTCATTTACAAATAAAAAAATGATGAGGGCCATACATCACAACTGTCATGAAACATACTCATAACCATCATATAAAAACATAAATAATAGAGATATACCAAACATATAAAACACATAATAGAAATTAAATTAACCATAAAATACAAGAGGAAAAAAGCTCTTATTATCATGTGTAAAATTCAACCAGGTCTGGGACTTCCACATACCACCCAACCATAGACTAGGCTGAACCAAATATCTCTTTTAGCTAGTCACCCCCATGCCATATTTCAAGCATGAATGTGGGATCTCATGAAACACATCAAGCACAACCAAACCAGGGCTTCCATAGGCATACCACCTCAACTCTCAACCAATGATTCCACCTCACAATCATACATCACTAACCATCATCAGATCGGTCTCTAACCAAGTTGTCTAGGTCTCCAGAGAATTTGTTCCAACCAAGGCTCCAGAACTAGTAACACAACCCACATTTGATGCTGGGCTCTAGATCATTTGTCCAACCAAGGCTCCAAGACTAGTAATTCAACCCTCAAAGAGCTCTAGAGTGTTTGTCCAACCAAGGCTCCAGGATTAGTAACTCAACCCTCCAAGCACTCCAAAGTTTTTGTGATATGAACTTAGAAAGGAATGCAACAAAATAAAAATTTAACCATAAATACAAATATGAAAGAGAAATAACACTTAATTTCATTAATATAAAAGAATTGAAATATGATTACAAACAAGCTGGAAATGAACTAGCTCGGGCGATGGTATATTAACTCTGAGAAGAAATGTGGTGGCTACTTGCCTTTGAACTATGTTAAAATGAGGCTCGGTGGCCTTTTTATCATTTAGAAATAATGAGAAACCATAAACATCGAAAAACCTAACCCTAGGAGATGAAGCACCAAAAGCGTGTGTGCCCCGTTGGCGTAAGTTGGAACGTCAACTTCTTGGGATCATAATTTTGGCATGCAATCTCCGTTTGGCTATCATAATACCTCGTTTTTAATATCTCGAAGAGGAAGACAAAAAAAAAATATTAAGATATTTGAAGACTTTTCCGGTCTCTCCATTTTCCGTAAAAAAATCTTTTAGTCCCTTAAAACAACTCCAAAATTTTAAGCCCCGAAAAATTGCCAAAAATAGTAAATTTCGATACAATTAAGGAAACTAAAAAAATTGAAAGAAATAATTTTGGGGGTCCAAGTGGAAATGGTAGGTGGCCACAAATATCCACCTAGATTAGTTTTTCCAACCAAGGCTCAAGGACTAGTAACTTAACCAAATTTGTTATGGGGCTCCAGAGCGTTTTTCCAACAAAGGCTCCAGGAACTAATAACCCAACCCACAACCAAAGGAACATGAGAACCAACTACAAAAAAAAGGAAAGAAACCCACAACACCATGGCTATCCACGAAATGGAAAGGCTAGGAAAAGTCCTTGTTAATCTAGGAAACCCTCCATGCCAATGACAAATCATGATCAAGAAACCACATGCATGAGTCATGCATGCCAAAACTAGCAAGGAAATCATACATGCAACTCAGTCTCTGCAAGAAAACCCCGATGTAGTTGTTGATCCTGTTGTCCTCTTGCACTTTCCTACTTCTCCTTTTCCTTCTTACTCCAAATTTTTTAGGTCCCTATATTACTAGTGTACTCCCTTATTATGGTTAGTGTAGCCACCTTATTGTTATTTTTGTACCCATGTAGTCCCCATATTTATATTATTGCACTCCATAAAAGATCACTATTGTTATTGTTATGCCCTTACATTATTATTGTTAGGTCGGTTAGGATTATATTGTGACCCCATGGACTCCTATATATAGAAAAGAGGTTTTGTAATTTGTATCATCCAAGAATTGTTCATTTATGTAATGTAAAGGAGGTTTCCCCCTCAAAGATGCTGAATTCTAAATCGTTGATCTATCTTTTGTATTATCTTGTGAGCTGGTTTCATAAAACTTGGTATCAGAGCTTAGGATTCTAGGGTTTTTCTAATGCAAATAGGTCATCGTGGCATTTTCACTATAAATTTTTTTCTATGAAGTTTCAGATGCTAAAAAAAAAACCATTTGAGCCAAAATCCTATGGAATGTCTTGTAAAAGTTTTAGATCTTTGTTCACTATATTTTCGGAGATATGATCTGATGAAGGTAGGGTTTTTGTAGGCTCCATAATTTCATCTCAAAGAGGCAACCTTGGTAAAATCATCATAACTTTCTCTTTGAGCATTGAATTAAAATTTTGTAGAAAGCGCCTGAAGGTGCACAAACTGTAGTTTCATTTTGATTGATTTCAAAACCGAAAGATGAAACAGTGATACGTGGAACAATGTACAAGTTTTCTCTACTAAACCAATCATAATTAGGTCATTGTGGGAGATTGGGTATAACTTTTCCTTGAAGAGTCCAAATTAGGTCTCACCTGTGGCATTGGAAAGAAGCCTCAGAGGGTTATTACAGGTCCAAAGTTGAAATCTCGGGGATCCTAAATCACAAAGATGCATCAGGATCAATAGCGAGATCCTCAAAATCAAGAATGAGGTGTGTATCGTTTTTCCTAAATTGCATAACGTTTGTTTGAAAAAATAGTTTGAAGTGATTCCAAGGCCATATTGAAGCATAGATATCAGTATTGGGTTCTAAAATTCCTCACAAAAATAATTCCACACCCATTAGGTCCTCAAAAAATTCTACTATGACGCATGAATAGGAATAAGTGCAACATGATATGTCAAACGAGACCAAGTGGAACAAATTTTTCTCTCACAAAAAGTAAGCAAAAATGAAATGGAAGCTAAAATAGATGGTTTGAATGAAGGCACAGAAGCTAAGATGAATGGCATGAAAGCTAAGATGAATGGTGTGGAACCTAATATGGATGGTTTGAAGAATGGCATGGATGGCATGGAAGCTAAGACCGATGGTATAGAAGAAAAACTAAAAAAATACATGGAAGGTTTGAAGGAAGTTTTGACAAAGTTGCTACAAGAAATGATTCCTAATGGCGAAAAGGTAGTATAGGAAACTCATGATGAGAAAAAAATAAACGTTAATCATGATTTAATAAACTCTAATGTTGAATTTAAGACCCACCATATTCCAAATATCAATATGAGGAAGTTTTATGGCAAGGATTCCGTAACATGGATACTATAGATGGAGCAATATTTTGATCTGCATAATGTGAAAAACACACGAAAGGTACATATTGCAACTTCATATTTATAACACAATACATTTTTATGGTATCAATGGATTTTCTCTAGTAAACACATTGTCACTTGGTCAATTTTTACAGAGGAAATGATATCACATTACGAGGATACAAAGAGCAACACCTTCTTTAGCCAATTGATAAATCTAAAACAAAAGGGTTCAATGGTTAAGCACATTGAGGACTTCCAAAAATTGAATATAAGGGTAACTAATATTCCATAGAAACACATGATTGATGTCTTCATAGGGACTTTAAAGGATAACATCCAACATGAGCTTCGCCTTTTGGAACCTGATTCATTGGAGAAGGCATTCAAGGGTGGCAAGAAAAACTGAAAGAAAAATTATGGCAACAAGGAAGCCTACCACTCACAACTAGGAACATGGAAATGTTGCTACTCCTAGACTTCCACAACATACAAGGTTGAAACCACAAAAATTGGAAGAAAAAAGAGCAAAAGGGCTTTGATACAGTTGTGATAGAAAATACACTAAAGGCCATAAGTGTGCTAAGAAGAAACTATTTTACATAGATTGTGAAGAGGATGAAGAAAATGAACAAGAAAATTAAAAAGAAGAGGATATACACCAGAAAAAAACCATAGAGAAAGACTAAATGAATCTGACCATATCCTGTAATGCATTGGCAGGAATTGACACTCCTCCAACTCTCAAGATAGAAGGACATATCAAGAAGAAAAATTTAATAGTGTTGATTGATTTGGGTAGTACCCATAATTTTATTCATTGTAAGGTATCCAAGGAATTGAGTTGCTTTCTATACCCAACGCCAGAGTGTCTAGTGATGGTTGCAAATGGAGGAACTATAAATTTCTCTAGAGAGTGCCATAATATCAAGCTAACCATGGGGGAATATTAAATGAATATTCCAATGCTCTCCAGTCCAGTGGGTGGTGTTGATGTACTAGGAGTACAATGGTTACAATCTTTGGGGACGATAGCCTTTAATTTTCAAGAATTTTTCTTGAATTTTTTTTCGAAAGGAAAGGAAGTTGAATTACGGGGTATCACCGGGAAGCCGAGAAAGTTAATGAGCTCTAATGTCATGACAAAGCTTTTAAAGAAAGAAAAATGTGGCATAATTGCACAATTATGCTCACTAGAAGTTCCAACATCAAAATCATATATTTCTCTAGATCTCAAAAAAGTCTTGGACAATCATTCCAAGGTGTTTGAAATTCCCAAAGGACTCCCACCTATTCGTGATCATGATCATGATAATCATTTGATTCCAGAAAGTGTTCCTCCAAACATCAGGCCTTACAAATATCCTTATGTCCAAAAGAGTGAAATTGATCGTATGATTGCATAAATTCTAGAGGTTGGTATAATTCAACCTAGTCAAAGTTCTTTCTCTACTCCAGTAGTATTAGTGAACAAGAAGGATGGATCATGGGGCATGTGTACGGATTATATGGAGCTCAATAAGCTCACTATTAAAGATAAATTTCCCATTCCTATGATTTATGAATTATTGGATGAATTACATCGAGAAATTTATTTCACCAAGTTGGATCTTCTTTTAGGATATCATAAAATTAGAATTAAGACTCAAGACATTTCGAAAACAAAATTTATAACTCATGAGGGTCATTATGATTTTTTGGTCATACCTTTTGGCCTTACCAATGCACCTTCTACATTTCAAGGGTTGATGAATTCCATTTTCAAACCCTTCCTTAGAAAATTTTTGTTAGTATTTTTTGATGATATACTAATCTACAATAGGTCTTGGAAGGATCATATTCAAAATGTTGATAGGGTGCTCAAACTATTGGAGGAGAAATAATTATATGCAAAAACCTCCAAATGTTTCTTTGGAGTACAAGAGGTGGAATATCTGGGTCATATTGTATCTCAGGAGGGTGTTAAGGTTGACCCTAACAAAATTAAAGCCATTAAGGAATGGAAAGTCCCCACAACCATAAAGCAGTTGCGATGATTTATTAGGTTAATAGGGTATTATCGCAAGTTTGTTAAGAAGCATGGGAGAATAGAAGAACCTCTAACAACATTATTGAAGAAAGATGCATTTTCATGGACTCCTGAAGCAACTAAGGCCTTTGAACATATTAAAGAGGCAATGTGCCAAGCATAAGTCTATTCTATGCCAAACTTCACAAAAACCTTTATTGTGGAATGTGATTCCTCGGGAAATGGAATTTGTGTGGTTTTAATGCAAGAAGGTAGACCCATTGCTTTTGAAAGCCGTCAAATCAAAGGAAAGTATTTACAGAAAGCTATTTATGAGAAGGAAATGTTGGCAATACTACATGCACTAAAGAAATGGTGACCTTACCTAATGGGAAGACACTTCAAGGTGAAAACTGATCATGATAGTATTAAATAATTTTTGGAACAAAGAATATCTTCATAAGAGCATAAAAATGGGTCACAAATATGTTGGGTTATGACTTTGAAATCATCTACAAAAAAGGGAAGCTAAATGTTGTTGCAGATGCACTCTCAAGAAAGGATGAGGATGTGGAAGCATTACTTTGTGCCATTTCTATTATCCAACCAGATTGGATAACCGAAGCAAGGGAGGAATGGAAGAATGACGAAGAAGTGTAGACAATCATTCAAAAGTTGCAGCAAGATCCCAGTACATCTGATACATTTAGTTGTAAAAATGATTCCTTATGGTACAAAGATCGCTTATATATTTGTAAGAATTCCCAACTAAAACAAAATATTATTTTGTAATTGGACACCTCTCCCTTAGGAGGACACTTAGGATTTTTAAAAACTTACCAAAGGGTGAAGAAAGTATTTTTTTGGGATGGACTTAAATCTGATATTCAAAATTTTGTGGTGGAATGTTTGGTTTTCCAGAAAAATAAACTCGAGACAATTAAGACCCTGAGTCTACTACAACCTTTATCCATTCCAAGTCAACGTTGGAAGGAGGTTTCTATGGATTTTATCACATGTTTACCTATGTTTGAAGGAAAGAGTGTCGTCATGGTGGTAGTTGATAGACTCACCAAGTATGCACACTTTTGTGCATTATCTCATCCATTTAAAGTGAGTGCAGTTGCTACTACATTTATGGAAACAATTCAAAAGCTACATGGAAACCCAAAGATGATTGTAAGCGACAGATATCCCATTTTCACTAGAAATTTTTGACGAGCTTATTTTCTTGTTTGGGTACTCAAATAGCTCATAGATCATCTTATCATCCTCAATCCTATGGAAAAAATGATATAGTGAACAAGTGTTTGGAAGGATATCTTCATTGGTTTGTATATGATAAAAAACATAATGGGTCAAGTGGTTACCTCTCGCTAAATGGTGGTATAAAACTTCCTTCCACACTATAGCAAAAATGCCCCATTTATGGCACTTTATGGATATCATCCATCGTCCATCACATCATCTTTAAGAGAAAATTCTAAGGTTCAAGCGGTGGAATATCACATCGAGCATCAACAAAAAGTTCTCCAACTCTTAAAGGATAACCTAATTTTGCATAGAATAGAATGAAACAATACGCTGATCAACATCGTAGTGAGAGAAGTGTTGATGTATGCGATTGGGTATTTTTACGGCTACAACCATAAAAAAAATGTCCCTCACAAAAGCTAAGAAGGATAATAAATTATCGCCAAAATATTATGGTCCTTACAAGGTGTTGCAAAATATTGGTACTATGGCATACAAATTGGAGCTTCCGTCATCTTCCCGAGTGCACCCAATTTTCCATGTTTGATGCTTAAAGATGGTTATAGGTGACAAACTTCCAGTTCAAACAATATTTCTAGAACTTGATGAGGAAGGAAAAACCATATTGGAACTTGAAGCAGCCATGGAAACAAGAACTGGATAGCTACGGGATCGATCAATTTTAGAGTATCTCATCAAGTGGAAGAACTTACCCATTGAATATTACACATGGGAGGATGAGAATTTTATACAGAAGCATACATAACTGCTCAAGCATTGAGGACAACACTTTTTTAAAGGAGAAGGGCATGTTAGTTCCCTATTTTACTAGTTTAGTCCCTTATTATTGTTAGTGTAGCCACCTTATTGTTATTGTTTTACCCCTGTAGTCCCCATATTGCTATATTGTGCCCCATAAAAGACCAGTATTGTTATTTTTGTGCACTTACATTATTATTGTTAGGTCGGCTAGGATTATATTGTGACCCCATGGACTCCTGTATATAGAAAGGAGGTTCTGTCATTTTATCATCCAAGAATTTTTCATTTAAGTAATGTAAAGGAGGTTTCCCCCTCGAAGAGGTTGAATTATAAGTCATTGATCTATCTTTTCTTCTATCTCATGAGCTGGTTTCATAACAAACTCCCAAGTATGCCACACCCCTCCAAGAGTGCTCCAAGAAAACTCAAGTGTCCAAGAGTATGAGAGAGAGAGAGAAAATAATGAGAGCTCCAAAACTAAATTGACAAAAAACTACCAAATGATCCTCAAAAACCTTTCTATTAATGAGGCCTATATTTTCTTCAATTTTCATTATTTTCCTTCATTTCCTCCTCACATGAAACACGTGACCTTTCACCTTCCTTTTTTCCTATTTTCCATTTTTTTATAAATAAAATTCCTATAAATGCCACTTTTCCTTTCCAAATCCTTTGCCATTTCCTTTGCAAATTTCCATAGCCATTAATTAATCACAAGTGATCCCCATCACTATGTTTTTTCACAACATTCATATTGGAATATGTGTCCCATGACTAAGGTATTATTTTACCTTTATTAACTTTATTACATGGATTTTTGACCAAGGTTGTTATATCCTGATTTTCATTTACTTAAAGGTATCCCTTGAATTTAGTTCTCAGAACGAGAGAGAAGTGCAATTTTCCTTTCAAATGAGCAAGCTAGTATGCCTTGTGAATGTTCAATTGTCGATGTATCAAGGTTCTTCAACTGCAGGGGAAAATTAAGTGAGCATATAACAGAGAAGTTATAGGACTACCATAATGGAGACACACATAAAAGAGAAAGGTTCATCTAACATCAAGTGAAATAGTTCACAAGGATACGACGATCATTATAAACATAATAACACATTTCCAACAAGAATCACCAAATTAACCGAAATATTTCAATTAATCCAATTGATTCATAAACTGCTGTGGATATTCCACTAGACAATTCATCACAACAAATATGATAATAATATATTAAAATACTAATTTTTTTTACACTATTACAATTTATTAAAATTCAATATCTACAGATCTAACTATAATTAGTGCATGCACGTGAATGTAAATTATGTAGAAAATTAGAGAACGAAAAACTAAGCTCGCACACACATACAACACAGGATATGCTCTGGGAAACCCTTTCAGGAGAAAACCAAGCTGTAAGGTGGGGCCACTTCACTCTCTTTCTCTGTCTAGAAATATGATTGTAGGTACAAAGAAATAATGCTTGTGGCCCATAGGCTGCTACAGTGCAT
The DNA here is from genome assembly GCA_034641835.2 of Pinus albicaulis. Taxonomy (NCBI): domain Eukaryota; kingdom Viridiplantae; phylum Streptophyta; class Pinopsida; order Pinales; family Pinaceae; genus Pinus; species Pinus albicaulis. Next base: position 927,822,134 of record CM076575.1, on the reverse strand, counting down.
ATATCCTCTCCTTGTGCTCTACCTCCTATCTCTCTTGCCTATCTTTACTCAACTATGGAACAAAATTCTCTCAAAAGAATTGAATGCCTCTTCCTCTTAATGGCCTGGTTATAACACAACTCGATAGCCTACTAGTGGTTAAGTTTGATTACATAAAATATTAACTAGAGTTTCAATATAAACTCTTCTATAATGTTTTACATCAAAAAAATGTTGTTATCCCATTTTCCATCAATAATGAGGGCTGACACGACATCTTCCTGAACTATAGATGTGAAAACATAAAGGTCAACTTCTAGGTGGCATAAATTTTGCATACAGACTCCGATTAATGGGTTTATTGCACTGTTGGAAAGATATGTGTGTGTAGAATAGCAAAAAAATATGAAAAACTGAAGCGGTAAAGCTTTACCCCCAAAAAATGTTGTTTGATGCCTCAAAACACTCTCGGAAGGTTTTAGGCCCAGTTTCACAAATTTGAGTCCTGCCGATAAAAATGGTTCCATGAGATTATTCCTCCACTTTTTCCACTCCAAATGCATCGAGATGGATGGAAAAAAATTTAATGATCCAATCCGGATCACACCTCCCCATATTGGGAGGATTTTGATCCACAAAAGTTTTTAATGAATGAAGTGAGGAATTTTTTCCTCCACCTTCTCTGTGGTGTATCATTTAGGTTTTCCTGGAAGTTGTCCCTTCAAATCAATCTGCCAAAGGTCATGCTACCCTTGTCTTATAGTTCTAGAATTATTTTGCAAAATTGTATCTCCTGTCAACTCTGCCTGAGTGTTTGATTCCAAATCCTCCACATAAGGTAGGACCTATTCCTCTTCCTTATATAACATGTAAGGCTAATAGAGTTTCAATTTCTCCACATTCAAAACCAAGTAAATGCACATATATGGTGGTAAACTGAGTCGATAGGCATTATCACCCACCTTTTCTAGTATCCCAAAGGAACCATATCTAAGAGCCTTGATTTTCTTACCAGGCTCATGCAAACTCTCCTTGTTCGACTGTAGCCATACTTTGTATCCTACCTTGACTGATTTCTTTATTTTGTGATGATCATGCATGGCCTTATACTTCTCCTGTGACTTCTGCAGTGTTTCTTGTACCTATAGATGGGTATGTTTGATCTTCTCTATAATTTTTCAGCCCTCAAATAATCTCTTGTAAGATCTTACCTCACTCCTCCTTGTTTCCCATATGCAATATCCAAAGGTGAAGGTGTAAAATATCCAAAACAAGTTTTATTTGGGGACTTTCTTATAGAAGTGTGGACTGCTCTATTGTAATAATGTTGTATATATACCAGATTTTCATTCCACGTCTTCGGATGTTTCTGGTTGTATCCCATCAGAAGCTGCAACAAGGTCTAGTTGAATACTTCTATTTTCCCATCTACCTGTTGATGGAACGCTATAGATATCTTCTGTTAGATGATCCAAATATATTAATGTAAAGTTAGGATAAAATATTTATTAAATTAGAATATTTAATAAATATTAGAGAATAAAAATATTTATTAAATTATAATATTTAATAAATATTAGAGACACTTAGAAATAGAATATTGTTAGCAAAGATAGGAATTTAGAATTGAGTCGTATCTTAGGTTCTAAAATAGGAATAAAGTTAGTAGATTGGATAGAAGATCAGTTATTGTAAATGGACACTTGTTATTTTTTCAAGTGATCCATAACTAAATTAAGTTAGGACATATAGCTTATAAATAGGTTAGTCTCCTAATTTCAATTTTAAGTAGAAGTTTACGTTTGTAAACTCCTACAAATTTTTATGTAATTTATTTTCAATATCAATGAAATTATGTGTCTGAGGACACTTCTGCCATTAATGTGGTATCAGAGCCACTAGTAATGCAGATGATGTGAAGGTGAAGATTTCACCTTTGTAGACTTTTGGAAAATTCTTCTAAAGGATGAATTGGTATGCAATCTTGTCAAAGCTTTAAGGAAAAGAAATTTATTGGTTATAATCTGAAAATCAATTTTTTTATTTAAGATTCAGTTTTTTTTTTAAATTCAATTTTCTGCGACTTATTGTCGAGATCTTCCTACATTTTTTCTTCCCATTGAATAAGCTTGTTCGGATCGAAGTCCAAAGCTAAAAAACTTATTGAAGGCGTTACCGTTAGCATTGAAGCTAACCAACGCAGAGAATTCCAAGTGGCGCAAAATAGAGCTTTAGAGCTTGTTGAGGGCGTTGCCACCAGCATTGAAGCAAGCCACTGCTGTTGCATACGTTTAGCAACTGAGACAACAGGCAAGGACCGATTAATGGAGGTGTAGTATGTAATGTTCCACCTTACCTACCATAATTATTATAGAGAAATATTATATTAAATCAAAATGCGATATATATTTTTTATTTTATTTCATGAGTCACTAAATGACATGCTTATGAATTATTTTCTTAAAAGGATAATTTAAATTATATAGGGTTGGCATCCCATAATTAGGAATTCATATGTGAGCTAATATTGCAACAAATTACTTACTGCAATTATGACTTTTCAGCAAGACCCTTTAACTCAATGAGTTATTACACTAGAAATACCTTGATTGCAAATCTTAAATTAACTTAAGCCTTTTGTTTTATGGACGGTTCATAAACGTAATTAGATGCAACCATTGAACATTATGAAAACCAATTTACAAGTATGGAATGTACATCCATTGAGGCATTTTGTCAAACACTTACAACCATTATCTCTTTAAGGTGTTTTCACAACAATTAGCTAACATGAATCCAAAGTTACATGAATTCATTTTTTTTGTAAGTAGTGTCAATAATTGAACTTAAGATATTAGTAGACTATCAGCCATATTCATTTTTGAAGCTGTACCAATGAATATAAGTATTTAGAAATTTCAAACATAGCTCACAATATTGTAAGGTACAGCCATTGAGGAATTTTGACAAATAGTTGGCAGTCATAAAACAAGTTGTCGTAAGGTTATTTAAATTTTCAAATTATTAACCATTTATACTTTAAAAACCATTTCCAAGTGGTTAGCCTATATCATATTCATCACTATAAATTATCAGGCAGTTCCAATATAAAAAGAACCAAACAGCAAAACAAAACAACAGGCGGTTCTACATGCAACAGCAAATCTGCAAAACAGAGCAGATTTGAGAATTGATGTCCGAAACCTTGATTTTTGAAATCAAATTTGGAGTGAACTGGCCTATTGGTACGGATACCCCCTGAAGTGGAGCTGACTCGCAACAGGGACGCCCAGAAATGCGATTCTTTAAAACAACAAAATTTATAGCCTAAATGTTTCATTTATGACTTTTGTCGAACATATGGAATGAAAACTTACAGCTACACCTCTACATGAGGAAAAACAACCCAGAGTTATGCTACTAATATATGCTCATTGAAATCACACATTTCTAAATCCACCATATGAGTTCTTGAAACATTTTACCACCCACAAGCTAATTCATTTGACATGAGTGACAAGATTTTTGCACCAATTGCTACAATTTAAAAACACATGGAAGCCCTGAGTGCTACAGCCATTAAGGCTTTCTATCAAAATTCTGATAGTACTATTACAACAACTTGAATAACAAAACATTGACGAATATGAAACAGAAGCCATAACTAAAATTTATCTCCAACTTACCTCAAGCATTTGATCTTCCAAACTATACTTTAGTTGTCATTATTTTTGCATTTTCTTTTAAGGGTTGATTCTGTAATTCCTCCAAGCATATTTTGGGTACATGTCCATTTTCTTACTTCTGCAAGTTAGCACTTATTCGTGCATAAATAAATTTATAACATTACTCATTCACAGATATTGTCAAACACTTGCAAACTATCCTCAAACCATTTATAAAACATGCATCTATTGATTATTTGAAACAAAACCATAAATCATGAAATACTTACCCAAGTCCTTTGGAATAAATTTATTGCAATTACCTTCAACAATATTTGGCTTTCCTTTTTCAAATGCTACAATACCAAGATTAGTACCATAAACTACACCAATAATAACTCCAATATTGAGATCTAAACCTCCATACATATAGATTGATCTAGTCTTCATTTTTAACTAATCAATAATATTTTAGATAAAATAAGCCTAAACCAAAATTAGATGCTTACAACAATTTAAATGTCTACCTTTTATTTTATGCTAAATCTATACTATAATTTTAGGACAATGGAAATTATACCTGAAGAGATATTCAGCTCCAATCGTTGAGAATATGATCCACCTTCGATCCATTAACCAACTCATTTGAACCATCCGGTTTTCCACCCAACCATATCCAGGGAGAACTCCTCCCCCTGGAACCCCCGAGCTGTAAAAGCTCACAACCAGTACCAAAATACAACAATAGAGAGAGAGATGCAAGGAAAACTAATGAAGATAGTTTTCACTTCCTCTAAATACCACTCATGTTCAACCTCAATAGATACTTAGTAGATTAGTAAGAAATTCAGATTTTTTTTTGGAAGTAATTGGATACTCTCCATATCTCTCCCTTTCACAATATTCCTCAAGTCTCTTCCACTCTTGGCATTACCCCTTCTCCCCCCAAATGAGAATACATGAGACTCATATATAGGAGGAGCAACAAATTCATGTCATAAAGGAGGATTAATATGCATGCATTGTATTCCTTTTAGAGGAGTGTAACTTATGCCGTTAAGGAGAGGTATGCATGCCTTATTTAAGGAGAGTGTAACATATGCATTAAAGTGAGTGTAAGAGGAATATTTTATGACACATATTTAATGAGTGTAGGAATATTTTATGACATATATTTAATGAGTGTAAGAGGAATATGCCATTCCTTGATGAGTGCAGAAAAGAGAGTGTGATGTAATATTTAAAATAGAGAGAGTTACATAGAGCCATGAGAGTCATGAAGGAGAGTGAAGTGATTGAGGAGATATAATTTCCTTTTAATAATAATATCATAGTCTCATAAAAGATAATAATAATATTAATAATATTAATAATATTGAGGATTAAGTCGAGATTGAACTATTACAATTGATTAATCACAATTTAAGTGATTTTCCTTCAAGTATACTTGTTTACCCATTGATTGGAGGTGATTTACTATTTTTGGAAAGTCATACTTGAAATGGTAGACATGACTTTCTATTTTTAGAAAGTCACTCCAAAATTGTTAGGAATGAGATTATTAAGGAAATTCATCTATGAGTTGCCCATGAGTGGTATTTTTCTTTCGGATAATAGGGATTCTGCACCCCTATTGTATGCATCTTTGTGCCTTAGTAGATTGAGGACTCCGCGCCCTGATCTACTCTAAAGATCCAAGATTCCACACCTTGATATTTTTAAATATTATGGACTCCGCGCCCCAAACATTTCATTATAGATTCAAGACTCCGCGTCTTTATATTTCATGGATTTAGGACTCCGCGTCCTAATCCTTTTATCATATATCCAAGACTCCACGTCTTTATATTTCATGGATTTAGGACTCTGCGCCCTAATTTCCATGGCTTCTCATCTATTCTGCTTTGAAACTCCACGTTTCACCTTAAGGTACTGATTGTGAGCTTATACCCATTTGATGGTTCGTTGGTAAGGTCTTCTTCCAAGACCTGCACACATCACAATCTCAATGATCAAATCAATCAAATGAATTTCATAATTAACTTATTCAAATTTTACCAAATATTGTGCATGACTTCCACAGTCATTTTGGTTTTGGATAAATGACTTCCGCAGTCATTTATAACTTGAGAATCCCTGTTGGCAATGACCAAGTCCCCTGCCACATCATGCTTAGTACGAGATTATGCACATATAATCATACAAATCATGTATCATCCATAAATCATAATTAACCATATGTTCCACATAACCATGATCGTCCATGGATCTGTGTCTCAATTCTAAATCACCATTCACGTCATACACCTATATCCAAAATAGGATACCAAAAGAGAAAACATCGCCCAAAAGATAAAACATCGCTAATATTCTCTTAACCAAAATCAATCCTTGTGCACGCAACCATAGATATTATCATAAGCACACAACAACCAAGTGACCCAAACCAGGTCATAGCATATAAGCATGTACATAAGTCTTTCATACATAATATTATATCAAAATCACCAGCTCTAAGTGTCATCAAAGATATCTCACTAATAAGGGACACTACATACTCCCCCTCTTGGGCTAAACTTGGCCCGAAGTTTTTCCTACGGTCATAAGATACTTAGTTCTTTTAGATTCTCCTATCAATAAGTTGTTAGCCTTATGTATTTGATATATATATATATATATATATATATATATATTTCTTCATGCCAATCCATAGTTTGGAAGCAACTCCATGAAAACTAAACATACCATTCTTAATCAAGTAGAAAATATATCCACGCCATATTAGACATGTGTTGATATAGAATACCAAATATTTCTATATCAAAACCAGCCATACAATTTATAGTACCATATAAAAATACTATTGTATGTAATTGATATGATATATACTTAATTTATCTATAATAATTTGATATTCTACATGTTCTTCTTTCTCATAGTCTATATGAATCCCACATGTGTCATCTTCTTGGTTCTGTAGGATGTTGAGCTTTCCAAGCTATAAATAGAACACACATTGTTTGTACACACAACAATGATGGTCCATACCATATCACAGTCAAATTGGCATAAAATAATCCACATACAATTGTGAGTGAAATTATGCAACAAAACATGATGTTATATATAAAACCCACTCTTACCCAACAAAACATGACGTTATATATAAAACACACTCTTACATCCTACTTGCTTTATGTCTTTTCAATCCAATTTTCCTCTTTTCATTCCATAAGACATCCTTGCAATCGAAATATCTAGGATTTATCTTTAGTTTTTACCAAACATTTACTCTTTAGGCAAAAATACGATTTGAGGTTCAAGGCACCAATTTTTTTTTTTTTTTTTTTTTTAAACTAAAAACCTAAGGTTAAATACATTCCTCATTGACCCACTTATGTATTATAGATCATACATTTAGTTTGCATAATCTTCATTATTATTCACTTCTCTAACTTGAGAATCAATTATGAAATGAATCTATTAGAAGATCTTCATCTAAAAGCAGATGAATGATATCTTTTTGAAAATGACTTTTAATCAAGAACAAATCTCATAATTATGCAAATATGGTATCTATATAACTCTAAGTCAATTTGTTTTCCAACTATGAAATCGCTCATGATTTCTATTTAGTAATTAATCAATTCATTTGCTTTCATGTCTTATCCCTTACTATTAATACGTACGCAACAACAAACTATGAAAACCATAAATTTCTCAAAATGTGATGAATCTTGTCAAATTTAAATAAGATTTAGACTATCACAAGGGAATTTCTAGCCTAAAGTTAAACCCTTTCACTTTAAGGAGAATTACCACCCTCTCAAATTATTACAACATTCTGTAGGACTAATAAATACTCATACAACTATACATCCCAACACAAAATTCCTAAATCAAACAATCTCCCCCATTCCACATATAATACAATCATCATGCAATAATTCGAATCAATGAAAATGTGATCTCACTCTCCTTCAATTTCTCCCTAAAAAATATCACAAGCACATATTCTTGTAAAACAAGAACTCAACTAAGCTTTTAATTAATCACATGCGTTTTTTTTTCATTAATTTCAAATAAAACAAGTTCTCACCACATAAAATATTTACCTTCTAAACATGTTATTCTCTTCACAATTTATAAATAATTTGAATTTTGACGCAATCGCCTAACTAACAATAGTTTAGAGAAATACATGAGTTCAATCCTCATAATTTCTCTAATTAATTTGGTTAAATAGAATGCAACCAATATTCAACTGATAAGATCATTAAAGAGACTATTATGGCTTTCCTAGACCTAATTTGTCTTAAGCCAATAGAAAAGTTATTTCATCAACTTATCACAATAATCTTTTTCTACATTTCAAGAATTTGAAAGATATTTTAGTTCTACCTAAATTCAATATATACAAAAGGATTACAATACTAGAGGATAGATATCTAGTTCACACTTCCATATATCAAGTCAATTATTCCAAACATTCTAAACCACCTAATGGTGTTTAGTATACCAATCTTAGTATCTTCATCTGTAATAAAAATAATGGATTTAAAGCTCAAGAAAATTTGTGTTACAAATCTCTATCCATTTAACTTTAATTACACATAATCATTCCTTAATCATGAATATCAAATTCCATCAAAATATTCTAACTAGAAGAATTACTTAGCTCATAGATATATTTTACTTTGGATTCCACACCCATACCTTACCTCATTACTTATCTCATAGATATATACTAGTATGGATTCCACACACATACATTTTCTCATAGATATATGCTAGTATGGTTTCCACACCCATACATTAGATCATAGATATATGTTAGTATGGATTCCACACCCATACATTTTCTCATAGATATATGCTAGTATGGATTCCACACCCATACATTAACTTAAGGAAAACATAACATTCAAGTGTTCCTTAAAATGGCTTCCACAACCCATCATGCACCAATCATTTAAGCCTCTTGTTTATTAGGAAGTTCATACCTCAACCTAGTAATTGAGTAATTTAAAGCTATTTGATGCCTAATGTCAACCCAAAATACACAAAATCATGTCAAAGAAATCAGAGAAATTTCATTCTTACTCATTAAGAATGTATTCCCAAATCATATTTTAACACATCTAATTAATACACATACATTACTCTTGAATCTACATTCATAGTTAAAAGTGACATCCTTCAAGGTAGATTTTAGTTAAGTTTCTTTTAGTGTAGGTATGAAAAGATTCAATATTATCATGATGAACTCAATCATCAAGTTAATGGAATCTCAACCTTACACTTGTTACTCATTCCCAAAGCATACACACCAAGGTCATCATACTATAGTCCAAATTAAGCCAATATTCTTCTTGGTAGATATGCTTTCAGCTAGTAAAGATGGCTACTAAGCCCATATCACATTGAAAATGATGCATTAAAAATATATGAAACCATGCATGCACTCCACCTATCTCACTCATTGATTGAAAATCAATTCATTCACATACTTGGGTTTAACCCAAACTTTCTCAAGCACATCCTTTCCCGGCATGTATTTAACATCAATACATGAGTGACAAGGTACTTTGAATTTTGAAATCTAATTCATGTCAAATGAATTATCTTGAAATCACCTAGCTAATTCATTTGACATGAGTGACAAGCTTTTTGCACCAATTGCTACAATTCAAAAAAAACACATGGAAGCCCTGAATGCTACAGCCATTAAGGCTTTCTATCAAAATTCTGATAGTACTATTACAACAACTTGAATAACAAAACATTGAAGAATATGAAACATAAGCCATAACTAAAATTTATCTCCAACTTACCTCGAGCATTTGATCTTCCAAACTATACTTTAGTTGCCATTATTTTTGCATTTTCTTTTAAGGGTTGATTCTGTAATTCCTCCAAGCATATTTTGGGTACATGTCCATTTTCTTACTTCTGCAAGTTAGCACTTATTCGTGCATAAATAAATTTATAACATTACTCATTCATAGATATTGTCAAACACTTTGCAAACTATCCTCAAACCATTTATAAAACATGCATCTATTGATTATTTGAAACAAAACCATAAATCATGAAATACTTACCCAAGTCCTTTGGAATAAATTTATTTCAATTACCTTCAACAATATTTGGCTTTCCTTTTTCAAATGCTACAATACCAAGATTAGTACCATAAACTACACCAATAATAACTCCAATATTGAGATCTAAACCTCCATACATATAGATTGATCTAGTCGTCATTTTTAACTAATCAATAATATTTTAGATAACATAAGCCTAAACCAAAATTAGATGCTTACAACAATTTAAATGTCTACCTTTTATTTTATGCTAAATCTATACTATAATTTTAGGACAATGGAAATTATACCTGAAGAGATATTCAGCTCCAATCGTTGAGAATATGATCCACCTTTGATCCCTTAACCAACTCATTTGAACCAACCGGTTTTCCACCCAACCATATCGAGGGAGAACTCCTCCCCCTGGAACCCCCGAGCTGTAAAAGCTCACAACCAGTACCAAAATACAACAATAGAGAGAGAGATGCAAGGAAAACTCATGAAGATAGTTTTCACTTCCTCTAAATACCACTCATGTTCAACCTCAATAGATACTTAGTAGATTAGTAAGAAATTCAGATTTGTTTTGGAAGTAATTGGATACTCTCCATATCTCTCCCTCTCACAATATTCCTGAAGTCTCTTCCACTCTTGGCATTACCCCCTCTCCCCCCTAAATGAGAATACATGAGACTCATATATAAGAGAAGCAAAAAATTCTTGTCATAAAGGAGGATTAATATGCATGCATTGTATTCCATTTAGAGGAGTGTAACTTATGCCATTAAGGAGAGGTATGCATGCCTTATTTAAGGAGAGTGTAACATATGCATTAAAGTGAGTGTAAGAGGGATATTTTATGACACATATTTAATGAGTGTAGGAATATTTTATGACATATATTTAATGAGTGTAAGAGGAATATGCCATTCCTTGATGAGTGCATAAAAGAGAGTGTAATGTAATATTTAAAATAGAGAGAGTTACATAGAGCAATGAGAGTCATGAAGGAGAGTGAAGTGATTGAGAAGATATAATTTCCTTTTAATAATAATATCATAGTCTCATAAAAAGATAATAATAATATTAATAATATTAATAATATTGAGGATTAAGTCGAGATTGAACTATTATAATTGATTAATCATAATTTAAGTGATTTTCCTTCAAGTATACTTGTTTACCCATTGATTGGAGGTGATTTACTATTTTTTGAAAGTCATACTTGAAATGGTAGACATGACTTTCTATTTTTAGAAAGTCACTCCAAAATTGTTAGGAATTAGATTATTAAGGAAATTCATCTACGAGTTGCCCATGAGTGGTATTTTTCTTCCGGATAATAGGGATTACGCACCCCTATTGTATGCATCTTTGTGCCTTAGTAGATTGAGGACTCCGCGCCCTGATCTACTCTAAAGATCCAAGATTCCACACCTTGATCTTTTTTTTTTTTTTAAATATTCAGGACTCCGCGCCCCAAACATTTCATTATAGATTCAAGACTCCACGTCTTTATATTTCCATGGCTTCTCATCTATTCTTCTTTGAAACTCCGCGTTTCACCTTAAGGTACTGATTGCGAACTTATACCCATCTGATGGTTCGTTGGTAAGGTCTTCTTCCAAGACCTGCACACATCACAATCTCAATGATCAAATCGATCAAATGAATTTCATAATTAACTTATTCAAATTTTACCAAATATTGTGCATGACTTCCACAGTCATTTTTGGTTTTAGATGACTTCCGCGATCATTTATAACTTGGCAGAGAGCATCCACGGTGGCAATGACCAAGTCCCCTGCCATAAGCTAAAACTTATTGAAGGCGTTACCGTTAGCATTGAAGCTAACCAACGCAGAGAATTCCAAGTGGCGCAAAATAGAGCTTTAGAGCTTGTTGAGGGCGTTGCCACCAGCATTGAAGCAAGCCACTGCTGTTGCATACGTTTAGCAACTGAGACAACAGGCAAGGACCGATTAATGGAGGTGTAGTAGCATTCGAGGGAGCGTTAACAACTGTGTTGAATGCATTGACAACGACCACTATTGTCTTGAATCAACGGAGTCGTAGCACTACCGTGCTCGCTCCACACAAAGTTGCAGATAGCGGAATTAGATGAAATGAAGTCAGGTGACAAATTGTGCCTCTGCAGAATTGATGTTTGGGTGTGGCACTTCCGTGCTCTCCCCATACGGTTCTATTGTTACAGTGATCGGGCAGACGATGTAGAATAATGAAATCATATTTTTTTTTTATGAATTGCTGAGGCTGAACCTCCAAAAAATACTTGCATGAAACAAATTTTACAAGGATGCATATAGCCTGCTCTCCTACAGCTGTTCTCACAAATTCAAGGTCCCTTGACAATGTTAGCAATAAACTTCCGACGTGAGTTCCTGAATGCATCATCACCTTTAAGAAATCTATCCATGAGAGATATTTTTGTAATCCTTACAAGCTTCTTCTAAAGCCCTCTTCACATGACCATTGGGATGCTTTAACACTTGGGAAACTTTAGTGGGACCTTTGAGAAAATCAAAAGCCAAAGGCTTAAGAAGCCAATCCCCTCCAGGTATCTTTGTCCTAGTTGTTAAATAATTAGGCTCTCTCACCCGGAAATAGTCTCCAGGAGGAGATGCCCAACCATTGGGGCATTAGTTAATCTTAATGGTAGAAGAAATCCAATAGAACTTCCAACCTTGAAACTTAATTTCTAAGGCTAAAACAAGAAAACTTTTGGAGCGATAAGGGATATATATTTCATGCTATTTTTTTAGAGCATTGTAATTTTGTAATTGGAGTTATAAGGGAGAAAATTGATTTTTTTTACTTTGGAGTAATAAGGATTTTGTAATTCTTGAATTAATAAGGAGATTCTATTTGTAATTTTTTATATATGGTGTGACAAGAGTGATATTGTAACTCAAAGTATTTTTTTTACTTTGAGGGGGCGGGGGGGGTAGAATTTTTTTTTAAGAAGAAATTTGTAAAGGCATTGTCAAATTTTGAAAGGATTTCATTGTAAACACTCAACGAGAAATTGACTAGAGCCAAGTGCAAAGCTCAGTCTTTTTTCTCCTTTTTCAACTACTATACGAGGGTCAAGGCCAAGCCCCAATAGATCATTTTTTTGCGTGGCATTTTTGCGTGGTGTGTTTTGTGTGACGAGTTTCTCATTTTTATCTTGTGGTTGATTCTTCTGGTGCATTGCTTCAACACTAAAATGTTGAAGTTAATTAATATATTCTCTGAATCTGATAAGCTAGAAGGAGTGAAATCTTATAAGACATGGAAACGTCTAATTGAAAGCACTCTCATATATAATGAATTGTGGCATGAAATTTGTGATGGCAACATTAAGCCAAATAAACCAACGGATGTAGCTTCACTTGCAAAATGGGAAGTAAAAAATGCCAAAGCATTAGCTCTTATAAAAGCTTCAATTAGTAATGAAATGCACATACACATTGAGAATTCCTAGATGCATGGACTGCTTTATGTACATTCAAAGATCTCTTTGATACACAACCTGAATAAAATAAAGTTGATCTTCAACTAAAAATGCTTCAACATAAATTAACTGAAGGTGGTGATGTCCTTGAGTATATTTCACGGCTTAAAAACATCAAGCAATAAATCATAAATGCTGGTTTTCAAGCTGTCGATGAAAGTTTCTTAACTAAGATTTTAATTTCTGGATTGCCATCATCATATACACATTTTTTGGAAACTTTGCAAGTCGCTGGAAAGTTAGAGAAGATCAAATTTGATGAATTGAGTGACATGTTAGCCTAACATGATAAATTTTTTGGGAAGAAGAAATAGATTGGAGAAGATGTCTTCTTCACCAAAGCCAGCTCAAGTAACTCCTCAGCTGATAGTTCAAGAAATCGAGGAAGAGGAAAATTCAATCAAAATCAAGTATCCCAAGGTCATGGTCACAGTCAAAGCAGA